>JH651230.1:0-600000 GCA_000260095.1 Tetrahymena borealis | reverse complement strand
TACTGACTGAAATCAAGATGAACATCATTAACTCATTGAGTGAAAATCTTAGAAATTTCAATCATTTAGCTTATGCTACTTAATTCCCTGAATTTAGGCACACAACAGTAAATTTATATGATTAAAATAAAAAATATCCCATCAGATTTTTTAGATAAATTTGAAAAGAGATTAATTCTAAAAAAAAGCAATAAATTCAGTAATAAATTAAAACGCCAAATGCAAATAATTTAATTTACAAAATCTTAATAATCAAATACTCATTACTTATTTCTCACCTTAATATAAAATTTGATGGATTGATAGATTAAATTTTAATTAAAAACGAATTCATTTAAAATTTGATAAAAATGCTACTATAGACTTTACTTATATTACTATTTAAATTATGAACTAAATAGGTTAGTCCTACTATCACTTCTTTGATTTCAGAAGATAGAACTTCAGTTATTGGTGATTACAGACCCTAGAAAGGTCTTCAGGTATCTATTGAGGCTAAATTCTCTACCTCTCATAATGATTCTATTCTTTGTCTTTTTGCTCTCAATGAAGACACCATAGCCACAGGTTCTAAGGACTCGACTATTAAGATTTGGAATATCACATTAAACAAACACTTAGCTAGTTTATAAGGCCATCATTAATCTTCAGTCAATGCTTTAAGAGGATTTAGAGCTTTCCCTTCTGAAATGAATCTTGGAAAGGCCAAAGGATCTAATTTGTCTAAATTCTTATAAAGTAAACCACTAAAAATTTTCATAAGGAGCTTTAAATTTATTTTTTTTAAATATTAATTAGATCGTTAGGAAAATGAAAAAGAAAAAGAACTTTTATATTTAGCTTCTGGTGGTGGTATGGGAGATCACTAAGTAATTATTTGGGACATTTAGAAACATTCTCCTATTCGTATTTTGAAAGGTCATACTGGTACAGTAACAAGCCTAATTAGTGTAAAGGATGGAAGAACATTGTTGAGTTCTTCACATGATGGTACTATTATAATTTGGGATGTATTAAATGGAGTTCCCCTTGCTCAAATGAGAGAACACGGTGGACCTGTTAACTGTTTAACAGTTTCTAAGGATGGAAGCATGCTTTTGAGTGGTTCAAGTGATAAGACTATTAAGGTTTGGGGGTTAACTCATGTTTTCAATGTAGGTTTACAACGTAAAGTTTTAGATGTTTTCACTTTCCAAAAATCTATTGAAGACACTTGTCATGTATACAGTATTAATTCCTCTCACATGGATCCTAATATTATCTTTACTGGTGGTTCTGATTCTAAGATTAAGATTTGGAATTTAGCCAATAATACTTTAGAAAGAGAAATTGTTGGACATCAAACTATTGTTTCAGAATTAATTCTTTTCGAAAATCCCTTTGATAACAAGAAGAGCAACTATATGCTTTTGAGTTGTGGTTCAAGTGATGAATTATTACGTTTATCCAATCCTGTCTCTCCTATTAACAATGGTTTGATGATTGATGAAAGATTATATCATGAATGGGCTCCTTCTTGTTCTCCAGTTATGTAAATTATCCGTAATAATGCAGATGATACTATTCGTGTTGCTATTGTAACCCAGGATGCAAAAGAAAGATTTTTCTTAGTCTTTAAAATCCGTGCTGCTTATTGAGATTGAGTATATTAATCTAATAAAATAAACTTAACTCTTAATTAATGTAAGACTTATTAGGAAGAATTTATGGTGTCTATTCTTTAATTAATAATTTTATTTATCTTTTTAATAAGTATTTTCTATTCCTTTCTATTATTCTTTGCATATAACCTATAATTTTATTCTTTTTTCAAAAGAAATCCATGTTATTAGAACTTAAAATATTTTTTTTAAGTTACTTTGAAGAAGGAATTAACAATTTAAAACTTAAAAGCTCAGTGCTATTTTGTTAACTCTCAAATTAACAAAAGAATGTAGTTAGATAGTTTATATCTATAATATTCAAAAAATTACATATTTAAAAAGTAATTCAGGATTCTTTTTTAGTTTTTTTTAATAATAATTATTTATGTGAATACTCTTAGAATCGTATTTGAATAAATTAATATTAAGTTACTTAATTTAGTAAATAACGAATAAATATTAGTGGTTAAGTTAATAAAATTTGAATAAATTGATTAATCCTAAAAAAACTGAAGGAAAACAATATTACTCATACTTAATTAAAGAGAATTTTGGAACCTAATTCGATACGTTTATAAATTATTTTGCAATATTGGTGTCTTTATTTAATCTATTACATTATTTTTCATTTTTCACTTTCAATTTTCTAAATAAATTCGATAAGGATTTATTAGAAATTAAAAATTTTGATAAATCTAAAATATCATAAATCAAATAGACTAACATTCTACATATCATTAATTATATTTCATCTACAAAAACCATCAATTCCTAAATTTTAATTTTAAAATCTATAAAACCATTTGTTTAAAAATTCATTTTGCTACTATTTCTTTAATTTGCTTGCTTGCTTTTTAATATTACTTTTGGACAAATGAACTAGAGTAAGATTTAAAAATTTTTTATTTCATCTTGATCTTAAAATTTGTAATAAGCAGTCATTTTTATAAATTTAAAATAGTATAAACAATCATAAAAAATATAATTGGTTTTGTATTTTCTTTTTGCTTATCGCTCATAAAAATTGAAGTAAATAGCACCATGTAATTAGCTTTATTTTTTATTTAAGATGATAAATATTAATAATTTTAAATTGTCTATTTTAGAATGAAGATATTTTACTAATCAAATACAGGATTGATTAATAGTGAAATAATTTATAAATAATTAAAGATTATTAATTACTCATATATTGCTGAATTAAAAATGCATTTTAATAGATTGCTATAATTAATTACTTTAGCACTTGCTTTCACTATTAGCTAGGTCAAAAGTGATGATAAGATTGAAATAAAATTGAAGAAAAAGTAGTAAAATGCATTTGATATTAAGTCATTCTTAGCTGGAGCAAGCTAATAATACATCAACAAAAAACTTTAATTAAAGATTGCTTAATTCTAAAATGAAAAAAGAACTCCAATTAAGGATTTAAATTTCTAATCAACACCTTAAGAAATATCAGAAAACATTGATAGAAGTTACACATATTTCAAAGAAGTTATTTCTTTAACTAACTATGCAAATTTTTAATATATTGGTGAGATCGCAGTTGGTAGAAATAAGTAGCCATTTAGTGTTCTATTTGATACTGGTTCTAATTAACTTTGGTTACCTTAAGATGAATGCTAATCATGCTCTTTTGCTACTAATAGATACCACTGTGAAGGAAACTCCTGTTCTACAACTACTGATGAAATTACCTATGGTTAAGGATATGTTAAGGGTTATAATTCCAACGATTAAGTGATTATTGGAAAGAAGTCTACTAACTTCCCTTTTCTCTCTATTTTCGAATCAAAAGATCTAGAAGGGTTCTAGGTAAATATGATAGTTTTTTTTTATATCATAGAATAAAATAAAAAATTATTTCATTTTTAAAATAATTAATTACTTATTTTATAATATTTATTTTAATCTAAATAGAGTGATGGTATTATGGGCTTAGGTGTCAATAAGAAAGATAGCATAGTTAATAGATTATTCATGGAAAAGAAAATAGAAAGAAATCTTTTTTCATTCAAGTTGTCAACTATTGACATTAATAATATTCCATAGGATGGAAGTGAATTACCATCAGATTAAAATTCCTAATTAATCTTTGGTGGTTATGATGAGAATTTAATTAGTGAAGAAGATATTATTTATTACTAAGTTGTAAGTTCTAATTATTGGGCTATTAAAATGGTTAATGCTCGTTATAATAAGCAAGATCTATTCAACAAAAAGTCAGATTTTAGAGTTGCCCTAATTGACTCTGGTACAAGTCTTATTCATATGACAACTCCTGATTTTAAAGCCTTTAATAGAACCGTTTTCGAAAGAAATAATAATAATTGCTTTGAATTTGGTCTTATTCTATGTATGTGCTAAGAAAAATAAATAAAAAAATACCCTCCTATTAGTTTAAGCTTATCTGACATCGATAATAACGAACAATAAATTAACATCCTTCCTGAATATTACGTCATGTATAATCAAGGATTTTGCATTTACTTAGTTGCTGAATTCCCTTCTATTGGTATTAACAATATGTGGATTTTAGGAGATGTTTTTATGAGATAAACATATAATGTTTTTAATTATGATAAAAGAGCTATTGGAATAGTTAATTTATAACCTGAGGATGAAGATGGAAATAGCACTTCTGGAGGAAAGTTTGGAGGTGTTGGAAAATTCATCATTCTAGTAATGGTATTAGGTATAGGTGCATTTTTGGCTAAGTATATTTATGAAAATTTTATAAAGTAGAGATAACCTCAATCTTAGCAATAGTAATAATAACAATACTAATAAAATTAAGATATTCCTCTTAACCCTTTAAACGAGTAACTTGTCTGAATAAAAAAGATTAAATTTATCTTAATAATATTCTAGATTTAATCACCAAATTAATTTATTTAAATATTAATTGCAAGTAAGTCAATTAATTTGTTTATTCACAGTATTTTATACTTTTTATATTCTAAAACATTTATTTTGTTTAAATATCGCTTTAAAAGATTATTATCTCGGCTTGAAATTAGCTTGTCATACTTTTTTTAAATCTAATTTATAAAAGTGTAAAAGATACATTTTTATTTTAATTTACTTAATTTCATAAATTGTTGAGTAAAAATAAATCAGTATCTGAAATAAGATTAGTACTCAGTGTATTAAAAAGATAGATAGATCCTTTTGGTTTTCGAGAAATAAAAAGAAAGATTTTAGTATCAATAATTTATTGGCAACCTCAAATAATATAATTGCAAGCTATTGCTAGCTAGAAAGTTAATATCCATTCTTTTAGTAAATAAAGATTCTCTAATGAATTATTAAATACTTACATATTCTAATTTAATTTGAATTAACTAAATATAGAAATTATTCAATATCCTGCAAGATAAAGATGAGATTTTAAAAGTTTTCTACTTTTAAATAAATCCATTATCATCAATTTTTGTACAAAATGTGAGATTTAGATTATTTTACTATAAAAAGATATTAGAATGATCTACTAACCAATAGAAATACTAACACAAAATGTAATACATTTATAAATTATTTGTTTATTTATTTTATTTTAATAGAAGGTGCTTGTGAGATAGTATTTGCTTTGCTATGTACATTTATATTTAAAAGTATGCATTGTTTGGCAGATTCATTTTTCAAAAGAAAGACTTAGAAGATTTTTCATTGACAGGTTGCATTCTATCAATACCACCATTACGATTTAAATTACTCATAAAATGGAGAGCATTAATCATTTTAATACTGCAAGCCTCTGTTAATTAATATAAAAATTAAATTATTTAAAATACTCTTTTTAAAATATTTAACTTAAATTCTAAATAAATTGGGCATTTTCAAAATATCTTATCTTTTGATTCATCCCATAATCTTATTTAATATTGATTAAACTAAATAACATGATATTTACTTAAGCAATGTTCTTCATTGTTTCCTAATTTCTTTTAGGGATCCTTAATACATTTATCAAAGCAGACCATATCGAAGCTTTGTAACTTTCTATACAATTGGTCAATAGTTTTCTAATCGTCAGACATTTTTATATTTATTATATTATGTGAAACTATGGTTAGTTATTTAATTAACTTTTAACTTTATTAATTTTTTGATATCTAATTTTTATAATTCTTAATTCTTCCTACTTATAGGCTAATTCCATAAAATATCATTTCGTAATTCAATGCAAAAATATGTTCCAATCAAGAATATTCTGTCTGTATCTTTTTTATTTGTTATTTAAGAAATAAGGCACCTCCGTTATTTTTTTAACTTAATTTATCCAAACTCTATTATTAATTCTAACTCTCATTCAATAACTAAAAATTAAGGAAATAGTAATTTAATATTCAAAATGTTGATAAATGAATAAAATTAGAAAGTTTTTATTTTCAGTGAGGTGAAATGATAAATAAATCAATCATATTTGAGTTGGTTAATATGATGAAAAGGAAAAATGAAAAACAAATATAATATAAAGGAAAAATACAGGGCAAAAAGAGAGAGTATAATATTTCTTATAAATTAATATAAATTGATATATTATTTATATTAATTAGAGGAGGAGGAGGAAAAAAAGTTGATTAAATATATAGTATTTTTTAGTGGAAAATTTAGTGTTTGTTTGTGTGTGAGTGTTGCTTATTTGTATCTGTCTATATACATTTGTTATTTGTTGTTTCTAAAAAGCTTTTATCTTTGTTAAAAGCATTTCGAAAAGTAAAAATAATCTTATTCTTAGGTTACTTTAGATTTAAAAATAAGATTTTCTTTATTCTGTGTTATTAGGTTAGTAATTGATTTTTTAGAGAATATTAATTTGCAGTCAATATTATTTGTGAACTACAGTCTGTCTGTAATTCATCTTTTAAGCTGTAGGTTCTATGTATTCTTCATCTAATTCTTCAAAAAGGGTACTTTCTTAGTATTAAGGAATTACTTTTGAAGTGTTTTATTGTACATAGAATTTGTGGCTTTATAACTCATTGTTTTAGATATCTTAATTATCATTATTTGTTTTATTTAATTCTAAACTTTATAAATGTTATTCTAAGCCTTGATCATACTAGTTCTCAACTCCATTGAATACAAAAGCATTATGATTAATGAATTTACTCATTGGAGTACTCTTTGACATAGGTTAAGTATAGGTAGTTGATTTTTAGTATGATTAATTATTTCCACCTGGATGGAAGTGATCGCCTCCTAAAGTTCCGAATGTTGAGAGATCTATTTCACTATATTAATGATTAAAAGCTAAGAAATGCTTCAAGAACTTCTACCAAATCTCGTCATCAGTGAAAGTTCTGATTTCTTTTGAATTCATTATCAAGTTTTTATTTTCATAAGCTACTAAGGACTTTTTAAAGAATGGATTATTTTAAGGAAAACTCATAGTATACATGCCTTCTTCAGTTGCTATTTGGAAAAAATTAATATTAAACTATTAAATAAAAATAGGAGATTATTTTACTCTTTAATATTGATTGTTTATAGTTAGTAAAGGTTTAGTTAGACTAAGGAGCATTTATTGAGTAAATTGTATTTACAGGTTAATGAGATGAACCTTAGCGACTATGGTGGGCATTTTATGCTAGCTGAACTTGAGTTGTTGCAGCTTAAGTAGAAGAAACTTTATCTTTATAATCATTGGGGTTGTATTTATAAGTTTATTTTGGAGAATCATCATTTTATTCTTCATCTTCTTCTTTCACTTCCTCTACTACTTCTTTATCTTTCTAAGCAAATATATCATAATAATCATTATCTCCTTCTACTTCACTCAATTTTAAAGGATTCTTATTTTAATTTTATCCACTTTGCTTATAGTCACCACTTCCAAAACCTGAACGTCCATTCTGTCTTTGTTTTTTAATTAAAGCTAGCTATTGCTAATGGAAAGAAGGGTTTGTTATCTAAATTCCTCCTCCCACTTAGCCAATTTAATTATTCGATAGAGAATTTAGAGGAAACATAGGTTGACCAAATTCATTTTCTAATGTATTGAGATTACTAAAAAATTAATTTGTATTAAAACTCTAATAATATCCAAAGCTGGCTTTATTTTTCTTCTTCATTCTGACAAGCATAGTTTTATGAAAGTTTATTGTGAATATCCATTGTTTACGTTTATATTCGCTATCAGCAGCTATTACAAGGCGATCTGGTGTTTTTTTGTAAATTTTTTAAAAAATCTTAGCAAAAAATCCTTATTTATTATTGTTTGGAGTACCAGGAGTTGCATTCGGAGTTTATTATTAGTTATATTACATTATTTTTGGATTTAAGATATTTATTGGTCCATCATTTTTAATTCCTTTTTCACCAAGGTTACAGCTATTTAAATGAGAATGTCTTCTACAATTCTCATTATTTACCATATTATGTGATGGATTGAACATCACAACTGATGATTATTGAGATTAAATTTATTCTTCCTTTTTCTTGGCGTCTTCTTCAGCAGTTTTTTGTTCAGGTTTAATAACTTTTTCAAGCATGAAAGAAAATGGGTTTGATGGAGTAAAAGGAAGTCTTGAATCAATCTTCAATTCATATTCCATCAAATTAATTTTATCCTTTTATTTCATATTATAAATTCTGCATTTACCTGTTATTTAAAGAATTGAATTGAATTAATGTATTATGTTTAAACTTTTAAAGGATTTACCTTATTTAATAATTAAATACTGCTTCTTAAAAGAAAATGAATTAAGATCAGTGTAAGATACGTTTATTTATTTTCTATTGCACATGGCAATTTCTATTATCCCCGAGTACTCACTGTACATTTAAATAAATTCAGAAATCTTGGTATTAGCTTCTTTTTCATTCTTCTCATGCATTGCAATTGCTTTGTTGTGAAAAGAAATTATACTCATTATAATTAAACTCTCTTCTGATCTAATCAAATAGCTCTTATTTGAAGATTTATCAAATAAAAAGAAATTCTATTATTCATTCTTTCTTGCTATTGATTAGGTATTCAGAGTCTAGTTTGATATCTTTGAAGCATCATTAGAGTAGTTATAGGTGTTTTACTTCTCTCCTTCGGTAACTGACATAAAATTCTTATTTCTTAGTTTTCTTCTTTCCATATTTGCCTTCTTCGTTTCCTAATAATCAAGCAATTCAATAAAACTGCATTTATAAAGCTCAATATTTTCGCAATCCATCTCTCTCTAATCATTATAAATATTAATTTAATATTAGATATACCATTACCAATTAATAAAAACTAATGAAACTTACCTTTAAAGTTGTAGGTTTCACAGAAATTAGATGAGAATTATCATGGTATATGTAAAAAAATAAATTAGACCACTTATTTTAGTGCTTTTTACTCTTTCTGAATAACCATCCTTTATTTTTAGGACGATTTTCTTAAAAAAAATCTTCTATTTCACTCTCTACATGGTTTTCCTTTTCTCCATTATCCTCTACGGTTACTTCAAAGTTCAAATTGAAATTTTTCTTTAATAATCCCTAGATACTTTCTTTTTCTAATTTGTTATCAATTGTTTTAACTACTCTTCTATGAATGTTTCTCATTTCTTTTTCTTTATCATCATAAACTTTTAGCTTCAGTGTTGAAGATGTATCTAATTTAACTCTCCAATTTTATAAAAGATCTTATAATTCATATATAAAATTGTCTTTAATTGCACTAGTTAGTTTTGGCACACAGTTTTAGAAGAACTAAACTATTGATTACTTTCTTTTAATTACTCCGGTATATATATTATCATAGAATTCAAACATCTCTAGTAACTAAATCTGTTAAAAATAAATAATATTTAATTTAGAGGTATATTATTTGAGATTGTAAAAAGTAATTTTGTGCTCTGATTTTATTTTTTTAAATTTTTAGTTTTGCTTTTATGTTATAATGGGAAAATGTCATAAAATGGACTAATTACGAAATCTATATCTAGATCTTTGTGTGTTTTATTATAATTCATAATATCTCTTAATTCTAGCTGGAGCTTTTCTTTTCCTAAAACTCTGAATAATTCTAAGGCTGTTTTAAAAAATTAAATAAAATTTATGATTAAGATTTAGTAGGAATTTTATTATTCATCAATGATTTGTAAAGAATTTAGTAGATATCACAAAAAATTTAAATTTATGGATTTGAAAGTTGAAAAAAAAGAAATTAAATTAGAAAATACCTAGTCTCAAGAGCAACTCTGTTACAGTGATTTCAACTAAGTTAATGGACTTGAGTTCTTTACTGAAGAAAAGAAAGAATTCTATGAATTTTATTTATAAATATATTTTTTTAGTGGGTGAAATAATTTAGTTGTGACAGTAATTTAACTGATCCTAGAATTTTGATAAAAATCCTACAAAATGAAATCAATTAAAAAAAGACTAATGAGAATGAGGATTATAATAATAGGTATTGATTAAATCTATATAATAAAACTATGTTAATTATATAAATAATTACATTCATGAGAGCAGCAATCATAACTCTGGTTATTAATACGATAGAATACTTTTTGAGCCTCAATCTATTTTTATATAACATAGTTATTAATCATTTAATCTAATGAAATTAATTCATTTATTAGCATTGATAAAAACATTTATTAAATATATCAGAAGTCGTAAATTTAATAAATTTCCCCTCATTTTAATGAAATATTTTTTATCTAAGGAATGATAACTTAACGTTTCTATTGTTTTCTAATCTATCTGTTTTCTACTAAAGTGAGAATTTACAAAAATCAACTTAAAAAATTAAAGATCAATCAAATTAATGAGAGGATTCTATCGATGTACAGATGCTTAATTATGAATCGATTTGAGTAATAATGTATATGCAGAGTTTATATATATTTAATCAATATAAACGAATATTACTTGGCTTTAGCAAACTTTCAACTTCTTAAGGAGTTTAAAGAAATTACCAAAATAAATCATCCCATTTGAGTCTGCTTCGGCAAGTACCATTAGTTCTCTTATTGTAGGAATGGAATCCATCACTTTATTTAATTATAAAACATGAAATCAATTCATTTTATTAGTATTTAGAGTAATAATTTATCAGCTAAAATTTGATTTCATATAGGGAATTTAGTTGTTTACTTATAGAGAGATTCTCTTAATCTTCAGCACCAATTTGGTCATCTTCATGATCATCCTTGAGGATAGTAGAATCATTTTCAATTCTAAAATGGCTTATATCCTAGTGACATTCATAATCCTAATTATCTGGTTGTTACCTAACCAAGTTGAAATCATCATCAGCTCCAAAATGTCCTTCTTCTACAGATTCATCATTCGAATATGTGAAAGGAGAATTTCTTTCTTTTTTAAGAGGGCTAATCTTACTTATCATTACAGCTGGATCAGTTTATGAAAACATAAAATTATTATTTGAACGAGACCGTCCATTGCTGCTCCTCATTTTCTTGTAAATTGTATGCTGATAAGCCTCTTATTCTCTACTATTTATTATTGTATCCTTGTTATGATATCGTTGGTCTATATGATATTATTTAGTATTTGTATATTGTTTATCAAACGGAACTTTTCACTCTATAATAGCATAATTTTTTTGTTTTGTTTCTTTTATAGGATCCTTGCTTGATATATTTATGAATAAATCAATATATGCCTGTATTTTATTATAGCAATGGTAATTAAATATTGTTATTACAGCTGCTGCTCTGAATCTTAACAAACCAAACAGTATTAATTAATAAAATAAAGAAAACAAACAAATACATACATACACAAAGAAATCAAATACAAATTGTTAATTTATGTGTTCTTCATTTTTTTTCTTTTTTTTTGATCATCTGTTTATTACAATTATTATCTCATGTTAATTGAATATTTTATCTGATATTCTTCATTTATTTTTTATTAGTATCCCTACTACTACTATAATTACATTTCTCTTTCTTAATAATATGTTCTTATCCTATCGATTTCTTTCTTTTTTCAATTTGTTATTTCGATCATTCAATCAGTATTTAGGGTTTTTTCTTTTCTTATTTTACTTTAGATTTTAAAGACATAAATCCATCCAACTAATTCCAATCAAAATTTTCCATTCATTTCTTTTTTAAATTTTTTTCATATATATCTTCTTATTAAATTAATGAAAAATTTAAGATAAATCCAAATTAAATATAGTTTTAGGATAATAGTAAGTAAGATTTTATTTTCTAATTGAGTTCTAATACAAATACAATTAATTAATTGAATCAACACTAACCTGTTTATTTTGTGCATAATTTTTAATTTTTGAATCTTTTTATAAATTCTATTCATCAAATAGAAAATAAATTAATCAGCATTCAACTAAATTCTAGTCTACTTAATTTTAGTTGATAGACTTTTTTCTAAAAATAGTATCAGAGCTCAAAGTATTAAGGATAAAATCGTATTAAGAGTGAAAGGAATGCATAACTTAATGTAAACTATTTCAATTACTAAATTAAAATAGGTAGATAGAAAGAGATAATTTTGATAAAATTACTCTTTCTAGCTTCTACTTTGTTACCTCAAAATTCTAGCTTTTAAATTTGAAAAGTCTTTTATAAATTATTAGATAATTTTGTATTTGTAAAATAAAGTAGAATGAGTTTTATAATAATTCATAAAACTTATTATAAAAATACTTCAAAAAAAAAAAATTAATTATTATTAATTTTGAAAAATTTGAGAAAATGTAACTGATTTTATTTTTCTTTAGAGTTCTATTGACAACCAATCATCTAATGAATGTCCTTTATTTATTTAAATATTTCACTCAAAAATATTATAGATTTGTAATAATTATTAATCAAATTATCCCTAACTTAAATTTAGTAAAATTTAATGGCTGAATTTGTTTAAAAAATAATAAGACACTCAATTTCTATTAAAATTTAATAATTAATTTTTTTACCATAAAATTTAATTTTCATTGAGATAGTTATTTGATCATTTTTCTTTCCAATGACTATGAATTAGTAGCCCTCCTATGAATCAAGCCAAAAGGTAGTATGGCCTGTGCCATCTATTTATGGCATAAAAGTGACAGGTATTTCATAATTTTTTAAATAGGGATCTTGTAAAACTTAATATTTCATTAAAAATTATTTTTGTAGAATTTTTAAAGCACAATTTGAATTATAAATTGCATGAACAGTATATGGCAAAGTCTAATATACAAGTGCCACCAGAGTTAATTGCATATATTTTTCAATGTTCAGAATTGTTAGAAGTAGAAACATTAGTTCATTTTCATACCATCCACTTATTTCATTTTTTTCTTGAAAGAAATCCTAAGTAAATTTGTTATGAATACAAACTTTTTAAAACTAAAATGAAAATTATAAAAAATTTTACAGCGAATTGGATAATGATTTGTAATTATTATGCTTAGCTTGTTTACTTTTATCATCAAAGGTAAATCTTATTGAAAATACTTGCAATCAAATAATATTCAATTCCTAATTTAAAATAAAAGCTGTTTGAAAAATGCTAAATTTGTGCTGACAACATAATCTATTTATCTAACTATTCCTACACTAAACAAGGTAAAAATAAAAATATCTTTCTTATTAATCATGTTTTTTAATTTTTATTTGTAAAAGAGATTCTTTAGACAGAAGATAAAAGTAATATTTGATATTTAAAACTCTTTCATCAAAAAATATTTCTTAAAATACATTTTTTAGTACTGTCTTCATTTGATTTTTAGATTACTTTAAGAGATGAACTTTTAATTGATAGGATAATGATATTTTTGAGATTGATTGAACCTTTAATTCCACCTGATACTATCAACAAATATATTTAATTATCTATTTCTATTACAGAGTCCCTCTATGAAGATTTTTTATTTATTAAAAACTTCCCTGACATAAATCTATTAGCTGCCTCAAGTATGAATATAGTGAAAGAAAATTACTTAAAATTATTTTTTTAAAAAACAGTTATTTAATGTGCAACAGTTCTGCTCACTCATCACTCAGGATAAACACCTATAGTGTTAAGATTAAGTAATCTAATTAAGTTGAGTTAATAGAACATCTGTGAATAGTCACACTAAATATTTAAGAGAATTCTCAAAAAGAAATTTATGAAAAGATTTTCATTTTGACTGAATGTTTTCAGCTGCATAATTTTTAATAGAAATTTCAGATGATTTATTGAGAGAATTACATGTTTTTGAAAAATAATATTAAAATATAAATTAAAATAAATATATTTACAAATTAAGCATTGATAAAAGAATATTATAGAATGGTATCAAATCCATAAGTGATTAATTTATATCTTTTAAAAGATTTATAGCTACTAAAATAACATTTTTTCCATTAAATTTAAAGAATTTTGGATTAGAATTAGATTATTCAATTTCATTATATCACTTAAATAATCTCCTTGAAAACATTATCAATCATATTCTTCACTTTCCTTTGCAATTTTCTTCCCCTTTCTAATTTATTTCATACTTTCTTCTATTAAGATTTAAATTTCATCAGTCTTGATACCACCAGCAACAACATGCTCTTATTTTCTTTTTTCTTCATCAACAAAGAATTGATCATAGTCCTTTTAGAAAATTGGGTAAAAAGAATCAAATATTCTATCTATACTTCTATAAGATGCAATTTATCCTTTAAATGGTTATAAAATAAGTTAATTAATAAACTAATATTTTTAAGGGATAAATGAAGGTATTAGGATCATAAAATAATTATAAAGTCCTAATGGAGAACGAAAGCCCTTATTAAATTTAATCAATTAGATAAGGAATATACCTCCAATATGAGTTAGAGTAACTGTAAGGCATACTTTTCTGATAATAGATTATTTTCTCATAAGAGTACCCCAAAGAATACTTGAAAAGAATATACCCCAAAGGAATCCATTGTATCTAATACGATTCTAACATTAAGCAATTTGATTTATAAATAAAACTCTATTATCAAATTTTAACTTCTCAATTCCTTGTATTTTATTTTACAACATATAAATTTTCATATCTTATTATTCTATTCCTCCATACGCAGATTTATATCTTAGTGGGTTATCCATATCTGATTTATTTTTGAAATACAAGTATTTCAATATTTTTTGCTTTTGAGAAAGAGAAAAGTCATTTTTTGGTTCATAATCATCACCAAAAATTCCCTTAAAAAACGATTTAATATCCTTAATTGCAAAATCAAAATATCTTGCTATTCTAACATCTTCACCAACTTGAGGTTTTAATTAATCTGAAGAAAATTATCTCTAAAACATCTCTTTTTAATACTTCACTTCTATCTTTTCAAGCTTCATTTCTTAAGATTAGTCTTAAAAAAACTTGCCCTTTGCTATATCATTTTAGAAACCTAAGTTTATGGCTTCTCTTACTGTTTTTGGCTAATCGTCTGATGACATTAGTAATAAATTTTATAAAAAGAAATCTTATCTTTTGATCAAAATTCAAAGTGTGAAGAACTATAATTAAATCTGAAAAAGATTGGTGATTTTGCTTTTAAATAAATTAATTTAGAAAATTCTTTAAAAAAGTATATCCTTCGCAATTCTAATAGAAGTTATTATTTTAGTTAAAAAGATTGATTGAGTTTATAAATTAAATCATATTTATTAATATCTTTGCCTAATTATTTTGTTGAAAACTTAACATTAAGATTATTTATACAATTTTGGATTATAAATCTTAATATTAAGAAGCAGATTAAAAAATATTTTGAATGCCCTCATAGTGATAGGGAAAATAATAATTAATGGAGATCAAGCAATATAAAGAAGAAAAGAAGAGAAAGAGAAGAAGTGTGTAGCAATAAAAATAAATAATGAAAGGACGAAAATAAATAAATAGGTTAGTTAGTTAGCAAGCAAGCATATAAATTGAAAGTGAATTTTAATTTTTATCATAATAAAATATTTTATTAAGAGATACTGAGAGATAATGAAATTTATTTCAAGCATCTCTACTTTCACATGTAAAGAAAAAGATTAAGAAGATATAAAAATTAATAGAGGTTGACATTTGAGTGATTAATTGATGGCTTTTTAGGTTATTTTTATTTGTGAGTGTGTGTATCTTATCTTATTATTGTTGTTATTGCAATATTTATTTATTATTGATTGAAAAAGTTGTTAATTATTAATAATGAAAGTAGAGGTCATTAACACTAAGAAGATTAATTCTTATTTGTAGGGTTAATGAACTCTCTGAATTAATGGGACTTTTGCTAGTGGAGAAGTTCACTAATGGCAATAAATAGATTCTATAAGAAATTTTATTTAAATATGAATATATTATTGTTATTGTTGCTATTGTTTTTGTTGAAAGTTGATAATTGATAATTGATTCAAATATTAGTTATTAATTTCACTTGGTTAGGGGGTAATTTATATAAGTATACAGTTAATTTAACAGGATAAATTATTATTAGTGGGTTGTTTGTTTGTTTGTTATTCTTACTTTAAAGCTTTTCATTTTATAATTATTATATCATCCCTCTATACCATTAAATTAATTTATTTATTTAATCCTTTAATTTATTTCTTTGTTTTTATTTTTTATTATTATTATTATAAATTTTTTCATGATTTATGCTTTATTGTTAGTTAATGAAGTTAATTAAATTTTCTTTCTTTTCTCTTCAAACTCTTTGTTATCAGTCAATATATCCTTGATTTAATTTCTATTAGATTTATTAATTAATTAGTTAGTTGAAGTTTGTTTGTTTGTTTGTTTGATTGATTGATTTAATTTAATAGAATGGATATAGATGTCTAAGGCGGAAAATTAATTAATTATTAAACACATAAAAGGAATTTATGGCATCTATAAAATGCAAGATGATATAATTTGGTTATTATTAAATTTATTTTCACTTTTTAGAATTTAATGATGAGAAAATGGTTGTTAGAGTTGGAGTGAAGAAGGAAAGTTTTAGTAAAAACATAATAAAAAAGAATAGATTATTAATGGAGTTTTAGATTAAATTATTAATATATGTTGATAGATAAGGAAAGGGGGTGTTAGGAGGGAGCGAGATTGTTAATAATACACTAAGGTGTCACTTTTCTCATTAATTATTACTGTTTGGATTATTATTATTTTGTACATTGGGAGCTTCCTTTTTCATGAAGACTTAGAATAGAGGCTTCATGTGATCATAAGCTTTTTAGATGTCTTCTTGACTCTTAGCACCAGTGAAGACCATCTTTCCAGATGCGAAAACTAAGGCAATGATATTGTTTTTCTTCTTTTATTAATCTGAATTACTAAGCATATAACGATAAATCAAGCCGGGGAATGTATCATCGTATGTAGAGTATTTTTTGTGATTTTCATCATCGTGAATTTTATCTAGACACACAGAGTATCCTAATTTGCATGAAGCCACAATATTTCTAACTTGGACTTCTTTATTTTCAAACTTGCATTTATTTTAAAGGTTCAATTCCTTTTTGATAATGTTAAAAATTTTATCGGCTGCGACTTGACTCTCATTGGTGCTTCTTGTTCCAACAATAGTCATATTTCCAGATGAGTAAATTAGACCAGTTGCTTTCGGATCTTTAATACGCATGAAAACAGCAGGAAATCTCTTAGGATTATATTAGGTGTTACGGCATTTTTGGGCGATATCCTACAGATCAAATTGATGTGATTTTCCTTTGCTACCACCATCTTCGCGGATCATCTTAATAGTAGCAACGACATTCTAGATTTTGGGAGCTTCGTCAGATTTGTTTGATTAATAAGCGGAATTCATTTAATCCTCTATATTCTTTTCGAACTCTCTGATTTTCTTCTTTATTGATTTTTAATTTATTATAATTTTTTGACTCCCCAATATTTAAGCTTGACTCACCAAAACATTGAAATCTCTCTCATTTTTTATAATTTCTTAAATTTTACACTGAAATTCTATTTTATACTCACATTTTGATGGGATATCATACCCTTTTAGCTCTCCAAACCTTTGAGATATCTACAATATGCCATTTTTTCTTGTAACTATTTCTTCTTCATTATAGGCCCTTTAGAACCTTTCTTAACAAATAATATAAGAAATAATATAAAATTTGATCTCTTTGATAAAAAGTGGGGATAATTTAAATTAATAGACTGCAGGCCTCAATAAATATGACGCTTTATCATCCACCTCTTTAATAAGCTCTTCAAGTTGATAGAAGAAAAATTTTTGTATTTTTTTTTTTTTGAAAAAATGGGGTAGGAAATTCTTTTTTAAAAGAATTTGTAAAATTTTTGAAAGGCCATTCTAATATACTTTACCCGCTAATATGATATTCGATATAATGTCTTGTAGCAGATAGCAGATGATGCCATAATTTGAAAATGCCTTATAAATATATAAAGAAACAAAATTCCCTTTAAAACCAAACCAATTTTATATAAAGAATTCTTTTAACAATACTTTATTAAAAATCAAAAAATTTTGTAAATTCAAAAATAAAATATAAAATAGGAAGAAGCATAAATTGGTTTGTATCTTTTCTGTTTAAAATATGAAAGATTTATTATTTAAGCAACTTAAATGAGAAGCACTAGTACTCAAAGACCTAAGTCAGTTAAAACAACAGACACATTGCATAAATTCAATTTATTCATTATAAAAAAGATAAAATTATTTGTAAATTATTGAAAAAATGGTAAATCAGCCCAGAAGAAAAAAAGTATATTAATTAGGATAGAAAATTTGTTTTTAATTATTTTACTTTGACTGCAAATAGTGATACAAGCATTTATCATTAATTGAAATAGATAAATCAAGAGAAAAAAATATTTCTATACCCATAATATATAATAAATAATTAGAACTTTAGATATATCAAACTGACATCATGAATTTTATTCAATTTTTTATTTTTTATCATAAATATGTAATTAGAGATTCCTCCATTTTATTTAAACCTTATAATAAATAATTTTAATGTTTCAGACTTAAGAAATAATTATTTTATTATCTACTACTTTAAATTTTATTTTTCGATTCTTTATTTAATTTTGGAAGCATTATTGTCTGCATAATTATCTCATTTGAAAAATACAAAAAGGTTAAAAATTCATTTGATTTCATAAAAGAGTTTTAAACAATATTTTATTATCTCCCAAAATCGAATAAAAATATTTTTTCATTAATAAATAAAAATATAGACATTAACTTGTCTATTTGATTTCATTAAAAAGAAGCTATTAGTATTCTCCAGATTTTGGGATATTAAGTTTATGATCAATCAATCAATAAATCAATAAATAATAAAATAGTTTCAAAAGATCTATTTTTAATATATACTTCTAAATATATAATATCGATCTAAATAGATTAAAACCCTTTTATTTCTCTCAAATAATTATTTTGATTATTGATTTTTTTGAAATATTCCTATTTTAGGTTAGATATTATGGCTATTTAAATTAGATCGCTTATCTTTTGAATACAATTCTTATTATAACTCTATTAGATTTACTAACTTCTAAAATATTGCTATTTATAACTTCTCAGAAATTTCTAGATTTCAAAGGTTTACCAACAAAAATATGGAGATAAATTCTTTAGGATTTATATTGCTATAAAATCATGTCATAAGTTTTATTTAAAACATGAAAAGTTTTAGATTGAAATATTAGGCGAATTAATTTGATAGAACAAACATTCATTATAATTTATTTTCTTAAAACAAATGATGTTTTCAATTACTAAAAAATAAATTAGAATTTTTACCATAAAATGTTGAAATAGATAATCCTTTAAGATCAAATAGGAAGCCATAAATTTGATTTCTCACCAAAAGAGAAATTCAAGAAATTTCTAATATCTATAAAGTGATTATTCTCAAATTAACAGTTGTTTATGAACTAAATAAAGTAGAGCCTCATATATACATTTTATATATAATATTTATGTATTAATTAATAGCATAATTATATTTAAGATAAACAAATAACTTTGTCAGTAGAAGGGAATTTATTAGAACTAATAAAGAAGGCAGTAATAAATTTTATCAATTTATTGATTATTGATATCGAACAACCAAACTATTTCTTCTTATAATACTTCTAACATTTAATATAACAATATTCAAAATTGCTAATTCGTAATTGATTCCATATTGTTTTGAACTTTCATTGAACACGAATAGTTAGAAAAGGCAATCAAAAAATTCTGAAAAAAAAAAATTAAAAAACACTCGCAAAGACAAGTTATTCCTCTCTAAAAAAGAAATTAAAAATACTGGGAGATCAAACTTTAATTTGTTTTTTATGCATAAGATTTTGTTTGATAAAGAAGACTCTATAGCTATGAATATAGTGTAAAAGTGTATAGAAAAACTCCCAAAATGGGATGATGTCACACGTAACATGCCATTTATCATTACTGGTTCAGTGGGTTTAGCCTTCGTCCTTTTAAGTAGAGCTGAGAAAAAGAAATAGCTCGAAAAGGAACGTGAATTCCTTGAAAAAAAGTTGAAAAAGGATTCAATTCCAATTGAAAAGAAAAACGATTTGATAATTAGATAAGTTGAGGAGGAAGAAGAGAAAAAAAATGATTCAGGTGAAAATGCTATCAATAATAAAGGAAACCATTAACACCACTTCTAGACTGAAAAAACAGAAGAAAAAACTCCTTAATCAAATACAAATATGAGATTCTCAAAGAAAATTAATAACAAAAAGAACCAACAAAATGATTCAGGATCAGAGGATGAATCTGATGAATTTTAGAATGGTTAATAACAGTAATAACAATAACAATAAGGTGGTAATTTATACATGAATAGTAGTGAATATGATTTCTTCAATAGCCACAAATATAGCTAAGGAGAAGATGATGAAGAAGAAAGATTTGATAAGGTTGCCACTAATGATCAAATTTCCGAAGTTAATTCTATCCACAATATGAAAACTTAAGTCACCAAAGAAAAGAGACAAAAACGTGCTCCAATTAGAATCACCAAAAACTTTGCCACTGATACTGAAAACAATGAGAAATTGCAAAAGTTGAAATCTATCGTTTAAAAAGAAAAGAAGATGGAAGACAAGGTTTTCTTCTAGATGTTCTTGAATATTGTAGGTACTGAAGCTGAATAAGATGATGACGATTGAGAATAATAAAATTGATCAATTTATTAACCAATCCTTTGAAGAGGGATTAATGGTTTACATAAATATCTCAATTAATTCTATAATAATAGAAAATAAACTGAAGCAATACTTTAAGCAGTGAAAATAAATAAATAGTTGAATAATTTGAAATAATAGTTTCCACCTTTTCTTAACATTAACCTTTACTCTCCTCAAAAAATAAATTGATAATAATAACTCTCAAATATTCAAAAATCATACTTAATTATAACAATCTATCACCCTTAAACATTATACTACTCACCCTTTTAAAGAGAGACAAATAACGTTTCTTTGCTACCCAATCATATATTTCAACAAAAATAAATGTAAAATAGAGAAAAGTTTGATTAGTAAAAATATTCTACCAAGCAAACAATAGTTTATTTATTTCTTTTATTGAATGTTTTTATATGAATAATATCATAATTATTCAAAAATAAAATTGACAATGATGTCAGTTTTTGGAAATCTTATAAAAGTAAGAAATACCACAAACTAGACTCTATAAAATAATCAATTTTTCTATAATAATTATGATTATTATGATAGTTTATTTATCAGAAAATAAAATTAGTAGCAAGATTAAACAAAATAATAATCAAAAGAGAGAAAGAATAAACAATCCCCTATCTTACTTAATTTATTTGGATTCATATTATATTCTTACTATTCATTGCTATTATTTATAAAAACTATTTTATTGTGCTCGTATTTCTACTAATTATATTAAAATTTTCGCAAATCAAAACTTTATTTTATTTTATTTTTTTCTTATTTTTATCTTCAAAGCAATTCTTAATTTTTTATTTTAAAAATTTGACACGTAACAGTAATTTTTTTTTCTTTATCTTTTTGTTACCTATCTGTTTGAAATTAATAAAATTTTATTTATTAAATACACATATTATTAAGATCTTTATAATTTTATATCTTTAATTCATTAAATAAAAATGTTAACTTTTTTGGAGAACAGATATGGATAGATCTGAGTAATTCAAAATAAATATTGATACTTTTAAATTAAAATTTTTCTCTAAATTAAATATTTTAAAATGAATTAAGAGTATCAACAAAAACATTCTCTAATAGTCTACATTTTTTTATTTAATTTATAAAGAAATATTAAGAAAATATATTTTTAATTATATTATTATTATTTATCAACTACTTAGGTTTAATAATTATTATATATTTAAATTCAATTATTTGAAATAAAATAGAAGCATCTAAGAAAATTTGATATTTTTTTTTTATTATAAATTTCTCAAAAAAAATCCATTCTTAAATCTTTTTTAATAAAAAATTTAAATACTAATATCACTTCTTAATAAGAAATTAGGTAAAGATTCTGCAATTATAAAAAAAGTTGTTTCTCAATTATTAAAAATGTTGAAAGGAATATTTGAAGCTTTAGCAGGCAACCTTATAATAATTTGGGTTATGTTCATCTTATGCCCTATTTATTTAATTTTAGGAAACATTATTGCAAACTTTTACAAAAATATTTGGTTGATTGTCACTAATAGATAATCATGGGTTTATTAAAACTTAGGAGATATCTCTTGGCTTTTCCCTTTTACAGTAAATTAATTTAAAAAGAGGCTTAGGTTTTTAAAAAATATTATTCTTCTAATTATATAGCAAAGCAACTAACAAATTAGATTAACTGATACTCTCTTAATCTCTGTTTTATGCGGTATCCTTTCTCTACTTATTGTTGTTGCTATGGTTTATAATAACATGCAAGAAAGACATCAAAAGAGACTAGAAAAGGAAATTAAGGAAGAAATGGACAAGAAGAAAAATTGAAATAATTTAATTATAATTATACTTAAATTCATATGTGATTTAGAAGTTTTAAATAGCTATTGTAGCAAAAACATTTCAATATTGCATTTTATTCAATCATTTATTTTCCAAATTAATAATTTATTTAGATTGAATCTAAAAAAATCATAAATTAACTTTCTACATTGAATTTATTTAACTAATGAAAGATTCTAAAGTAAAAAAGAAATGAAAAATTAAATTTTATAAACTTTTAAAAAAGCTTTCTCTCCTTTTAGAGATCTACTATAACTTTAATAAA
Organism: Tetrahymena borealis; assembly: GCA_000260095.1. Taxonomy (NCBI): domain Eukaryota; phylum Ciliophora; class Oligohymenophorea; order Hymenostomatida; family Tetrahymenidae; genus Tetrahymena; species Tetrahymena borealis. The sequence goes on along the minus strand of JH651230.1, from coordinate 577,139 downwards.
ATATATAAGTTAAAATCCAGTTAATTTTTTAAATATTCTAATTTTTTTTGCAAAATAAAAATGATGAAAATTTTCAATTTAATAGTAAAAATATAAATCCATTCAAATCAATAAATTAGATTATTAAATTTACATGATAGGTTTTGTTCTAAATTTTATGTTTTTTATAAAATAATTGTCATCTAAAACTCTGAAATTATACCAATAAAACAATATGATAATAAAATAAATTGAATAAAAATTCTGATAAAAGGTTTTAGTTTAGAATATCTGTGAAATGAATGTTAATAATAAAAGAGATTTAGACTCTATTAAAAGAATAATCCTCTTAATTTGAATACTGTAATAATTAATCATTTGAATTAAAAATTGTTCTGTTAATTTTAGTGAGAATATTACTTTCTTTAAATCATATATGTATTTTTAAATTAAAAAATAGAGAAAAACAAATTTAAACAACTAATTTTTTTTTCTAAAATGTTTAGTGAGTCAGATCTAAGAGATTTTAGTACTTAATGTAGCTTTAAAAAAGAAAACTTTGAGAAGATTATCAATCTACTTTCATCTAATAATTACTAATTTGCTAAAATTAATGGAACTTGTTCTACTGACTCTATTTCCAAATAGTACTTTTTAGGAAAAGGAGGATAGGCTTTAGTTTTCAAAGGCTAGAATAAAGTAACTAAAGAGTATGTAGCAATTAAAATTTCTAAAGCAGATCAATAAATTTTTAATGACATGATAAATGAGACTAAAATTTTATAATTAATTATATGCCATGATCATATAATAAAAGTAAAGTAGAACTTCTTATTAGATGAAGAAAAAATCTGCATTTAAATTTTAGAGTTATGTAGAACTACTCTTGATTAAGAAATTATTAAAAAGAATAATAAAAATGAAGAGTTCACTGAAAAAGAGATTGCAAACATTATCTTCTCTTTAATTAATGCTCTCTATGAAATACATACATAAGATATAACTCATTTTGATATTAAACCTCAAAATATCTTTTAATCCGAGGATGGACGCTGGATATTAGGTGATTTTGGTATGGCTTAATCATAAAATCATTAACTTAGTTTGAGAAATAATCACCCAAGATGTACTATCCTTTATTCATCTCCTGAGTAATTTTAAGCTTTGTAATAAAAATATGATAGAATATAGGAGTAATAATAACTAAAAAAAGAAAGTGAAGAAGACTCATAAGAAGAAGTATAATAAGAATAAGAATAAGAATAAGAAACAATTACATTTAAAAATGAATCAGATGTTTATAGCTTAGGATTAACATTATTATAAGTTATTGGATTCAAATTAGATTTTTCAACGGTCAGATATATTTAAGATAAAAATTTTACCGAAATTGAAAAGAGAATTAAAAAATAATTCAAGAATTTTTTTACTTTTATTTAATACTTTATGCTTCAACATGAAGTTGATAACAGATACTCTGCCATTAGATTAAGATAAAAATTCTTAGAATATTTTTAACATATACTCCCTATTGAAGATGAATTCAAAAGAATCTAAAATATTTTAGATAGTCTCGAAAATAAGCGCATAAAGTTGGATAAATATTATGCTTATCTGTTATATGCCTAGTCTTAAACGAATATGAAAACATAAGATTCATTTCACATCTAGGTAGCTATTAGCATTCTAGAAAAATGTTCTCTAAATAACACATATGATTATGCTTTATTTCTCTAATAAAAGGCTCTAATATAATCTAACTAGAGTAATGTATATTCTGCCATAGTATTAAGTCAAGATGCTTTACTTATTTTAAAAAAATTGAGTGGAATTAGTTAATTAGAGATTTCATATTCAATATCCTTAGTAGCTAAATACTATTAAGATATAGGATAGTTTAGTAAGTCATTAAATAATTATAATGAATCTCTATCAATAGGGTAATCTTTATTTCCAGGTCTCCATCCTGATATAGCATAATCCATTGCTAATTTAAGTTATACTTACTATCTTCTTGGTAATTATAAGGAACTTTTAGATTAAAGTTTAATAGCTCTTAAATAAAGATAAAATCTTTTCTGTGGTAACCATCCTGCTATTGCTCAATCATTAAATGGTGTAGGTATAGCATATTAAATGACTGGTAAATATGATTTATCTCTAGAGTACTATCTAAAAGCACTTGAAATGAAACAAAAATTATATTCGGAAAACAATTTAGAAGTCGCCTCTACTCTAGGTAATATTGGATGTGTCTATAATTTACTGGCAAATTATGAAAAGTCTTTAGAATGCCAGTAAAAAGCATTAGAAGTAAGAAAGAATTGTTATCCAGACTAGAATCATCCTCTATTAGCAAATTCATATGAAAGTATAGGAAATATTTATTATTAACTAGGAAAATTTGAGAAATCATTAGAATCTCATCAAGAGGTTTTAACGATAAGGAAGGCTATTTTTAATGATATTAATCACCCTCACATTGTAAATACATTAGAAAATATTGCAAATAGCTTATTTTAACTAGGAGAAATAAATAAGGCTTTAGAGTACTATCAAAAAGCTGCTAAAATTTATGAATTAATGTTACCAAATACTATGCAAATGGATAAATCTAACTCTTCAGAGAATATTGGTAATTGCTATTCTTAACTTGGCTAATTTGAAAAGGCAAAATAAAAGCATTTAAAAGCTTTAAAAATCAGATAATCTTTATATTCTAACTAAAATCATCCATAAATTGCAAATTCTTTAGAAAATATAGGAATTTGTTATAAGAATTTAAATAATTTCCAAACCAGTTAAAAATATCTAGAAGAAGCACTTTATTTGCGTAAAAAGACATACTCAAATGGGAAGCACCCAGAAATTGCTTAATCTTATTACAACCTTAGTTGTCTTCATAGGGATTTTAAAGAATATAAAAAAGCAATAGATTATAATATATAAGCACTTGATATTTATTAGTTATTTTATAAGGAAAATCACCCAATAATAGTTAACATATATGGCAACATGGGCTTTGATTATCAAAATATAAAAGATTATGAACTTGCAGAGTTCTATTACTTGTAAATTCTAGAGATAAACCAGGTACTTTATCCAAAAAGACACCCAAAATTAATAAAAAATTTAGATTTGATTATCGACCTTTATAAATGTTAAGGTAAAAAACATAAAATTTCAAAATATTAAAAATTAAAGCAATGAAATAATTTAAAAATTACTAAAAAATCATTAAAAATGATAAATAAATATATTATAATTTAATATTCTATTATTATAACTACTAATTAATAACTATAGATAGAATATCTAAAAATATATAATTAAAAACAATTCATTATCTTTATTTAACTAATTAATTAAATACTAGATAATTAAGAGCCAATATGCTCTTTCTTATCTATTTTACCTAAGTAATTTTAATCTGTTTTATTCATTTTAATTTGTTGATGTAGCTCATAAAATAAGGATTTTCAATAATTTAATCAGGCTCAAATAATGTTATTAGCTATCTATTTTTTTATAGTTGATTGATGATTATTTTAAAGAAATTCAACCATCCAGCACAGAAGATTAATATCAAAAGAATTATTTGAATAATTGATAAAATTATTTGAGTGGACCACATCTAATTGATTTTGTCATATCCATTATCTAAAAATATTTTTTAAGCGAAACCAACAACATACAAAAGCTAGTCATAAAACTCATTAAAGCTATGAACATCAAAGTTACTCTCCCATTTATAGAATCTATTTTTTCTAATAGTCTCATCTTAAATGCTTGATATTTCAAATAAATCAACCATTTATGATAAGAAGTATTAGCAAGCTACTTAAAACCCACTTTAAAGTATTCCATTTCTAGATTGGTTGCATTTTTAATAGTTAAAAGTAATTTAATTTTCAATTGTATGCATTTCTGGATACTTCTGTATCACATCACAGATATTTTCTTGCAAGAGCTAGTTTATAATATTTAAATAAGACTTGCTTTCACTATATTCTTATTAGATCTTTGTAGCCATTTAATTTAAATTGTTTAGTCTTTATTAACCTTAGATAATAATGGCAGGCATATTAGCTTCAAAGAAGGTTTAGTTAAAAAGGTAATTATTTTAAAGCGGTGTTAATTTAGAATAAGCGTCTCCATAAGTAAATGAGATATACTTTGTTAAAGTATCTTTCATGTTAAAAATATTATCTAATTTTAAGTTAAAATAATAAGATATAGAGAATTTTAAAATAAATAAATAAATAATATTATCATTACCTAAACCTGAAAATATTGTTCTACATTCTTCTTTGAATTTTTCAAATAGAATAGCATTTGCAATAGGCTGAATACAAATTAAAATAAAAAAGAATAGACCAAATAATGGTAAAAAGAAATGGAATTTAGGAATTGTTGAGGTTGTTGAAATCAGTTTTTTCTTAGTATTTAATTCAAGAGTTTATAAGACCGAGGTTTTTTTTGCAAAAGTTACCTCAGAAATAGATAACTCAGATAATCTCTTTGTAGATCTGCTACTTGTAAAATTATTATTTATTTATTTAATATTTACTGAATCTTGAGTAGATTTTTAAGCAAGATACTTCTTAATGTCTACTTGAGCTACATTTTAAATTGAATCTATGCAAGAATTTTTCATTTTTTCTAAGCTCAATTTTTGTAGTGTAGAAAATAATTTTAAAATAGTTTCTCTTTCAGTTTAGATATACAAGTATATAGGTATAGTCAGAACAACTTAAAAGAAGGTTAGAGATATTGTCACAATCATTAGTGTATAGACATCAACCTAAATAGAACTTTCTGATATTTAGGTTGATAGTAAATTCAATTGCTTTTAAAATTCTTAGTAATTTTTTGTGATCATCAATTATTCTTCTTGAGTCTCATACACTCTCAAGTAGTAATAATACATATTTGCCATATATTTCTATTCAAATACTACTTCTGGATCTCTGTGTAATAACTAGACCATCTCAGTTTTTGGTAGATTTTATCTTCCCATATAAAAGTTATTCCTTCTCCAAGTGAAATCCCAGAAATACCAACCGATTTCATAATCACTAACTATTTAGTCTCTGTAGATTTTCTAACCAAATTTAGTTAAAGTAAATACTTTATTAGATATGTCTTATTTATATGTGAGCCAGTTATTATTTAGATTTGGAAATACTTAGTGATCATTTATTAATAATAAGTTTATTTACATCCAAATCCCATTACAAACTGCAGAAACTGAAGATGGCCAATCAACAAAATGTAAATCAAATTTGATACTAATTAAACCTGATATCATCTATGAAAATTGGTAAAATGACATTGATACTATCAAAATCAGGCTCATTAAACCAAAAAAATTGAGAGCCCATAATGAATTGCTTAACTTCTTGTTACTAAGCTTTGTTCTAATTGTTCTTATTTAGATTTATATGCCTGTCTATCCACTATTCTATGAACTTAAATCAAATTCCTAATTCTCTTTTTTACATTTATTTGAAACTTTATTATACTCTTTAAGATTATTAGACTCAGAACTACTCTGATTTATTTACCCTTTAGGAGGTGAATATTCAGATCTAATTGATTTAGAATAATTATTTTTATTTTCTTGTTATATATCATTGATTTTGCTTGTGAATTCTTTAAATGTAACATGCATTGTCTCTCTATGACAATTAGATCTTCTTTTAGAAAGAGCTTAATTTTACTCTAAAGGATACTATTAAAATTAATTTTTTAAATATTAAATGCTATTATCTGGATTTTTAAGACTAGAATCTTTAAATTAAATTATTGATTCTTCCGTTTCTTTTGATTTAGGGAATAGCAAATGGAGGATAGATTCGGAGGGATTTTTGCTTAATTACCCAACGTTTAGTATATGATCTTACAAAGTATTTAAAGTAGTCATACTAGGTCTAATATATCTGGGAGAAAGCTAAGAATGATTTTAAGACAAGGCTTTCAAGAAAGCAAAGGAATCTTAAGTTACATCGGCGTTATTTCTATTTGTAAGTCTATTATAATTTGGAGTAAATTCCAAATAACTTTATTCTTCATTGTATACATAGTCTCTTACTTCTGATAAATCTTGATTTGGAAATAATTCCTATAATTCATGAGGAATTTGTTTTAATTTAGTGCTGTTTATTATGTCTAATTTAAAAAAGTAAGAAAATAAATATAAAAATAATTTTAGTATTTTCAAAATATCTAAAAAGAGAATAATTAACGGCTTTACTGTTGATAGGAGGAAAACAATTTATGGGTGAACTAGACCTTGAGGATTATTATTATTGATCTTTTGAACTACTTTATTTTATTGGAAACATTATTTTCTTCAATTAAATTAAACATTATTGAAATTCTGATTCTGAGGTTGTTGTTTGAATTGATACAACTTCAATTATGATTAATTTAGAACTCTTAATCTATTAGAGTTTACGAATCTAAAATTATACTTTAAAAATCTAAAACATATTTTAATTAAAATGATTTCTAGATAAGATTTCAGAGAGCTTACTATATTTATATACTGTTTCATTAGTAAAATATTCTTTAGTAGGTAAAATTCCAATTGTCTGTATTGTTTGATTTTTATTTTCTGACAGATAATTTTGCTATTATTCTAGTTATCCCTTAAGTAAAGGGATGAAAGAAGATGCTTCAAGATTATGAAGGTTATTATTATCAATAAATTAAGCTAAATAAGATAGATAGAAATTTTGAGTTACTAATCTAAGATTGTATGAAGTTTATTCGCAAATAAGAAAATAACTAGAGGAGAGAATAGGTGTGAAGGTTGTGAAAATAGCTATTGTATTGAATTAGGCAATATACTCAACATTAAAATTTATTGTTAAGGGTAGACAAAAACCTTTTTTTGACTATGCAATCACAAAATTGATTTAAGATTTATTAATTCCTATTTAATTATTTGAAGGTATTTGTTCAGTAGAAAAGTTCAATAAAAAATCATTAACAAGCTGAGTATGTTCTTTATGAAATTCAGCTGGTATGAAATTGTAAATATTTATGTGATTAGTGCATTCTACTTCAAATAACTTACAGAATTGTTTAGTTGATTTAATTATTTCTCCTAAATTATTCTAAGAGAAGGAAATTAATGCAGTTGCTTTAGACGGATAATTTTAAACAATTGAAAGAGGAATAATTTAATCAGAAACTTAATAAAAGGACTCCATATTTAATGTAAATCCTAAATTATTCTAGATAAAAGGTAATAGTTCTTTAACTAAGTTATTCTACTTCCATTTCTTTTAAATTTCTTTTTTTAATTTTTCGAATTTAGTTTTTTTTTGAAGGAGGTTCAATCCTAATTCTTAAAATTATTGTAAGTTAATGTGATCAGCATTTATTTAATTTAATAATTCTAATTTATCTAATAGACAATTTTCATAGATATTCTTTAAGTGCTTAACTTTCTCTTCGATTATTAAAACATTCAGATAATTTTAATTTTATTTTTCTGATAATAAATTAAAGTGGCATTGAACTCTAGTGTGTAAATATGATAAATACATTTAATGTCTTATTCCTAACTAATTCTCCACTTATTATAGCAGATAAATTTAGTAAAGTGACATAGTTTTTGATTTACTTTCATTCATTAAAAAGTTTATGTAGATAAATTTTAACTCAATCACCTCAGAAAGAAATATATTTTCTTATGTTTTTCCATTATATTTTCTAACATGCTCGATACAACGATTAAATAGAGAATCTATGTAATTTAACACGAATAATTTCCTCAAATCCTCACTAATGACATTACTCCATATATCTAGAGCTGTTTTATTCTATTTTTATTTAGTAAAAATAGCTTAAATTTAAAGTTTTTGAATAAATATTTACCTCAAAATTACAAAAGCAAAGAGGATATTTTGTGCAATTTAATTTATGGGTAATAACTATGTCATCTATCACTTAAGATTAGATACTTTATGAATAATCTTAGTAATTTAAATTTTTTATATAATAAAGTAAGCTACTAATTAAGAAGAAGGAATTTTTTAATGAAAAATTGTTTTAAAGCATTTGATATCTATAGGTAAGGGAAAAACTCGATTCCTCTAGGTTATAAACAATCCTAAGTGATATTGGTAGTATGATAAGTGCAAATATCACAAGGGTTAAATCACTTGAGATGATTCTGGTGAGGAGAATTATAAGAGAAAATATTAGGAAAAATACCCAAAAGAATAAATCTATTAATCTAATAGTTCTATTAAAGTAAGTATTATTAAAGAGTGAAAATAAAAGGTTCTAGAGCGAAAAAAGCATAAAGAAGAGTTCCTAATAAGTCAAGATATTACTTATATTGTTTATAACTAAAAATACTATTATTAGGGAATTAGCCAATTCTTAGTATTTCATATTAAATTTAGATAGATACTCATCTTTTTTCTGGCTCAAGCGATAATCAAAGTCAATACAAATTATTGAAATTTCTATTCATATTAAAATAAAAAATTTAGTTACAGGAAGATAAGTAAAGATTAATGTAAATTCGAATCTGCTTAAAAGTGGAGTTTTAGCTAATTTGATTCTAAATTTAAAAAGTGAACTTTAAAGCAAGAAAGAATTTTATAAATAAACATCAAAAATAATAGTGTGCTATTTTTAGAAAAATGGTTTTAGGATTTTTTACTTGGGTTCATAAATAAAGAAAAGTTTAAAGAAAATAATCTCTTACATATCACTAGAGTTAATATAAAATTTATTGCTGAAAGTGGAGATTTAATGTTAGACAAGCTAGAATATAAAGAAGGAATAAAGATTAAGTATCTATAGCATCTCATACTAAAACTCCATAGATAAATAGTAGAATTGGCATTTCTCTCTTTTCTTAAGGTATAACTGAGTAATCTAAATAAGAATGCAGTCACTAATAGTAAATTTAAACCTAGGAATATTAATACTAGGATAGAATTCACATTATCTGATATTTTAAAATATTCGCTATCTCCTAATTTCCTAGAATTATTTTTCCTATTCAAAATAAATAATTTCTCTTTATTTTCATCATTTAAAAGGATTAAAAAGGATTCTAATTTGCTTAATGCTATCATAAATACTCCTGTTGACAAGTTAAACTTGGAGATTTTATAGTCTTAGAATAATTATTTTATTAAATATTGCTTAATCATTTATATTTATCTTCTTTTCTATTTATATATTTGTGATCTTAAAAATTTTTTAATTAAAAATAATTAAATTCATTAAGAGTAGAAGCACTACTTATACTTTTACAAAATTAGCATTTATCAGAATGAATTGAGAGGAATATTTATGGTAAATTAAGTATAAAATTAGCATAACTCTATTAATTAATTTTATACAATACCGTATTTATTTCATACCACAAGAATGTAAAAGATTAATTAAAACCTATAAATTGAATAATAAACTTAATTTTTGAAATACTCAATTAGATTGGCTATCTGACGAATTGGCAGTTTATTTAAAAAATAATGATAATACAAAGGATGCTTAAAAAAGTGGTTAAATTATTTTAAAAAATGCTATTAATGAAGGGTATAATCTTTATTACCAAATACTTTTGATAAATTATTTCTTAATTATCCTGTTTAAAAAATTTTAATTTTATCGTTAAATTAATTTATTGTAATTTTATAGATTTGATGCATGCAGATTTGAATTTAGATTATTGAAATAGTTAATTTTAACAATTAAAAAGAGTGAGATCTTTCAATGAATATAAATGATTGACTATAGATTTACTAAATAATTTAAGGATTTATAAAAATAAGATAGATTAAAAACTAGTTTTTTTGTGTTTTACACAATATTATAATGTTTGATAATATGAATTATTAATTCATTTTTAATATAATTCATACGAAGATATTATGGATTTATTATTTTATTGTGATTCTCCCTTTTAGTTAGAAGATTATTCACTTTTATATAAAGTTTTATTATAAATATTAGTTAAACTAGTTTCAATTAAAATTATCAGAAAACGATTGGTTTATTATCATCTGGCCAAGTTAAGCTAATATCATCTAATTTTTTTATTAGCTCATTTTACGAATCAAACTAGTTATTATTAATAATTACAGATGAGTCTTCGCGCTCTCTATTATCTTGGAGTTGGTCTTCTTCGCCATCAAAATTCTACATTTAAGAATCAACCTTATGAGTTTAGTAATCACTTTGCTAGATGTAATCATTCAAATCTTTGTAAGCATTAGGTTTCATTTATGCGTTAAAGGCATATTCTTATAATAATAAATATTGATTATCTGATTATTACTAGTATTATTCATTATTACATTCCTCATATTGATCTTGACAATCTGCTGTCATTTATTGGCTTGGAGAAATTAATTTCTTGTTTTGGTTTTTATCAAAGTTACACTCTTGGTATTCCTATTCAATTAATATATTCTAGTTTTTAAAACCTTTGTGATTACTCATAAATTAATTGTGATTGACATTTTGTTCATCATGGATTAAATTCTACATTTATTTTGGAGATTAGTGTTGATGAAGGTCGTTTAATTACTAATTTTATTATTTTATTTGTTATTACTAAACGACTTCATTATTAATATTATTTTAAGCTACTTCTTCATTTGGTTAAGTAGTTACTTTTTTTAAATCATTTAAATTTAATCTCAATTTCTTTTTTATTCCATCTTCAATTTTTGATCTACCACTATTCAAATTTGACACTCCTTTAGGTTCATCTATTTCACTAAACATAGAATCATTCAAGCTCTGGGGCTTACCAAAATAATTGAAGCTACTTTCGTCTGAATCATTAATGACTTAATATTTTTAAATAAAAAAATTAAAAAAATGATTTAATTATAAGGTAAAAAAAATAAATTAAAATTACTTGATTCATCTGCAAATCCTTAGGATTGAGAGTTATTTCTTTCATCTACTCTTCCATTTTTAATGTTTTCGATATATCTAGATCTCAACTGATTGTTACTATCGTAGTTCTCGTCAGTATCATCTTGATCATCATCGTCATCATCATTATTGTTATTATTATTGTTCTTTTACTAATTTTTATTTGTATTCACTTAGTTAACCACATCTTTCTCATAGATTTCATCAATGTCAACTCCATTCTTTTTAATTGCAAGTAGGAGTTTAATCATACTTGATTCTTTATCTTTATAAGCAGTTAATTTTTTCTCTTATTCTACAATATAGCTCCTTAATATTTAGTTCTCATTTACAACCTCATCTACTTCTTCTTTTTAAATTTACAAATTATTTACTTATTCCTATTTTTATTTTTCGGTAGAATCAAACTCTTTTACAGCAGTTTGAGTTTACTTTTCTTAGAAATGAGAAACGTCTTTTTAATTTCCAGTAGAATTATACTTTGCAGATAATTTTTTAAACTATTAAGTTTCTTCTTGAATTTAATTACCATAATCATTTAAATTCGTAGGTGCTTACGCAAGAGTGAAATTCTAAGGTCTATTAAAATTAGTGTTGTTGCAGCAATCAGAAGGCATATTTATATTATTGTTCGTTTTTGATTGATTTGAGTTAGTAACATTTGTAGAATTACTAAGCAATTGCTAATTTTCATTCTGAAGAATATTAACCTTATTTTAGAGTTATCTTTTTTCATTATTAATTGATTCAACACTCTTCTTAAGTTATTGCGTTTTGGCTGCAAATATCTTTAAATTCTTTATTTTTGCATTCATATCATGCATTAAAGAATCCAAGCAAATCTTAAATTTTTAAAGACTTGATGAGAAAAAGATATCAGAAGATGCTAATTAAGCAAAGGCATCCATTATTTCTGAGTAACTATTTTCATCAATCCTTTATTTTAAAATTTGATCGAATTTTATTGTTATCCTATCATTTTCTTATTTTAGATATTATTCCTAACTAAATTAATGCAATTAAACATGATCAGGGATTTTTTCCTTTGCATTGCTATTTACTGCAGTAGTTTCATCACAACTAATATGGTGCTATTAATAGTTATGTGATTGCTTGTCATTCATTTAGTCAATAAGATGCTACTATTCCATCAATTACTATTTAAGTAATGAAAAGTCAGTTTAACTTTAATAAATAAATTTATTCTTATTGTAAAGAGAATCGTGAGATGGTTGCTAAATAGAAATCTAAGGAACCTTTTTAGCATCATCCTTTAAATTGTGTACATTATTAATTCCTGTCACTTTTTATTGATTTTAATTTGTAGTTTATACAGATATACAACTTTGGCTCTTATGGGCTTTCTTTTGATGCTATTTCTTTGAAGAGGTATTTTCAACAGGAAATTAATTTTTACCTTAGTTAGTTATCTTAGAAAGGAAATTTTTACTTTTTTCTTAATTTTTATTGTTTTATTTCTCTACTTCTCTACTATTTTCATTATTTTAAACATTATTATTGTTGTTATTTGCACTATGATTAAAGCTCATATTTCCAGGTGTTTTGCTAAATTTTATTTACAAAACATTTGTTTTATTATCACCTTATTAGGCAGATTGATTTGGATGATTATGGGGAGTGCATATTATAGCTTCTCCTTTTTCTCCTGAGCCTAATTATTTAGATTATTTATTCGAATTCACTTAGTTTGTTGAGTGAAGTTGAAAATTTGTAGCAGTTGATTAACTAGTTCCCTTAAATAGTTTTTTAACATCTACAATATTATAAGACCCTTTAGAGCAATCTATATACATATTCTCTTTGCTATATTTCGGTGAGCTTGAGCTCATTGAAACAACTTTTCTGTGCTTTTAAGTAGTATGTAATTATTAGCTTGGTGATTTAATTGTTTAAGCGTTTATATTAGGATTTAATTAATTATTTACTATGTTTGTTGAGCTATTAACTTAAGGAAGATTCAAATTATAATTAATATTTTATTAATTATATAACTCATTTTATTAATTAGTTGTCTGAGAATGAATCTATTTCATTATATTTTGTGATTGCTATTGATGTTATTGTAGCTAATGCAAATCGTGATTCATCAATTAATTGTATTATTATAAAGTAAAACTTAATGTCTTTGAAAGCTAATTCTTAGAACTTTAAGGATTCAAATTAGAATTATTGCTAGTTACATTGTTAGAAGTGAAACCAAAGATATTCTTATTAGCAGTATTATTTATACTATTGCTCAAGAAAGTAGCAGGTTATTAGTTACTTGGGGTAGCTGTTTAAGAAGGAATAAGGCCATTCTTATTCAAGCTTTAATTTTATTAATTTTAATTATTATTACTATTATTCCCTTAGCAATGATTGACTGTAGTGGAGTTATTAGAGGGAAGAGAAGATTTAGAATAAGAAGCATTTGAATTCAAACCAGATTAATAAGCATTTCTGGGGTGTCCTTTAGCCGAATTAGGGTTTTTATCTCTTTTTTTCAATTTATCAAACATCAAAGCTGCAGCAAGATTGAGGTTATCTAAATCTGATTACTTATGTTAACTATTTTTAGAATATTCTAAATTCACTGAACTATTCCCAATAATATTATTAATCTCTTAATTCTAATTAGTTTTTTCAGCATTGTTGGCATTAAAATTATCACTTTCTTCATCTTATTAGTCTTATTAACCTTCATTTCTATATATCTCGTCGTTATCATCATCTATATCAATTTTATTTTGCGAAACCTTTACTGGCACAGAAGATAGAATTTACATCGAAGACGCAGCAGATACCTATTGCACGGAATTAGAAATATTTCCTTCCTTTTTATTCTTCAGAGCTAAATCATTAAGTTATTTATTCTAACTTTCGAACATCTTGATTTTACTGCTACTAGCATACTAAGGAGTAATTGAAAGTATCTTTTTGAATGTTTAATTTTGATTTGATAATAAATTTGATTGATTTCCATTTATTTGAGTGCTTCCATGTGTGGTTGAGCTTGGTAAATTCAAATAAATATTCCCAATCGCTCCCTAATTGCATATTAACCCTAAATTACTTAAGCTATTACCTCCAACAACCATAGAATTTAAATCTGTTTAAATCTAGAGCTTGCTATTTAAATTACTCCTAATTTTATCTAAATTTTGTAAGTGAGTTGTTTTATCTATGCTCTGAGGTAAGTTACTGTGAGATTTTTAGTTTGTAGAAGAAGTTGCATACGCAAGACCTATATTAGGAATACTTTCAGCTATCTATTCTTTATTTGATTAATTATTTTCCTTTTAATTAATATTAACATTCAAGCCACTGCTACTACATTTAGCATTATTATTATTATTATTTTAATGTGAATGATTGCTTATTTTAGGGGATTTCTTATTTGAAACTGCATTCACTCCACTTGTTTACGAGCTATTCAAAAGTATTTACTGTTGGCCCTTTTATTATTTTTAAGATAAAAATTAATTAAATGAATATTTATTGTAATAAATTGGTTTCATTTTTCAGCAATTTCTAATAATTATTGCATTATTATCTATAACTAGGTGCTTCAACAATATTGTTAACACCAATTTGCAAAAACAAAATAATTTTGGTAAAATAGGACTATTATAGCTATATAATTCTTAAGATTAATAAAAGCGATTCAAAATCATTATTAAAAAATAAAATAAATTTCGTTTTAGTACTTATTAATTCGTGTTAGGTGAGTTAATCTATCCGGTAGGAGAAGAGAGATACTACTGCTAATTCAAACTGGCAGAGGCTTAAGATAGCCCTGAAGCATTAGGCTTGAAGTAATTGTTCTTGATTAATTATAATGCCTTATTGTTTAACTATTAAATCTATTGAGGAGAGCTCTTTTACTGGCTATTTGTACTAGAAAATGCTGCTACTGATGGGTTTGAATTTGAAGGAGATTAAACGCATTAATTAGAATGTAAATTAGGGATCTGATATGAATTAGAGTTGGGAGAGACTATTACGCTCATACTCAGGGAGTTACTTTTCATATTCTAGCGATTTTGTTGGTGTTACTGGAGATGTTATTAGTGCTGCAAATTACCGCTTTAACTAGGATCGATTACCTTTTATGCTAAATTTGACACTTGTTACTACTACTATTACTGCTACTAATACTACTACTATTATTATGGCATTGGTGAGTGCTGATATACTTATTGAACCCCTTATTAATGAGAAGAAGAACCATTCATTTCACCTTCTACTTTCTTCTTGCTTATCATCCAATTGCCTCCTAAATGTCCTTCTCAATAGTCCTAATTTTACTCTTGTGTTATAATTTAATTTTTTTTATTTGTTCAAATGATTCAATTATTATAAATTGTATTTGTATAAGTAGCTCCTTCCTTCTCCTTGATGATTTTGATTGATTTCTTTCTTCTCTTTCTTTTTTGAATATATCTTGATTGATTGAAACACTCACTCAATTATTTTATCTATAATTTTTTTTTTCTTTGCGTATTTAAAAAATTCTATTCAATTGGATATATCAAACAAATATTCAATCAATAATAATTTTTCAATAGAGTTCCATTTCAATCAATCAATCAATTCATCAATAAATCAGCCAAACAACCTTTGAAGCTATCATTTAATTATTCATTTCATCAGTTTTCTTTCTTACAATTTTCTTTCTTCTAACTAGATTTCTTTTCTCTTTATTTATTCAAAATAAGCATATACTTTTATTGTAATACTTTTCAACTTCTCCATAATATACTATACTAACTCTTTCTCCCTTAAATTTTTCTCTTATTCTTATTTGCTTAATTATTTTTTTCCTTTCATATTGATACTCCCCATAGTAATCTAAAAGGGGGTGTTTTTTTCTTTTTTACAATCAAGAAAATCTTCAATAATTTTAAGTAAAAATGACACACTACTGTATATTATAATATTTCAATAAATTTTGTGAACTGACTGACTACTTTTTTTATTTTCCATTCAATAGTTTAATTTCTAATTTGATAATTATAGCAATACTTTTTAAAAAGTACTGTAATTTTTTAATAAACTCTAAGGTAGTTGTTGATGGGTTACATTAATTTTATTTTTGTAATATTATTCATTTTTAATTTTATTATCAATAAATTATTTTAGTCTTACTAATAAAGCACAGTCAATCAATATTTGCTTTTTAAAAAAGATTCAAAAGTTATCCAAAAATAAATAAAAACATTTTTTAATTCTTATTTATGAATGATAATCAAAGAAAATATCTGTCAATAATTTAGGCTAACTTATATTATAAAATATTAAGTTTTAAATGCCTTTATAGAACTTTTTGAAAGTTAAGTTAATTAATAATGAGTAGATACAGATAAACAAAATTTTATAAGATGAAAATTAGAAAGTTTAAGATATGTTTAACAATTTTAAATGTTTCTGTTGTTTTGAGTTTTAAATAAAGTTTCAATTCTATCTGCTATATTATTATAATTTACTTATTCGCTGATTGATTAATTAATTGATGAATTAATGTATGAATGAATAAATAATAATTCAATTGAAATAAAAATATATCTTTTCTATTTTTGATTATACTACATGATAGAAAACAATTTACCTATGTATCTATCTATATATTCCAAACAAAATAAATTAATAGGTTAATAGATGAATGAGTGATAGATAGATAGATCATTAATCATTTGAAATTTAAAAACAATCAAACAAAAAATAATAAATAAATTAATAAATTAAGTATCTTTACATTATCCACAACAAATAGTTATTAAATTAAAATAATATTTATGTTTTCTCAAACAACTCCTTATAGAAGAAACTTCGAAAGCCCTGCTAGAGATATTTATAGTAAGACAATTTACTCTATTACACGAAATATAGATGATCAAATCATTTGAAATTTAAATTGAAATAATAAATAGTCTTAAATAATAACAATATCATTGTTTATAAATAATAATAAAAGCTTCTCCTAATATGTCAAAAATTGCTCAATTAAACGAAAGAGTAAAGACTATCTAAACTACCTTTGAAGAATCAAGAGCAGTAATTCAATTTTTTAATGATTTAAGATCTATTCTCCCTAATTTATTTTATAATAGTAATTTTTTAAAGAAAATATTTCTAATAATATGTTAATAAATAAAATCAGGCAAAGAGAGAAATTTTCTAAAATAAAATAAGATACACTGATGATAGAATCAATAAAATTGAATAGTAAAATGATCAAAAATTCAAGGTAGATTATTTTTATTGATCCCTAATAGTAAGAATATAATATATTTTATGTTAATAGCTCCTAGCTGAACAATTGAATAAGATTTAAGAAGAAAGCAGTCAAGAAGCATTAGCTAAAGAAGTAGATTATTATTTTATTAATATAGTTTCTAAAAATGAATTCCAAATTTCAAGATAAAATGAGAATTTAAATAAAAATCTAATTGAGATTTAGAATTATTAGAATTTATAGTAAATGGGATATAATAAATAATCATGAAAATTATGATATAGATTCATTCTGAAAAAAGGTAGAAGGAAGTTAAGTTGCTGGACAAAAACTTTTCAATAAATATTAGTAAAGAACATTAAGAAAAGAAAGAGAATGAAACTAAAATGCTTAGATAAATTGATGAAAAGATCTAAGAAATGAAGATTGAACTCTTCCGCGATAGAAAGAAAAGAGAAGATTATGAAATATATAGAACTAGCGAAATAGAAAACAGAATTAATGACCTTAGAGGCTAATTTGATTAAGAAAAGAAAATTAGGTAATATTATTTAGTAAAAATAATAAAACAAGATACAAGCAACAAGCAAGCAATAAATAAATAAAATCCAATAAAATTTATAAATTTATAATCTAAAATAATATCTAATAAAAACAATTAGTAAATAAGAGATTTAATATTGAATGAATACTTAATTTGTTTAACAATTTTACTTCTTATAATAATCTATTTTTTAATATCGAATTATAGAGATGAAGTTTCTGAAAACCTTATTAAAACTTTTGGTGAAGAAATTCTTAAATTCTAAGAACTTCTTTGTTAAGAAAAGAAAATTAGAGAAGAACAACATAATAACATGTTAAAAGTTCTTGAAGATTTGAATGACTCTCTTACTGCTGAAGTTAATGTAACAATTCTTTCTTAAATTTGTTTTATTAATAGAAATTATTTAATAAATTATCAAATAATCTTTATTTTGTAATGTACAGCAAGAAAAACATGTTAGAGAAAAATCTGAGGAAATGTTGGTTAGATTATTAGAAGATACTTGCTAAAAAATTGAATCTTCTCTCTTAAGCTGATATGTGTATTAAGAGAATTTTAACATAAAAAGTGTTAATTATCTACTCGTAGAGCATAAATTTTGATAATCATTTAAATGAAGTTATAAATAAATATTGCATCATAATTAATTTTTTGTTATGGAGTAGCTAGCTGCCTTTAATTTGTGTTAGCTTCTATTTTGTATTTTGCTAGAAAATTGTTTCATATAGATTATTCATATTGATTGATTATATTAAATAACATATGATAAAGTAGAGGTATTTATTTGTCCTTTCAATAAATTTTTATTTGAAAAATTAACAGATAATCATAAGAAATATTTATTTATTTCATTTAGAATGATCCTAATTATGATATTATTTACTTATTTTTTTACTGTTCAAGAAACTGAAATCTTTTTTCAAAAAAATCTTGATTTCTCCAAATAATATTCAGATACTTATTAGTAGGAGAATAATAAAATATAATTGAATAATGGGTAATTGTTGTGCTTAAGATTTTAGGAATGGTAATGGAGATATTCCAGAAATTCTAAAATTTAATGACGATTAGTATTTAGCTACAGCTAAAATACGCTAAGAAAGTAAACCTAATGAAACATTAGATGACGAGGAGCGAAAATTGTAAGAAAATATAAGATATGATGACGAAAATAGTTTTGATGAAAATGATTTTTCAGGTAAAGGATCTTTTCAATAATAACCAATGTAATTCTAAATATTAGAAGTTAACAGCCCAAATTAAAGCGCCATATTGAGTGAAAATCCTAATAAACCAGTTAAGTAAGACTCATTGGTAAAAGATGAAGTAATTATTTAAAAATAACTCACTATCAAAGAAGAAGATCCTATAATGAAAGCAAGATATCTATAAAAGTAAAAAGAAGAAGAGAACTAAAGAATGTTTGAATACTATCAATCTAAAGAGTATCAAATCACAAAAATTTAAGCTCTACAAAGAGGTAGACTTACTAGAAAATATTCAGATTAAGTTAGAAAAGAAGAAATGATATATTTAACTAAGAAATAATAAGTAAATGCTCCAATTTCTAAGGCTGCTAAATCATTTGAATAAAAAGTTGTTATAAATAGTATCTTATAAAAATATATAGAAGAATATGGGAAATTCAATCCGTATAAACCTGATTGTAAAAAGAATTTAAGAGTACAAAAATTAATAAAAGATAAAGATATTGTGACTCTCCAACCCTATAAATTCGAAAACCATAAAGGAATATATGTTGGAGAGTGGAAAGGAGGTCTTCGTCATGGTATAGGAAAATTCATTTTAGATAATTAAATATATGAAGGATTTTGGGAAGAAAATTATGCTAGTGGTTACGGGAGAACAATATTTATTAATGGGGATATGTAATTAATTGAAATTTATTCTATAATTGTATTTTTTTACATTTTTGATAATTTTATACATGTTTAAAGGTATGAAGGAGAATATTTCAATGATCAAGCATAAGGGAATGGAGTATATATCACTAAAAATAAGAATAAGTATGAAGGCTAGTGGTTAAGTAATAAACCTCATGGATTTGGTAAAGAATCTTGGTGTGATGGATCTAAGTTTGTTGGTACTTTTAGTATGGGTAAGAAGCAAGGAGAGGGAAAGTTCCACTTTAGAGATGGGAGTATTTATTAAGGCAATTTTGAAAATAACTTATTTAATGGAAAAGGAAAATATACTTGGCCTGATGGAAGGGAGTATGATGGATTATGGAAAGATAATTAAATGGATGGTTAAGGTATTTTTATTTGGCCTGATGGGAGAACATATACTGGTACTTATGTCAAAGGTAGAAAAGATGGAAATGGCTTATTAACATGGCCAAATGGAGAATCGTATTAAGGCTAGTGGAAATTCGGACATCAACATGGAGTAGGATTTTATACTAATAATAAAGCTTAAACTAGAAAAGGAACTTGGAAATTTGGAAAATTCTAAAGATTCATTTGATAATTTAAATGAATAAATTTAATTATTGTTTTAAAATAAAAAATTAAAATTAAATATAAAATGCTTTCTTTAATATATAATAATAAAATTATTAAATCTCATTCTTTTCTTATTTCTTAAAATAAATTCTAATGTTTCTTTAATCAAATTAATGTAAAAAATAATATCATTTAATAAATTAATAAATAATCAATTAATATATTAAATGTTAAACAAGATAGCAATATTTAGAGTAGATAAAATTTAAAAATATAAAAAAAACATCTCATAACTTCAAAAAATGACAGTATGGATTTTCCAGCTTGCAAGGATATCAAGAAAATATTTAACTTTAACAATATTTTATACTTTTCATTATTATAAATTATACTGTAAATCTTTAAGGCACCAAAAAATTTTTTTCTCAACATTTTCATTTTGGATTAATTTTAATAAAACTAACTTTCTTATTAATTTCCTTATAAATATCATTTAATTTTTAGAGAATCTTATTTTATTGAAAATTAAATTAGCATTTAAATCTGAATAATAATAATAATAATTTTAGATATTATAAATGAATATTTATTAACGTTTATATATTTGCACAGGAATAAAAAATTATAAACAGTGAGTGAGTGAGTGATTTATTTATTTATTTATTAATAAATTGAAGTGAGTGCAATTGTGGTAGGTAGTTTTTATATAGAATTTTATTATAATATTATTTAACAACACAAGCAAAATTTTTTATGAATAATTATTTTAATCTTTTCAACAGCAAGAATCTCTCTTCTTTTTTTAATTTTATTCTGTCATTCCTGGGGGAAGTAAAGACATTCCCTAGCCATTTTTCTTAAAATCATCTCTTGAAAATTAATTCTAATCTTAATTTGCTTGGTTGGTATTACCATTATTCTTATTTACTGTACTTTATGGTTAATCTTATTTAGAGTTAGCAACCGAATTTACTTAGCTTTGAAGGTTCTTTTCATGTTGTGAGTATATTTCTAATTATTAAAAATAATAAATAATTAAATCAATATTTAAATTAAAGTAAATAGAAATTAACAGATGAGAGTTTATTATTTTAATGAAAGCCTTTTAAGATGATTCTATAAAAGAATTCAATCTAAAAGAATTTAAAAATTAAAGTGTATATTGATTGCTTTAATAAAAGTTTTTTTGATAAACTTAAATAGGTTTAAAAAGATGATTTTTTTAGTATGAAAATATAATTAGTGATTGGTTAACACTTTAAAGGCTTATGTATTAAGGCTATTTGATCGTCTATATTTATAAATTCTACTTATATCTTCAATTTTTTTCAACTATAAAAGATTTTCTTTAGTAATTGTATGATATCAAAAAGCATCTTCAAATATACAAATCTTTATCAAAATATATACTTCTAATTTTCTTGCTTTATTGTTATCGATTTGCTATTTAAATTTAAATTTACCTTCAACAAGAGAAGTGAAAGCTTCCTTGACATTTTCACCTGTTTTAGCTGAGCAGAAATTAAGTGCAAGATTCTTTGTTTATGCATAATCTAAGGCAACTTAATTACTAACCTATTATTGATTAACTAAATCCTTTTTATTTCCTACTAATAGAATAGCAATTTGATTATCCTAATTGTATTGCTTAATTTCTTCAAGCCACTTATCACATTTCTTGAATGTTTTATTGTCAGTTAAATCATAAACAAGGACAGCTCCAACTGCACCACGATAGAATGCTCTTGTAATAGATCTGAATTTCTCTTAACCAGCAGTATCCCAAATTTATACTTGCACATTTACTCCATTATTCAATTTCACAATTGTAGTAGCGAATTCTGCTCCAATTGTTGTTACATAATCATCTGAAAATTTATTCTTTGTGTATCTCTAGAGCATTTGTGATTTTCCTACACCTGTTTCACCTGTTAAATTACAAATTATAATAATTTTACTTTCAAGAGTTTAGATTATAGATTTTTATTATAATATCTTTTTATGATGGAATGATTGTAAAAAAAATAAAGCAAAAACTATAAATTATTCTTCTACCTAGCATAATTATCTTAAATAATAGTTAAGTTTATTCAGCCATCTTCTTCTTTTCCTCTTTTTTTAATTGAATTTGCTAATAATTATCTTTTTGTTGGTTTATTTCTTAGTTTGTTTATTTGAGATATGCAAACCTAGTGCTTACTTGAATTATTATTTACTTAATTTTTATCTTATTATTTCACATCAAAACCTAATTTTGAAAGAATTCTAAAAAGAAAGCAAGCAAACTTTCAGTACTTAAATACCTATGATGATAGATTTTATTCGCTTTACTTTTTGCGTCATAACTTTGTATCAGGTAGGTAGTTAGGGTTACCTTTTTACTAATATATCAATAGATCATCTTATACTTTAAACTTTTAAATTCTCCTAATGGCTTTTTTATCTCTCGTATAAATATTTCGCATTTATTAGATAGATTTTATATATGGTATCTATAGATTTAATATAATATTTGAGTTAATCACTAAAGGTTTTACATTTTAATTATTCAAAGCATTCTTACGAAACTATTTTATTACATTAATGTGTTTTGATAATAAATTTCTAAGCTCCTTATTTCTATTAATATTAATAGAAGGCTATTTTCTCAAATTAATTCTTTTATATACAATTCATTCATTTTTTGATTAAATATGATAAATTTGTAGTAAAATCTAAGAATTTAAAACCATCTATAATATTATCTTAATCATATATGAGATTAGAGTTGAAAGATATTTTTGCTATGAAAATAAGTTAATAGAAGTCTTATAATAAATTATAAAAAAATTATAATGAAAAAGTATTTGCAAATTTGATGAGGTTAACTTATTTTGAATTATTATTAATTGAGTTCACTAATTTATTTGTTTTATGAAGAATAGAGAGAAGATAGTTCGTTAGATAGATTGATAAGAATTATAGGAGAAAATAACATTTATATAGAAATAAATATGTATGTATAGACACGTGAAATTAGTAATATTATTATATATTTTTTTTTAGTTTTTTATTAATTTTAAAAAGTACAAAACTGTTTTTTTTAATTTATTTTATTTATTTATTTGTTTGTTTGTTATCATTTTTCAAAATATATTATTTTTTAACTATCTTTAAATATTTCTAAAGGTTAAAAGTATGCTTACTAAGCTTTTCTTCAATAAAACTCGTCATCATCAGAATCAGAATCCTCTAACTGATTGAATTTTTATTATAAAGTTTCTAATTTTTTGGCTAAAACTTCAAGAATAGTTATTGCTTTTTCCTTAATACTCTTTTCATTTTGTTCTTTATACTTTTTTAAAAAATAAGAATGAGATTTAGTTAATGTTTTTAATTCTATTTATTTACATCAATGTGAACTTAGTCTTCTAAGGTTTTTAACCCTTGTTTCTTCTTTTCAATAATTTATTTTTCTTCTAAACCGTCTTGCTCTGCTATAAAGTCCATTATAGGGAACCAACTGATTTCTTTCTTGTCAACTTATTGTTTTATTACACTTTCGAAACCTGAGAGATCGGTCTGCTTTTTAAATCTTAAATACATTATAAAGAAAATATAGTGCATAGGGTTATGGTCTTGATTCACATGCTAAGCCCAACCACCAGGTTTTCTATCTAAATAATCTCTATTTTAACCACAAATGAAGCAAATTGTTTCCATATCTTATTTCTTCTCTGCATCATCTTCTCTCAGATTTGCCAAAGTATCAATAATAATACCTGTTTAAATATTAAAGTTGTTTTTATAAATTTATGTCTCAGATAAACGATAAATTAAATTTATATTAGTTACCTGAAATAATTTCACCAATAATAATAACTATAATGAAAGTATATAGAAGCTATTAGACATCAAGGACTCCGATTTTCCAGTTATCAACAAATACATCATCAAATCCAGAAACATAACCAGCATTATCTTTGAATGTTTTATCGAATAAATAAAGGAAACAAATCCATAGACTATTGCATTCGTTAGTAAGATTATCCCAGAAGAAATAATAAACTAGTAAAGCAAATATATAAGTTAACACAATGAATAAAATTAGGGTTAAAACTAGCTAAAATTTAGCTATATCTAATGATTTCAAGACATTTTTTAGTGAAGGTATTCTTCTAAATACATCAAACAATAAGCCTGCAGTTACGACTGGGTTTAACAAAGAAAAGATGGCACAGAAAATAAAGATTAAATCTGCAGTCTTTGCTAAAATAAAACTCTTTATTTGTTAATTTAAAAATATGAGAATAATTTTTAAAATATTTAAAAGAATTTACTTTGATTTTAAGATACAAAAGATATGGTTGCTTGAATTACTTTCCCAATACAGACTAAAGTATACTAATGACAAAATTTTTATTACCAATATCTTTATCTTCAAAATTTATGTTAGCATATTCCATGTTAATCTTTTTAACATAGTAAGGGAAATCTCTAAATGCCAAGGCTATAAACACAAAAAAGTTCAAAATAACTTAGCAAATTTGAATAACACTCAAGAATTGAACAAAGAAATCAACTGGATTGAAACTAACTCCTATGAATGATAAATCTTTAATAGGGGTTGAGTCTTAATCATCATGGAAATCATCTTAAGTTGACTATTAAGCTAAACCATATTAGAGTGTAAAGAAATTATGAAAACTCTTAAAACTGAGTAAGATAACAATATTTTAAAACATAGCCTATTAATTAAACAATTAATTTTAATAAACTCTCTTTATTTTTTTAATTTTAAAGATTTACAAGTCTAAAGGAGTATGTTTAAATTGAGTAACTGCTCTTGATAATTTTTTTCTTAAAGAAATTTAATGTGTTATAAAATTTGTCATAAACCTAACGGGTTACTTTTAACAAATCGATTTCATCATCAGGTTCATCTTCCTCATCAAATAAATTCTCATTTTCATTGTAGTTAATTTCATATTCATGTTGAAATTCGATGATAATGTTCGAGCTTTATTTTAATAAATCTCTGGTCTTACTCTTTGTACTTACTCTCTCAAATTTCTCTTCGTATTTGGATATAATCTAAGAGTAATCTATTGTGCAAGCAGGTAATTTAGGGAAGTGGATTACATAGAATTTGCTTTCAATATTTATTTCTATGTGTAGAGTATATTTCTTAAAGTATTCATAACCCTTTTTTATTAAATAAATGATTTATCGGTAAAAAGGAAAAATATTTTTTAAAAAGTAATAATTTACTTCATTGATAGAATTTTCTTATTCATCATTTACTTACACCTTTTGAGGAGTGTAGTGTTTTAGATGGTTTTTTTAATTTTCTTAATGATATAAGACGAGCAAATGATAGACTCTAAAACCAGTATCAATAATTAAACCACATCTTTCTCTCTAATTTTCTGTCTTTTTCTCAGCTATTTCTTCGATATCAATATAGGAAAGTTTCAATAATTATTCACTAAAATCTTATTTTCCTAATTTTTTTAGCTTTCCATACACAATACCTAAGTTTTCTGAGAGGGTGTGAAGTGGGATTTCAGCCATAATTTTATTTAATATGAAAGAATCTTAGTTTCCTTCTAATAGACTATCTAAAAATTATACACATTTATTTTTTAGCTTTGAAATCATCCAATGCTCATTCTTTTTAAAGAATCTCTCTGACACCTTTTCTGAAAATCTTCTGCTTAAAGAAGATAAATTCTCTATAAGCTTTTCTTAAATTTATCTTTTGTGGTCATGCATTTTTATATTCTTGACTTTTTACTTCGTCTATTTAAAAAATTATTAATTTATATTTGAAAATTAAACTGTGATAATTTACTGATAATTTGGATTTTCCTTTGGCCTTTACATTATTTTTTTCAAAGATTTCAATATTTTCTCTTTCTATTTTTACAAAATTGGAAATTTATTAAGAAGCAGAAGTATTTTTTATGTAATATTCTCTTTAATTTAATAAGATATTATGGATAATGTAATATTATTATAAAAATATTACAAATGAGAATGTCAGAAATTGATTTGAGTATTTTAGATTAAATTAATTCTGATTAATTTTCTAAGACTGGCCCTTAAATTGATTCGATAAGTGTATCAAGAATTTAATTTGCCTTCAAAAGAGAGATAATATCAATATTTAATTAATCAGGTTCAGTATGATTTCTTATTACTACATCAAATAACTCAGTCATCTTCTCAATCAAGTTGATACTATTTCTGGAATTAGTTTATTATCTTATGTAATTTTAATTCTTAGTGAAATGACCCTCACATAAAAGTTAAATTGTTTTAATAATGTCAGTTATTCCCATAAATTTATCTTTTGATCTATAAACAAATTCTATACCCTCCAAATCCTGTTCAATATCATCATAGATCGACACCTAATATTTTTTTCCCAAAATTTAACATCACAATAGTTTTAAAAATTTAAATCTTTACATTTAGAGTTTGCTTTATATCTTAATCAATCATATCTGAAATCATGTCAAAGAATACTTAAGAATGAGTATTAGATGTGAAGAATGTATAAATTTGATTCTATACTTTTCTGTTTCCATCTAAGAGAAGAGAGTTCAAAAGACTGAAGATAACTCGTCTTAACTTAATTGATTAATGATGTAGTTTGTAATCTATTTCTTTATTGCAAAGCATCTCCATCAAATATTTTGGTAAATTATGATCAGCAAATAAATCTTAATAAGCTCTTCTCTTTTCGGAGATAGCATTTTCTATGAATTATTCTCTATCAATACCAAATTCCTTCGTATTATTTCTATTTTATCATTAAATTTTAAATATTAAGTCATTAAAAAAAGTATGTAAGTTTAACTTACAAATTGATTGTTTCTTATTCATTTAAGGGGTTATCTAATAGTGTCACTAACATCCTCATGATATCTACCATTATTCTATATTCACCCCATCCCTAATAAAATAAATATCAAGTATTATACTCTATCCTTTTTATTTTTTAAAATTTACTTTGTTTAAGGAGTATTAGTTAAAGGCTATTTTTAAGAACCATGTAAATCTTGGGAAAATTCGACTTACAAGTTTATTATTGTTGTTGTTATTGTTGTTGCTACTCGTATTACTATTAGTTACATTAGTAAAAGTACCACAATAAGCTTAATCGATATTCTACACAGCCTTAATAAAACTTCTTTTTTCAAGGTCAATCATATCTTTAATTTCATCCATAATAAGCATATTCAATAAGAAGATCTTTGGATATTTATCTTCATTGAAACTATTTCCTTTACTACTAAGGATATTCTAAAGAGGAAGACTGACATATTATTCTAAATCATCTTCGAATCCTAGGGTTGTCCTTTATAAGAAAAGTTAATTTCCTTATTTAAATCTACTGGTTTGAGTTCTAACAGAAGAGGAACTTTCGTTTCTTAAAATATACTTTTTAGTTTCTTAGAGGATTTATTCAGTATTGCCATTCTTAAAATTGGTGTTATTTTTTGTTTTTTCTTCTAAGTTATACTAGCTTAGTTATTTCTAAAGTTTCTTTTGCTGCTCCAAGAATTTATTGCTATTAACTTTTTAGCAAATTTCAAAAATAAAATTGATAACAGGAAGTGAGTATCCAACAAACCACTATACATGATCATACTCACTCTAATCTAAAGTTTTAACTAAGGTTTCATAAAGTCTATTTTCATAGATTAATTCCTAATCTTCTATTTTTTTACCATACTCCTCTAATCCTTCATTTCTAGCCTTAACTATTAAATTAATTATTGAATGTTATCATTAAAGAAGAACATAATAAATTAATAAAATTACATTTGATTTTATCATTAGTATTATTGGAGTTTCTTTATTAACGTATTGAGAAATCAAAATTACTATTATTATTTTCTGAAAGAAAGTTATTATGTATTTTTAATTAAGTTAAAGTAATAATTATTTAATTTACTTATATTTATCTATGGCAAAAATATACTTGGTGGATTATCCTAAGGTAAATATGTTTCCTTTTAATTTTGTAATTCCATTTTTTTAATTTCATTATTTAAAAATATCTCTGTGCTTTTATTTTCTAGGATTTATTTTTAATAATTTTGTAAGCTTTCTTAATCAGCATAAAGTAACAATAGCAAATGGCATAAAGGTTTCTTCAGATATAATATTAATTTGTTTTTATTGCTATCTGTTTATAAAAAGTAATCCATTTTTTGTAAAAAGAAAAGTATATAATCGCAAGGGAGATATCTTCTCATTGTATTTTTAAGGAAAGTAGACCTTCCTTCAGTTTCTTTAATAATATCTATAATCAGATTTAACAAATTCACATGATAAATATATGGTTAGTTGAAGGTAAATTCATCCTCAAAAGTATAGTCATTCAGAAATTCTGTAACTTACATAACAACACTCTATGGCATTTCTAAATCAAATATATATAATCCAGTGTAATATTGGGTTGAATCACTAACATTTCTGGTTCTATCATAATAGTCGTTCTTCTTCATAAATAAGAATTTTAACATTCTCTCACTATTCATTGTTATCTGGATGTTTTAAGTCACTTTCCATATATTATTTGTAATTGGCATTTTCAATTTCTTAAAAAACCTTTATTTTAATTTTATTTTTGAATTAATTTATTTATTAGTTTTAACAAAAATGTTACATTATATTTTGAATAAATTGTA
The DNA here is from genome assembly GCA_000260095.1 of Tetrahymena borealis. Taxonomy (NCBI): domain Eukaryota; phylum Ciliophora; class Oligohymenophorea; order Hymenostomatida; family Tetrahymenidae; genus Tetrahymena; species Tetrahymena borealis. Next base: position 548,306 of record JH651230.1, on the reverse strand, counting down.
AATATCTTAAATGTCTGCCACCATAACCTTTTGAGCTAAAAGGATGACATATTTTAGCAAGGTATAGACGAATGATATCATCATCTACTTCTGTACAAGCCTTTTTAAAAATTAATTATCATATAAAGAATAAATATTTTATTTATAAATTAATTACCTTATAATTGTCTTTGTAAATTTCATTAATCAATTCTGTTTATCCAACTTCTACGTACTTCATAAAACGAATGAAGAATTTTATGTCATTATATAAATCTTTCTTGTTAATTTTATTATCTTTTAAGCAGAAATTTTTCAAAAATAAAAAGCAATTAGTAAAAACTTTAGTAATTTAGCACTTTGAATCGTATTCAGTTATTTCTTCTAATATATGAATATTGTCTTTCAACATGTCCATAATAAGCTAAATAATTAATAAAATTCTCTTAATTTCTAAAATATTGCTTTGTAGATTTTATTTACTTTTTAAGCATTCACGTTTTTCATCATAAACTAACGGTTCATCTTCACTTATCTATTAGCATTCTACTATTTTCTTAAATTAGGTATTAATGATTCTTGAACAGATTGAGTGAACATTAACTCATTTAAATTCTTTATTTATTAAATAGATTTATTCACTTCTTCTTTCTTTTATAGCAGTATCTTTTTTTCTTCAGGATTTTAGCTGAAATATTTTAAAAAAATTAAAGAGATTAACAAAAATATTGATTTTAATTTTTAATTTACTTCACCCATTCTTAGTTTTCTAATAACTTTAATTTAGATGCATGCACAAACCAAGTTTCTGAAGTTTCACACATGAAAGAAAATTCCTTAATAATCTTATCAATTCTTATATCAATTTTATTTTCTTCTTCATCAGAAATAATAACCAGATTTTTGGAAACTTTAATAGTTTATTTTCCAATTGAAGAATTCTTGAAAATGAGATTTAGGATAAGACAATTCAATTAGTAATCATTATTATATAAGAAAATATTTAAAAAACTTAATAAAAGCTATTCAGATTTACTTTAAATTAATGAATCAAATTCAGTATTTAAAAAAGTTTAATCTTTCAGAAAGTAATTCAATGGAGGAAAACGATCTTCCTCTATATCTTTCTTTGATTATGGTATTTCTATTTTTTAAGGAGGATTATTTCTATCTACAATCAAAGGTGTAGGTAATGGGAGTTCAATTTTAGGGAATATCTAAAAAATGGTTTGATAATCTCTCATGTGCTTATGGATAGCTTCCTCTGAAACAGATTTCTTTTTTTAATTGCTCAAACGAATATGCTAAATTATTTAAGTTATGTGGTGATTTATTTTTAAATCAATGTAAATCAAAAATATTTCGGCCACTTTTTTCTTTAGATCTATATTTGTCTATCTTTAAGACTTTTCATTGCTGTTGCTATTTCTCGGATCATCATTTGGATTTTGAATTTATCTACGGTGTAAGATAGACAAATTTTCTCTTTAGAGAGTATCATTAACAGATTTTCTTGGAGCTCTTGTCTTAGAAATTCTGCTTTTGGTTGTAGTATTTTATTTAATATTTGGTGAGAAATGTACTTGTTTCTTATTCAACAAACCTTTTTGATCCTAAAGAGCATTTTGTTGAATACTTTATACTTATTCAGTGCTTTATATCTATTCATCTAATTCCAGTCTTAGAATAGTTAAGAATAATTAATAGATGTCATTTTATTTCTGTTTTGATGTAAGGCTAAACATATCAAACACTAAGAATTTACGTGTGAGTTCAATTGTATTAAGTGTTAGAGGCTAATTTCTAATTTCATTACTTTGTCTGCATTTCACTAAATATTAAGTAAGAATATCAAATACATTATGTTTGAGATAACTTCTTATATGCTTTTCTTCTTCATCAAGTTTCATTTAAATTTACATAGGCATCATACCTTCATTTTCATCTTCTTACTGGGGTTAATTGACCATTTCTATTTCCTGCTAATCAAAATGAATATGTCTCTAATTTTGTTTTTTACTCAGTTATTAAGAAGGTTCATCTTCAAGATTCTAAATATAAGAACGGCTGTGCTATGATATCTGGAATTTTATTGAATGTACTAAATCAGGAACAAATCTTTAGTATTAAGGCTTTTTATCTATATAGACACAATCTGCAATAGAAATAAGTGATGATAAAATGTCGGATTCTCTTTAATTCCATAAATAATTCTAAATACTTATAAAAGGTAGAACTTTCCTTATTTTTTCTATACACTATGGATAAAATAATAAATAAATAAGTATTTAATAGAATTTATTTTAATAATTTATTTAGATAAAAGAGAGAGAATTAAATATTTATTTACATTATAGTTTCTTCCTTAGCATAAATTAGCATATAATTAAATTAGTTTTTATACAAACTTTTAATAATTAACAAGGGCATAAGAATCTTTTTCTGTTGGTTTTCTTTAAAAAAACTCTAATAACTCAAGGTGATCACTATTCTAATGGATCAAGTTTTCAACAAAAATATGATTACCCTTATAATATTTTAATTTTATTGAGAGATTAAATTTAGAATAAATCTTTAAAAAATTTACATTTGGGATAATTTTCACAAAAGTGCAATTATACATTCCTTTAATCTTATGATCAGTGAATATCATATCACAAATAGAACTCTAATTAATGGTTAATCCTTCTTATTCATTTTTACAAAGGCAACTCAATAAGTCTAGAATTTAATATTATTGCCCTCTTTAAGCTTTATCAATTTGGCAAACTTATTTATATTATTTGAAGATTATGTTGATGAGTTTATTTTCTTCATTAACTTAAGCTTCTTTCTATCTATTGAGATGTTTTTTGGCAAAGAGTAAAGTGTCCTCTTAACTATCTTCAAGAAGCATTTATGAATTTCTAATTTTATAAAAAATTTTTAGCTCTGTTTATTATAACATTTATTTGTTTACTTGATTTAGTTCTATTCTATTTCTAAATCATCAGGCATTTTCATTATATCTGTAAAATTTTATGTTAGCAATAAATCTTCATTTTCTTGCAAAATAGCAATAATGCAGTTCTCTGCACCAAGATTAAATCCTAATAAAAGTAAGAATATTAATTTACATCTTCAATCGTAATTCAAACAAAATTTTTACCTATATGATTTTAGTAAACTTTAATGTATTTAAAAGCTTACATTTAATTTTCAAAATTTTAATTGCAAATTTGATAGATTAATTGATAGCAACTACGAGAAATTTTTGTTAAACCTTTAAATATCTTTGTAACTTTACTTTTAATTTGCTATTTCTCTTGCTCATTATTTAAAATATCAAGAGTAGGAAATTAATTCATCTTTAGATCTAACTTTGAATTTAATTTTAAGTCAGTTTTATCATTATCTTCATAATTTTTAAATAATTCATTCAAAAATTTTTCATTTAACAAGGCATGCTTGAAATATTTACTATTATCATCAAAAACATGCTTTACGGCAAGTGTTAAATATCTTAATACACCCTATTCTCTGAGTAACCTTTGTCTCTTTATATTGCATTTGAATTTACCTTCTTTAGCCTAGTTAGTTTATAAAGAAGATTTCTCATAGCAAAACTATATGATTGATTAAATTAACCGATTAAACTAAAGGAATTATTTCTCCAAACCATCACCTTCTTGCTAAATTATTGAATAAAATTTTAAGAATAAAACTTAATCATACTTAAAATTACCTTAATTTTTCTAGCTATATTCACATTATCAAATATATCAGTTAGGGAATTCACAATAGTTTCCTACACATACTTAAGGAGATTAATTCCTTTTTAAAGCTGAGGAATGCAACTTAACAAGAAAAGAATTTCCCAAACATCCTCATGAGGAGCTTTATATAATTTGATAAATTCTTTATTATCAGGCTCCTACAAGGTAACAACAGCAGCTAAAACTTTCTTCTAATAATCATCTGGATTTTCTATTTCTTCTTCTTACTTAACTTTAACCATATTTTCCCCTATAAATGAACTGCTCATAATACTGCTCTGATCTGATTTCTATTACTATTGTTAATTATAATTGGTCTGAAGAAAATTAGAACTCCCTTTTTAAGTATTGTTAAGAGGAATATTTAAAGCACTAGTTGGCTGCTTGTAAAAGGTATTAGCATACACATCTAATTACTAATTAAAATCTTTTTTATACATTTATCCAAGATATAATTAGGTTTAAACATGTCTAAGATCATACAGATATTCATACAAAAATTCATTATTTGATGATGTTGCTGCACTATCATCTTTCCTGACTAATTAGAATAGTGTAGCTGAGTAATCTAAGCTATCATGCAAATGCATTTCTACTAAACCATATTTTTATTTCTTTTACTTATTTTCATTTCTCTACATTTCGTAAAAATCATTAAAGAGTGAATTAGGTTTAATTTCCTCATCCTTAGATGTATTTTCTTATACAAACGCTAAATATAAACCATTTCTAATATTTTTTAGCCTAATCTCCGATTTTAATGAAATAGGACCACCTCTATCCATTTAAGGAGCCTCGATTTTCCATAAACCTCTAGTATTTTTTAATTCTGAACTTTATATTTTTTTAAAGAGTAAACTTAAGAATATGTTATTCTTTTATTATATTTATAAGAGAATCTTTTATTTTTAATCATAATCATCCTTATTAGTGGCTGCAGCATATTAACTTAAACTTGGGTACTTATTAGGCAATTAAGTTCCTTTTATCATTTCATCTTCTATAGTATCTACACATTCCAAATAGCTTTCACTTTAATTTTCTGTTATCCAAACAATATCTCCATAAATTAGAGTGGAGATATCTTCTTATGTCGAAGTATTTTTATCATCTTCTATACACTCACAGTATAATTTTAACCTAAATTAATATTTATAAATATTAAATATCTTAAAATAATTAATATTTATAATAATTTTGACTGGTATTAATTAGATTATTATTATTTTTGATATCAATAATTTATTTATACTATTTGCAATAAAAAAATAAATAATGTAAAAATGTTAGAAATATTATTATTGAAATTTCTTTTGTATTTTTAATCATATTATTCAATCTATATTATTAGAATTAAATTTAATTTTAAATTAGAAATAAGTAGATTTGGTATTCTTTGAATCTATTTAAATTTATTAGTCTTTAGCTATGTAAGGTTATTTGATTTTTTATGGATTTCTTTAATAAGATACAATAATCCTAACTAAATTTGCTGTTTTACTTATGATAAAAAATTATTTTAAAAAAAAATTACTCGAAAATAGTTTGCTTGATGAATTTAAAGTAAAAATCGCTCTTTCTTTCCTTAAGAAAAGTCATTTCTTACACTTTTTCTAATTCTTTTTGCTTTACTTATTTTACTTTCTAAGGATCTTGGTTTAAATAATAAATGTAACCTTCTTTTTCTATATCAATTGCTAAGAATACATGAGCATCAAATTAGACATCTTTAGACAAATCAGGCTGATGCTTATAAGCTGAAACAAATTTAAAAAATGTCTTTTCGCTGGGATTATTTTCTAGCTATAAAGAGAAAGTATTTTGAATACCATCTTCATATGTGAGATTTGATAAACATAAATACTTCTTTGATCTAAAATGCTACAACTAAAACTTTTCTCCATAAGAAATATTCAAATTCTTATTTTTATTGAATTTTATATCATTTTACATTAACTCCCTATTCAAATCTTGAGAAAGATTAATAAGCTGCTTCTCCTAATTTTCAAAATTCGATTCAATTTTCGGAGTTTCGTTTTGCTTTTTATTATAATTGCCATCTTCTCTAGAATTGATGTCCTACTAAAATTTCTAGGTTTCCTCTTTATAGAATTGGTCCAATTATCTCTAAATATCCTGCTAAAATTAATATTGATATAGAGGAAGTACTTAAAAGACAGAATCCAGGAAATCTAAATTCCTTGCTCCATCTCCAGTACTTGAATAATCCTATGCTATGACACTCTTTTAAATGAAACCATCTGAAGTTAAATAGCAATCCCCGCTTTGATATAATCTCAAACTGACTAAACTTCCATAGTGCAGATGAGTCTTGTTACGCATTCTCTATTGTTCAATTAATTTTTTATGTATTATCAAAAAATGTCCAAATAGAGTTAGTGTTAGGCTTTATATACTTTTTTTTGTACACTCCTACTTATGATTAATAATTTGAAAAATTCAAATCTTATTAACCTTTATTTTTTGATTCTTAATAAATATTTGTGGGGTATAATTAATTACCTTGAAATTATTATATTTTCGCTCAATATTTTTTTCAAATCTTACCTAATGATTAATAGTATTTTGATTGATAAGATATTGAACTGCGACATATGGTATAATAACCTTATTACTTTTTAACTAAATTACTAAGACAAAAATTAAATATTATTAAAATTAATTATCTTGCTCTTTACTATTATAGCTTTTTTAAAGATTAATATAATCAAAATTTTAAAGTTTTAAAATATTCTTTTATAATATAATAAGAAAATATTTGATATATAATAAAATTAGATTCTCCTAACATCCCTTTATGTTAGCAAAATATTGAAGTATTTGATAAAAACTTCTTAAAATAAAGGATGAGTTTGCTAAGTAACTATAAATCTATAAAAGTTATTTTAATTTCCTAAAAAATCATAGATATGTATATAAAGTTAATATTGAACAATAAAGTATTAGGGGAGCTAAAATAGATAAATTAGCTGAATCACTTTGTTATGAATTAGAAATTTGTTTAGGTTTCATAATAAAGAGGTATTTATTCCTTATAGATTCTAAATTCTGCTTATTTGAACTCTCTATTTTAAGTATTTTTATATTTTGAGTATTATATTGAATAAGATATATAAAATATTAATGGTCTTAAATGATTTAATATTATTTAAAGTGATGATTAATTATACTTAAATTCACTTATTGATAGAGAGAATAAAAATTTAGCTATATTAATTAAAGTAAATTTATCAATTAAATTTACAATATATACTAAAAAAGAAATATTATTCTTCTTTATTTAATTTAAAAAACTTAGCTATTTAGCCTAGCATTATTTAAATACTTCTGTTGAAGGAACTATGATCTTAGTAATTAACTTAAAGAATGTAGAATATTTACCATATTTGACTTTATCTATTATATTTTTTGTCAGTTATATTTCAAAAGAAGTATAAATTCTTTTAAATAGTAAGAAGTCTTGAAGCAATTTACATAAATTTAAAATTATAAATTTTTAATGAAAAAGACTGATTAAGTGTGTGGCTATTTTATGTTTAAAAATTTATTTAATTTAGATTATATATAGATTTCTATATTAATAAGGCTAAAGGATTAATTATAGGAATTTTAGTATGCCTATCACTTAATTTTAATTATAAAAAAGTTGAGAAAAAATAATATCTGTATTAATTAATATGTTAAACCAATGTCCAATTTTAATTCCACTAAGAAGTTATAAAAATATTTAGTTTACTCCAAGTAATTTTTACTAATCTTAAGTTTATAATTGTTTTTTTTAAATTTTAAATTGGTTGAATAAAATCCAATTAGAAATTGGATATTGGCAATAAATAGGTATTTATAAAAGCCTTAAATTCTAAAATATAAGAGGATAGAAAGATATTCATAATCTATTAGAAGCACTGTTAAATGCAAACAAATAATAGAAAAAATATTTAAGTATTTCTTGAAAAGTGAAACAATTAACTATGAAAAAGAGTAAAAATAGATATAAAATAAGATAATATTTAAACTCTTTATTTATTATTTATGTAACATAGATTAATCGCTATACATAGAATGAGAATGATATACGTTCAACTTTATAATAAATTATTGATAGATTAATTAGATTTTATGTAAAGTTGACATTCATTCATTTGGTAAAATAAACACTAATGTTTTTTAATTATTGTCTTAATGTAACTAGCAAATAATAATGATTTTGATTTATTTGGATGGTAAGTTTATAAGCTTAATAAATAGATCCTTACAAATAGATCCAGCAATTATACTATTTAATTAAGATAAAAAAACTTAACAATGAAATTTAAATCTATCTAAAAAGTCTTGAAATCCATAGATATCTATGGACAGAGAGTTGAAATGAACTTCTAGAATGAGCCAATATTCAAAACGGTCTATGGCGGTATAGTAACTTTATTCATTGGAGTTCTTTTGCTTGTTAGCTGCTGGTTTTTTGGGTAAGAATTAATTTATAAAAGTAATCCTTCAGTCATCTCTTCTTAAAGGTCTGTGGTTTAAGCAAAAAGAATAGATTTGGTAAAAGAGAATATCATAGCTATGCTAGGTGTTTCTGATGGGGCTTCATAAATTTGGAATGACCCAACAATTTTTACTGTGAGAGCTGTTTAAGAAATACTAAGTATTTCTAATGACACATCAACTGGAAAAGTTGTTAGAAAATTGTAAAAATATGAAAGAAAGGTTAAAATATGCGATTAAACTGATATAGGAATACCTTCTTTAGCGCATTACTTTGGTAGGTTAGATTTAAGTGTATTACATTGCTTAGAACCTGGTCAAGACATGTATACAGAAGGTGATTTTGATGCGGATAGATTTGCATAGGTTTTTATGTATGTAGAAAAGTGTAAGAATACCACTAGTAGTGTTATTTGCAAACCTATTGAAGTTATTAATTAAAAGCTCATGCTTACTAAAATCTAAATTTTCCTTTCAGACAATATCATAGATCCACTCAACTTTAATTAACCTTTTACAAGTAAAGGAATGAATTTATATTCATCCACTTCATCTTCGTTTCCAAAGGAAATTTAAATATATTTTACAAATTAATACATTGAAGATGATGTTGGATTTCTTTATAAAGAGATAGAGTAAAAACATAGTTTTATATTCACAGATATTAAAGAAACTAATTACTTTAGTGATTATAATGTACTCGCTAGAGTTCTTTTTAGAATTTAAAAGCAAAAGGAAAACTTAATGTAGAGGAGATACTAAAAATTTGCAGACATTGTTGCCTTACTTGGTGGATTATTAAAGATATTAACAACGATAGGGACTATTTTGACATGTCCCTTCAGTTCATTATATTTATTTAAAGCTATGGGAGATAAGTTATTTAACTATAATTTACTTAGTAATCAAGATAATTCAAAAGAAACGCCTCCTCAAAGTAAATAAGAAACAAATATAAAATAATGTAACAAAATTCCTAACAATTTAAATGTGGCATTTTAATTAACTTAAACTGATAAAAAGTCAGAACAGCAATCAAATCTGTATTTATCTGGTATGGAAAGTTAACAGAAAAAATAACCTTAATGCTTAAGTAAATCTTATTTGACTTCTCCTACAAGCTTAAAGAAAAAGGATAATTAGAGTGAAAATATTTTTGGAAATAATGTTAATTATGGAAAAAGTAAAATATCAAAGATTATAGAAAGTACTTAATAATATTTTACAACGGTTCATAGTAAAATAAAATATACTTTTAAAGACTACTTTAGGCAGATATTCTGCTATAAATTAAAGACTAATCAAAAGTAAAGAATTATATAAAAGGGAATAAAGCAAATTTAAAAACAATTAGATGTAGTTTACATTATTCATAAGTTGTAAGAAATTGACAAGCTAAAATCTGTTATCTTAAATGAGGATTAATAATAAATCTTTGATTACATTCCTAAGCCTATTATAACTGAAGATTAATCCGATGAATAAAAATAACTAAATTTCTCTTTAAGTAAATTTAGCCCTCAATTAAAGTAATAAAATACTTAAAATCCAGTAAACTATTTAGTAGAAAATGTGAAAGGAGTTTACTCAAATTTCAAAGAATAGAAAGAAGAGTAGGAATAAGGAAAAGATGCAATAACAGGTCTCTAAAATATATTAAATTAAAAATATTTATCTAAATTAGATTTTAAACTTATTGAATTACTTGAGCCAGTGGTGTTGTATTAATAACACTTAGCAAATCAAGAAAATAAAAAAATAGAAATTAATTAATTATTAAATGATTCAATTTTTAGTAACAACTAACTAGTATTGTAACATCTAAAAAATAAAAAATCTTAGAATACTCATTTCTTTAATTAATAAATTGTTGAATCTCCTTAATATTCTATCAGACGCTCAAAATCAGAAAACCAAACATAGTAAAAAAATATTTAGTGTGAAGTTAAGACTTCATAAAATAAAAAAGAAAGAGTATTATTCAGTGATGAATACATGTTTTAATCGCATGTTTCTTAATAAGAAAATGAATTTGTAAATATCGAATTCGAATAGAATAATGATAATGGTTAATAAGAAAAGGGAATTTAGTATGACCCTACTTACTAAATGCCTATTAATACTATAAGCAGTATAAAATAACTTTCACCTTGCCTTCATTTTACTTCTAATAAGCTCTAAAAAAAGTAATTACTTTCATTTATAATTACACAATAAATATAATGTAATTTCTCATTATTTTTACTACTTTATTCTAAATTTACAACTTAATTTTTTAAATATTTTTTTAAAATTAATTTTACCTACATATTTCTTTTAATAGCCATTTTAATTAAATTAAAGTATATTATTTTTTTATTTATTTTTTTAATATTCAAAAGAAATACTTCTAATTTATCAGAATGAGATTGATTGTAGCTATGGTAGGAAATATTATAAATTTGATTTGTTAAGTTATTTAATAATTTATTTACTTGAATTAGATTTTTTATGAGATTGTTCTATACGTAATTTATATTTATAATTTAAAATTAATAGGTTTTATTAGTTTTTTAATAAATAAATTGTGACAATTTAGATTTAAATTATAATTATATGGATTGAATAACAAAATTGATTATAAATTCTTTAAAATAATCTTTTAAAATATCATAGTTAATTATAGCAGCTTTATTTATGAAAATTCTTTATTCATAGAGGGATGATTATAAAAAAAATAATGTAAAGAACTATTTAATTTTTTAGTTAAATGTCATTTTCATTTATTATTAATATTTCTTTCAAATTAATTTATACTAAATGATTATAAATTAAATAAGACTTAATTATATTTTATTCTCTAAAATAGATCAAATTTATTTATTAATTCTAGAATACAAAAAAATAAATTACTTTCTATTTAAAACTAAGTGTTATAAGATTTAATAATTAAGCTATTTTTCTAGAAAAATATAGATGCTGATTTAAGCAAAAAATTATTAAAATAAAAAAAAATTATTTAATAACCAAATTAAATTTACTTTTTTAAAATTTAAAATATAAATAATAACAAAGGCATTAAATTTAGATTGTTAAATTCGATATAAACTATGATAAAAAAGTGGAATTAAATTTTGAAAGTTAGCAATTATATTAGCTATTTGTTTGCATTAGCCTTAATTTTAGGAGTTATAAAACTTATTGTTTGTTTTTAGGATAATAATTAATTACTAGTGAAAAACCTTCTATAATTTCTTGCTAAGAATCAGATAATCCACAAGAAGAGTTTATGTTAAAATAAATATAATATCAATGGTAGGAATTACAAATTTATCTTCTAAAGTTAGTATAGAACTAAATAAGTTAATATAAGAATAGTTTAAGAAATAGTTACTATTACAAATGATATAATAAATGTGAAAGTCATCAAAAAACTTTAATCTTATGATAGATATAAAGAGATTTGTGATTTGGGTGATAAATTTATTCCTAATTTTAAAAAATGTATAGAAAAGATGAATTTATACATGTTGAGTAGTTACTTGCAGTTAAGAATTAAATATGGAATTTTGAGGCAAAAAATTTGCTATTATTTAATTATATGGAGAAATGAATGAATAGTACTATTACCTTAATTCATAAACCAGTCTAAGAGATAAATTATAAATTAAGTATAGGGAAAATACAGATTTTATGTGTGAAAATATTATCGATTCTCTTAATTATAATTATCATTTCTCGAATAATAAAGAAATTAGTTTATATTTATATCTTCTTTCTCTAAGAATGAAGAGTCTTCTTTAGAATTTTAAGAAGATATTATATTTAATGTAAATGATATTTTATATATTTATTAATATAATAAGTAAATTTGGATTACTGTTTAAGATCTTGACCGTGAAGATTTTGGAGTATAATCCTACTATTGCAAAAACAAGAGGAATATTATTACTAACAGTTTAAATTTTATAGAATTAGTTCTATAAATATTTATTATTAGTTTAAAAAATAAAAAGACGATGCAATTGTTTGGCACTGAAAAATAATAATTGTATATGATAGATTATAAATTATTAGAATTAATGATTCAATAATTTTAAGTACATCTTAGAATATTTATAGAGTTAAATAAAAGAAAGATATTTAGATATAGAAATGTAAGCATATTTTATAGCAGTATTTATGTTATATCAAGCTTAGGCAAATAAATCTCAATAATAACTATTTTATAATCTCAAAAGATTACAATTTAGTAGAGGTATTAATTTAGGAATTATTTAGTTAATTTATAATCTATTTGTAATTAATGAATTGGGTTAATAAATTAATTATTTAGGGAAATCTAGAAAGTATAGCTTTAAAAAAATTATAAAATGGTTAAAGTTATCTCTTTTCTTAATAGGATTTTAAAAAGAATCGATATGTATGGTTCTAAAATAGAAATGAACTTCTAAAGGCAGTAAATATATAAAACAGTATTTGGTGGAATAATAACGCTAATAATATTTATTTTATTTGGATTGGGTTGCTGGTTTTTTGGTTATGAGCTAATAGCAAAGAGAAAGCCTGCAGTTATTACTTCATAAAGGTCAGTTGAATCACCAGCTAGAATTGATATTAATGAGAATAACTTAATTATGATGATTGGAGTATCTAATTTTGCATCATAGCTGTTTATTGATGAAAGCATATATTCAATTAAAGCTGTTTAAGAAACCATGGTCCTTGATTAAAGTATTAATGGAATCCACTAAAAAAGACTTAAATAGAAATAAATTAATCTAAAAATATGTGATCAGAACAATATAGGAATTGAAGAGCTTGGGAATTATTTTTAGGATTAAAATTCAGCATTGTTATATTGCTTTGATTAGAACTAAAAAATATATATGGAAGGAGATTATGATGCTAATTAATTTGCTTAAGTATATATTTATATTGAAAGATGCCAAAATTCTACTATCAGCGAAGTAGAGTGTAAATCCCCTGAGGAAATAGATAAAAAGTTAAAGCTATCCAAGATTCAATTATATTTGTCAGATAAAATAGTTGATCCTCTTAATTTAAACAACCCATTTATTAATAAAGGAATCAATTTGTATTCACCTCTTTCTTCCTCTTCTTTTTAAAAAGAATTATAGGTTTATTTTACTAATTATTACATTTAAAGTGATGTTGGACTAATATAAAGGGATATTAAATATGATTCAAGTTTTGTATTTACTGAAATGAAAGAAACTATCTTTTCAAGTGAACCAAATTAAATAGCAAGGGTTCTCTTTCGGATTTAAAAATAAAAGGAGTATTTGATGTAGAGAAGTTATTAAAAATTTGCAGATATTGTAGCTCAAATAGGTGGTTTACTTAAAATTTTGACTACTTTTGGGGCATTAATAAGCACTCCTTTTTCTAGGCTGTACTTATTTAAATCTATAGTGGATGAGTTATTTAGTTTTGGAAGTGTATCAACTACGTCATAACTTTCCTCAAATAAAATCAAAATGAGTCTTAAAGAATTAAAAACACCATCTCCAAAGTAAACTAAAAAAGGAAAGAAGAAAAAAGAAGAAAAATAAATCAATAGCCACCAATTTCAAGATATCTTTGATCATAAAAAAATACCTGAAAATAATAGTAAAGAGTAAATATAGGGATTCTCTCAGTATAATAATGTTATAAATTTGACAAGAGATAATAAGAGTGTATAAAAAATTAATTCTTAGAAGCAGGGCGAAAAAAGTGTAAGTATTGAGTTATCTTAAACAAATTAGCCTCAAATTTCAAGCCCCATATCCCAAAGAAGAAATTCTTTAATAGATAAAGTAAAAGAATACTTTCAGGTATCCTATAACACAATTAAGTATAAGTTTCCTCACTATTTTATGCATATTTGCTTGAAAAAGTGTTCTTCTATGAGGCAATAGCACAAACTAATTGACAAAGGTATTAGTTAGATTATAGGTCATTTAGATGTATTATTCATCATAAACAAGTTACTTGAAATAGACAAATTAAAAACAATTCTCTTGAATCAAGATCAACTTAGACTTTTTGAATATATTCCAAAACCTCACATTTCGAATGAAAGCAAACTATATGATTCTGAAAATATAGCAGGCGATTCAATCACATAAATGGATGAAATCGATAAAAGAGAATAAATAAGGCTTAGAAATCTATTATTTAATTCATAAAAGCTATACTCAATAAATAAAAGAGTAAAAACGGGTTAAGAAAAGGCGTTTGATGCATATGAAGGTTTATAAGGGATCGTGAAAAAGGAAAAATGTAGTAAAATTGACCTTAAGTTAATAGAATTAATAAATCCTATGATTCGATACAAGTTTAAAATATTTGATGAAACTAAATAAATATCTAAGAGCAAAAATTAATTAAAATAAAACTCAAATAGTAATATCGTTTCCCAATTAAATTTTAATAGTAGCAACAGTCCATTCAATAACTATTAAGGTAGACTCTCAAAGTAACTTAAATCCTTCGAAAATAGTGAGTCTAGTAAAATCAAAGATATACTAAAATTTTAATAGATGATGATAAGAGATATTTCCAATTCAAGCCATATTCCTCATCTGCAATTCTATAGATCTGCTAATGAAAATTCTTAAAATTAATTAAATTGCTAATACTAGAAAAAGCAAGGATCAAACCTTAGTGAGAAAGGATTTTCATTCAAGCATTCTAACAGTATATTAAATAATAATGTAAACTAATTTTTACTTTAATCAGATATTATACTTGATTAAAATGTTAAAGATACTAATGAATCTTCTCTTCATTAATCTAAAAATAACTAAAATGAAAATTTATTTTCTATAGTTTATACCGAACCTGATCCATTCATACCTTATAGAGGGCAAATCATGAGTCCAAATAAATTATTGGATTAACTAAATTCATAAAACCTTTTAGAGAGTAGTTAAGAAAGTAAATTTTCCTCTTCACAAAAAAATAATTGAGTATAGATATTAATTAATTGTAAAATGAACAAGTCAAGAAATATACAAATTGACAGTTTTTTTATTATATTTAATTAAAAGGAATTTAAATTATTTTTACTCCTTGAACAATTTATGTTAAAGTTTATGTAATTATTAAAATATCAAAGTAAATTTTTTGAAAATATTGAAGAAGTAGAAAGTATTTGAAATTAATCACTAATAGAAAAATGTACTTGACTTTAATTTTTTTCGTATGAATTAAAAGCATATTAATTTAATATTATAGAATATTATTAAGATATCAATAGTTATTGAATTAGTGAAATACATTTACATAGATAATAACTAAATTTTCAAAATTATTTAATTATGAATCTCTATGATTGGTGAAAAAACTAAGATATTTATAAAATAAATTCTTTATCTTTTAAATATATTCAATTAAAAATATTACTATCAGAAGTAAGTAGATGCAAAAAGAAGTAGTAGCCAAGATAGATGTAAGCAAACAAATACCCATTTTACATAAGCAAATTAGAAATATCCATTACTATAAATAGGATGCAAACAAACTCATCAGTGATAAGTTTTCGACTATGAAGACAACTTGCAAAGCATTTTTAGCCTTTTACAAAGAATTTGCCACCATTTAATAAAATTATTCCGAATAGCTATTAAAGTTAACTAAAACAAGTAAGTAATTATTAAAATAAAACTAAAATGGTTAACAGCGTTATTAAAAACTATAACAATTTAGCTGGTAAACACTTTGGAATGAAAAAATCATTAGCAGAATGTAAAGAGATTGAAAACCCGTAATCTATTAATTCATAGTTCCATTTTTAATGACTAATAATATATTAAAAGCACAATCCGAGCATTGATAGATAACTAGTTAGGCTTTCTTTTGAGGATGTCTGATATTAATAGCGAAGTCTCACAAAAGATCACTTAATAATTAAATTCTAAGATAAATTAAATCTATGTAGAATGCAAATAAATGAAGCATGATATTATGAAGGTAGTTTAAAACGAAATTAAAAAGCCAATGAGTGCTTATAATGATAAGATGAAGAAGATATAATCAAATATCGCCTCAGCATAGAAGAAATTGGAAAATCCCAGTAGACTATTAGAGTTATAGAAAGAAAATGATTAAACAATGAAAGAAATAAATAGCTTTGGTTCAGATTCTGTAAAATGTAATAATTAATATTAAAAAGTATTCGAAATTAAAAATAAAATAATTCTTTGTACTGTTTATAGAGATGGTAAAGTTTGTTGAATAAAGTACTGATTAAGAAACAAAGAGAAATGTTGAGTTGAAATCTTGTATTTAAGTATTTGGAGAAATCACCCACACGTATTATTAAATATATTAAAATAGAATAGATTCATAATTAAATTATTTTCATTTAAATTATTAATAGATAATATTAAAATGCATCTATTCTAAGTAAGAAGATAGCTGAAAGCTATGGGAAGATGTAACTTGAACCAGATTTGGTAGAATTCAATAAGATGAGTGCTTCTCTAAAGAATGCAGTTGGTATGAATTCTAGTATAAGTAATGGTGTAGTAAATAAAAACAGTAAGATTGTAGAATCGGAAGTATAATCTCCTAATCCTTAAAAAATGTATTCTTCTCAATCTGTCAAGACACTATCAGATAAGAAGTAAGAAATAGACTCAGAGTTGAAACAAAGCAGAATAAGAAAAAATAAATTAAAATACAATACTGTTTAATCATAATCTATTCCTTTAATTATCAAAGAGTAGCTTGGAATCTTCCATAATTAGATTCCTGAAAATGAGTATATTTTTATTTATTTTAAAAAGGTTTCTCATAAATATATCTTTTAAATTTTATATTAATAGAGAATTTTGTAAAAAATTTTAACTATCTTAATTTGGAATTTTAATTTGCTCCATAGGAAGGATATATAATCAATTTGAGAGTGCTAAAGATTAAGAATTGGCTGGAGAAGCTGATGTGTTTGTTTAATTTTTGAAGAATAAAATGAAAATAAGCTTAAAGGATTATAAATTGATTTAAAGAGTATTCGGTAAAAGATAAGAAAACTTATAAGAAGGATAGAATTATCTAGGAATATTGTTGAGGGAATCAATTGATTTAATTAAATTATACAGCTTTGCTGAAGATGAACTGAAATTCTTAACTACTTTCATTTAACATTTATATGCATTCATTGGCATAAATTAGTACTGGCACAATATCTTAATTCCCAAAGCTTACCTTTCTCAACCTAACCCAAAGGCAGAATTAACCTATAAAAATAATTTTGAAAACATCTTAAATATCTTCTCTTAAACAAATCCATCAAGAGAAGATTTAATCAGATATTCTTCGCTCAATATCTTCTTAGATACATAAATTACTTTCCCTCTCAATCAATCTCTAATATATATGATGATTCAAACTCTATTTGAAGATTCTGTAAATAATTTTCATTAAAATATTAAATTTCATCTAGATAAGAGTTAATAGAATTTCTATAATTTGTTAAATAGAAATTCTTAAATAAATTAATTCAATAAAAATAACCTTCTATTAATATATTTAATAAAAGCTACTTTAAGAATATTGGGAAGATAATCTTAATTAGATAATAAAACTTGGTTAAGAAGGCTTAAACATGACAGAGTAAAATATTTACTTAACATTCATTAGATATTATTATGAAAGTATTCTGCATAGAAGTTTAGTAAGAAAGGAAAAAGAATCTGTTAAGTATTTACAGAACTTGGAAAGAGTCCTATAGAATACTTAGGAAATTTTACTTAAAGAACAAAATACTAGCCCTCATTCAGAAACAGCTTAAGAAAAAATTCAAAACTTACTCAATTAATCTATTAAATTCACACTTTCAAATAAACCTTTCTTAGATTATTTAGATATTATTAAAAACTTCTGGGTTTACTTTAACCCCCAAGAGAATTAGATTAAGGTTGCTTCCCACTTATTATATGTTTTTGCTGTAAGCTAAAAAGATTACACTATTTACTCTGATTTAGAAGAATTATTCATTTATGTTTTCAGCTCTGGTGGCTTAAAATATTGCACTAATTTTTATAAGAAATTTGAATTTAATCCCTCAGATCCAATAGATAAACTAACTAGTAATCATTATACTACAATTAAAATTTCCTAAAATTTAATCATTTTATTTAAAAAGTGCCTAAAATTTAAGAAGTTTTAGTTTCAGTAAACAAAGAGGCTATCATAGTTATTAAGAGCTATTTACCTTTGTTTGCTAAATTCTTGCATAAGTTTATAGATTACAGATAAGAAGAATTAGAGTCTGAACTTGTCAGTAAATTTATAGAAAATATGTTATCAGAAATTATGAAAATATTAGAACTCATTGTAGAACATAAAGTTCTTAATAACGATAACTGCTCATATGCATTTACTATTGCTTTTGAGATTTCTAAGCTAGATGATCTACTAAATAAATATAATCCTCAAAGAAGTAATTAATACTTTGATTTCCTTGCTCCTTTCCTAGAATATTGGTTCAATAATTTGTAAAGTTTTTTATTTGTTAGTGAAATAATTTAATTTATTTAATTTTTATTTAAGGGAATTTGAATGTAAATCTATGTTAAAAAACTGTTTAAAGTCTGAAAATTGGTAATTTCTTCATTATTATTATTATAGATTATTAAAAGTTTCTATTTAATAGGTAAACTGGAGAGGGCTAAAAGCTACATACTAGAAGTGTTGTGGATTACTGCTCTTTGATGTTTAAGAGTATAGAAGTAATGAATTAATTAGTTAATGCACCTTAAACTAATAGATTTAGATAATACATAGTTAAGAATTTTGAGATTCTTATTCATGAAGCTTTGACCGAATATTCATAAGAAGTTCTTTCGAGTTTAAATTATATAAACTCTATTGAAGATAACTAATTCAAGAAATTATCATCTTCCAAATTAAATCCTTCATAATATCCCAACAATACTGAAAATGAGATTATTTCAAATTGTAAAAATTATTGGTTATTGATTAAAATTTAATAACTTTTTATAAAAAATAATAATATAGTAAAAGAATTCAAAGCTATTTGCTATAGATTTGGTAATATGTAATTCTTAGAAGAGTAAATTGACAATGTGGTATAGGATTTGCTTTAACTTCCATCAAATAAATTAAAAGGACTCAAATAAGATTTTGATTAAGTTATTTAGGTAACGAAAAATTCTATGATTATCAAATTTTTTAATACATTTAAAAATATTAGAAAATAAGTAAATTAACTGCAAAAATGTTAGTAAGGAACTTTATGAGAAAACCTTTGTTCAATTAAATTTTAATGAATTTCGATATTCAATAATTTAATTTTTTGAATGTGGATGAATTTGCCAAATAATGTAACATTAAATTATTAATTTGCAAATTCATGTTTTATTTAT
This sequence comes from Tetrahymena borealis, assembly GCA_000260095.1. Lineage (NCBI taxonomy): Eukaryota > Ciliophora > Oligohymenophorea > Hymenostomatida > Tetrahymenidae > Tetrahymena > Tetrahymena borealis. Next base: position 528,685 of record JH651230.1, on the reverse strand, counting down.
CATTATTTTAAAAGATAAAGGATCTTTAATGCATTTATTAGAAGATGTAGATGATAACTTCTAAATATTTTAAAAGAGAATACCAAAGTAATATTAAGAAACACTTGGAATTGCATTCGCAGATTAGTTTACAAGAGGTTATTTTTAATTTAAATTTAAAAAAAATTTAATTATTTTTTTAATATTATAGAATATATTTATGCAATAATGGATGTAAATAAGTATGTCTTTGATATTAATTGCAACAAATTTAGCCAGTATATTAAACATGAAATCAATTATATCAAAACTCATCTTTCTGCTAAAATGCCCATGGTAATTTTTTTAACAAAAATTTATTTGTAAAAACAACTTATTAAATTATAGGGAGTAAATATATAAATGGGATTAGCAAGCAATTTATCTATTCTTATTGAAATTGCTAGCTACATCGATGATCCAATTAATTCTTTACTAAATAGTTTTGAACAATTAATGGTAATTAAAATGCTTTATAATAATATTAATTAATTAACCTTAACTAATATCTTATAGGTTTAAAATGATGAATTCAGATGTTCTATTCAATTTAGAATACTCTATATAAGAAGAAATGAAAACAACAAAAAATAATTAGAAATTATTAAAAAGTATAAGAAATATTATTTAGGAATTTGATGATTTAAATTCTAATCCTTATTTTCTTAGTGAATTCATTTTATCTTGCATAAGTCAGACAGTCAGATCATTTTCTAATTTAATTATTATATAGAGTGTTATATATTATTAGAGTAATTTAAAAAATTTTTTTTTTAGATTAAATTTCTTATGAAAATTAAATTTATGAATTAAAATTTCAAAATTAAATATTAATGATTTATATATTAGTAATGATATATATATATTAAAAGATATTGATATAATTAATAAAGAAGATTTAAATGTAAGGAATATTATGATAGATAGATAGATTAAAATTATATAGACTAATTTTGAATATATTTTATAATTTTTTTTTGCAATATTTTACTATATATATTTTTATATAAGTCCTAAAACAATTTTATAATATTAATCACATTTTAGTTGCTTTAATAAGGCTATGTAAGGAGGATTCAAATTAAACAGCAAGTTATTCTTCGGTTTATTTGTTTTCAGGAATTTCTTCCTTCTTTTCTTTAGTGATTTATTTAAAAGCAGATAATGCTTGTAAGTAAATAGGACCGATATCTTCATTTTCCTTAGAAAGATCTTAAAGGATAATACAAATATTATTAAAATACTTATTATCTACATTGCCAATAAAGTACTAACCATATTTATCTAATAAAATGTAGAGTACTGTTCTTTGGAAATTGAGTTTATTATCACCTTTGTCCTTTTTAATTAAATCCTTGAAGTAGTACTTTGTAGTAAGGATAAGATTTTTCTCAATTTTCTTTTCTAAAATAGCTCTAACACCCATCAATTAAGTGTTGCTCATTAAGTATTCCATCAAGGCATTAGGTTGCTTCTTTAAATAAAGTTCTTAAGCTTTAACTAAGAAAACATTGTATTCCTTAGGAAGTAAACTGATAGCTTGTTAAAGCATTTCCTTACTTTTGAAAACCTTCTTCAATATGAAGGAAGCAACTGTAAGGTTCTTAGCAGGGTCTTCTTCATCCTTCTTTATGAATAAACCTTAGGGTAAGGAAATAGCTAGCTTCTTACAAATTAAAACTATAGTATTCTCGATGATGAGACGAAGGCCATAGTGTAAATTATTTGAAAAAAGAGTAACATTAATATCAGTGTGATTATTTTCAATGTAGGTAATGGAGTTTTAAGTTAATTGAGATATTAACATTGCATCTTCCAACAATTAACTAAGTTACTAAATAACTTCTGATTATCCAGATTTCTTCTTATCTAACATTTCTTTTCTCAATTATTCTATATATTTCTACAAGCGGGGTTATGCAGTGCGATATAATTTGCTTTCAAAAACTTCATCCTTATCATCCTTTTTCAAAACACCAGATTCTAAAAGAATTGAAATGAATTCTTATTAGTTAAATATATTGTTGCCCTTATCTCTTTGTTCTTCAGTTTACTTTTTAGTTGGTTTTTAAGCAGCTTTCTTGTCCTTCTTACTTTCTACTCTTGCAGAAGCACTAGCACTGGGAGCAGGTGATTATTTCTTAGCCTTATTACCCTTCTTTCTCTTACCACCATCATCACTATCCTCATCACTATCATCAGCCCCTTTGTCTTATTAGATAACCTTTTAAGGGTTTTCTTGCAATTATGTAATAATATTATTTTTTAAACCAGTAACACACTTTTCAATGAATTAATAACTAAAAATAAATGTCTCATCTAATTCAACGTCAGTTAATTTTAAGTGTTTATTAACAATAGTTTCAATATCAGCATCGGTTAAAATAGTGGGGAACATGAACGAAAGATCAGTGTAACCTTTTTATTAATTTATAAAGATGTATTTTAGTATTTAACGTTTATTTTGCTTATTTAAAATTTCCTCCTATATAATTAAATTATTTGTATTAGATGGCTAGTAAAAGCTTTAAAATGCATTAATAATTTTAAGAATTACTAATTAATTCAATTATTTTTTATCATTTAAGGTGAGGGTTTCTATTAATAAATAAATATTATCATAGTTAATAGGAATCTCACAAGAAATTGAATAATAATTGAAATATTAAAACTCTATTCCTTTTCAATAAAGTTAAGCAAGTTTATAGGCGGGAGAATGATTTAATAAATTCTATTTTAATACCTTCTTCTATCAAAAGATTAACAATTTGTTCCTTTAATTCTTCGAGAGCATCTTTATAGAAAGCACAATCATCGAGAAGAATGATTTATTCCTTAAACATTTACCTTAGAGTTTCTTCTGGTTTTTGAATGAACAGTTATTTAGAGAGCATAGTGTATTCTATGTATTTATTTTGCTTTAAGAAATTTCGTATGATATTTTCTTAATTCTTTTGGAATCTAGTTGGAGTGAATTGACCACTCAAAATCTTACCTTCAATAGCTTCAGTATTGATTAAATCTTCAATAAGTTCTTGCAATACCTTTTGCTCAATTTGATAATCCTTTGAAAGAGTTGATAAAGAAATAGGTTTAGTTGCACCTCTAAGAAGACCTCTAAATTTGGATTTTGTCAACTCTTGATAAGTTAAAGTGCATAATTTATCTCCAACCATATTTCCTTCGATGATGTTGTTATCAATTCTCATTTGTAATTATTCCTTTAAGAACTAAAGAGTAAAAGAGTACTTACTTGCAATTTCAAATAAGTAAACTTGAGATGATTATTGCAAATCTTCATTTATTTCTTCGCACAATAAATTCAAGTGATTGTTGGTAATGATTTCATTTCCTACTTTCATCAATTCCTTTTTGTTCTTCTTGATAATTTTAGGTACTCTACTTTCAATAACATCCGAAGTTACATTCAAAATAGGAGGAATATCCATCATCTAAATTCTTCCCTTTTCATTAATCAATTAGAAAATTTGCTCATCCAAATATTCTGGAGTCATGTATTCCTGACCATCTTGACTGTAAATCAAGGACATTTCATAATCTTAAATGATTTTATTGACTAATTCTACAATGATTCTGTCAGAAAATTTATTTGAACAAGTTTATTCTTGAACTTCTGCTAATCTTCTTTGTAATTCTAAAATCTCGTCCATTCTACCTAAATACTTTTTTTTCTCTTGAAATATTGCAATTTGTTGCCTGATAATTAAACTTTTTGCTTTTTAATTGAATCTAATAATTAATTCTTTTGAATTATATTTATTTTACTATCACCACGCTATTAGAAATATCTTTAATATCTTAATTTAGTTTAACTCACAGACAGAGATACCTGATTTTACTTATTTCATTTATAATCTGCACCTTAAAATAAACTACACGTAACATTCACTTTCAGTCTAACAACTCATTTATTAAAAAACATCATTTTCATATTTAGGAGTTTGGTTTAAACATTTCCATGATCAAAATTTGATTAAATGATTATAAATTATAAAAATAAATTAAATTTTAATGGTTGAAAAAATGTTTATTTAGTTTACTTTTCAATACAAATAGAAATTAATTAACAACCATAATATTTTATAAAATTTTAAATATCTTAAATAATTTAGAAAATTTTATACAAAGGTTATTCTTTTCATTCTAATTTAGCATGGAATTCCTCATCACTTAATTTTATCTCTTTTTCAATAGAGATTTGTTCTGTTACATCTCCATCTCCAAGCTCTTCTATCTAATCTTATAACTTTTATCCTCTTGTTTCTAAGAGAGGAAAGGCACATAACACACCAGCAATACCAATAATACCAAGTGGTATCATAGGAGATATTGATAAATTTAAACATAAAGTTTTCATAAAAGGGGCAGCTGTACTACCTAAAATTTTTTATTATTTAATTTATGTAAAAATTACTTTAAATTATTTATAGAGCTTACCAACTGTACCTAAAGCTGAACTGAATCCTAGAGCTAGATTTCTAACTGCTGTAGGGAATAATTCTGCAATCCAAATGTAAACTACAGTCCAGACAAAACATATAGCAAATCTCATAAACTTATTTAAAGAATATTTTAATTATTAAGTTTACATTTCTAATTATATTTACTCCTGCAAGAATTATTTAGATTATTTTTTAATAGCAAATAGTACTTCCTGAGCATGAATCAGGAATCTTCAAAAAAATAAATGAGAAGGATAAAACTGTAACTATTCCAATTCCAATTATAGTGGTAATTTTTCTCTTAATTTTAGGGATAAAGTGGTCTATAAAGTATAGAAATTAGATTTAAATTTGTTTTAAAATAATATAAATAAAATAAACTACCTGTAACACAGTAAGCAAATAATTCGCAAAGGCCTATAACTAAAGAATTAATATAGATATTGAAACCTACCTAACTGATAGCGAATGTAATACCATAATAAACCATTTAAATAGCTAAGAAAACTATGGCACAGCAAATATTCTTTACTCTAAGTGATTTATATTTAAATAAGTCCATTACTGAATATGATTTTCCTTCTTCACTTGATTTTAATACTGATTTTAAAATATTTAGTTTTAATGGTTCCTTTTTATTAACTTTTGCTATCTTATTCAATACTTCAATAGCTTTTTCAGTACTTTGTTCATGTAAGAATCTAAGTTTCATTCAGTTATTTAATTTAATATTTTATAATAAGGATTTTCAAAATATTTACTTAGGTGATTCTTATATTAAGAATATACCAAAATTTAGAAGTGTTACTGGAATACCAAATGCAAAGAGAACTAACCATCTCCAGTAAGGAATGAGATAAGCAGCAAGAATTAAAAAGCATTCACCAGCTGCGAAAAAAACTTAAACACCTATAGAAGTGTATTCTCTGAATGTCCCCTCTAAATTATTAAAATGCAAATAAAAATTTATTCAATTTTTTTATTAAATTTATCTTGGTGAGTTAAAATGTAATTATGTTAATTTATATCGGCTCAGTAAATCAAATTATTTGTTGATTGTAAAGTATTAATCAAATAACAAGAAATTAAATGTGAGGAAGGATTTCTTATATTAAATAGTAAAAGATGTAAACATTTTTCAACAATTTTATCTATTAATATTATAACCTCATTATCAAATATATATTTTTATAACTTACATGAATGCTCATTTAAGAAAGAGAAGTGTATAGTGATTGCTGGATTAGCTCCTAAACCTTGCAAAAATAATCCAATACTACATGTAACAATATCTTTTTAAGATAATCCAACTAGAAATGTTCCAACTGTAGCTATTATCCAACTGATGAAGAGAGCATTTTTTCTACCTTTATTATCAGCATACCAAGAGAAAAAGAAGAACCCAATTAAGCTTCCCAAATAAGTTAATGCTGACATTATGCTATATATAAATTCTCTATCACATACAAGAGGTGGGTTGTAATAAAAAATCAATGAGTTTTCATTTCTTACTATATAATCCATGTAATTATTTTGTTTGCAAACCCAGTTAGAAGTACAGTCAGAAGCAGAAATATCATCTGGGCATTAATATTCAGGATCCATAAAAATAAAGTTACTTTATAAGAGAATCCATGCACACCAAAACCATTAAAGCCCAAACCAAATGAATGCTCTTAACTAATACCAATTAGCACTACCTACTAAATCAAGTGCCTCTTCAAATGTAATTTTCTGTGTTATTACCTAGGATCTGCGTATTCCCTCTTATCTATATTCTGATTGCTTAAGTGGAGAATTTAAACTGTCTGATACACTCCCATTTAAAACGCAGTCCTAATTTAAAGGTTCTTTGAATACTTAACTCATATTCTTGATTTTAAGACTAATGATTTATTTTGTGTTATTAATTTTTACAAATCTTTACTGTTTAAGCGTATTTTTAATTATCAAAAATTATAGCAAAGTAATTACAGCTCAATTTAATTGAATTTTTTACTTTTCAATCATATAAATAATATTATGCTTCATTTGAAAATCTTCAATTTTTTAATAGTATCTCTTTAAGGTGTTTATATTTTTATCATATTAATCATGATTACACTTCGCTACTATAACCAAATTTTATCAGAAATCCCTTTGTATAATTACTTACATTACCCCTAATTGTTAAACTTTTTCACTTAGCAAATATAATTTGACCTATAATTTAGAAATAAACTAAGAATTAAATTTGTTTTAAATATTAAATAATAATTAATAATAATATCAATTTTTGTTAAACATAATATTACAATTTCTATTTATTTTGATATTTCTATTGAGACAGTTTTACAGATAAGTAATATTGAAAATTTACTACAAAGAATATAATAAAACCTTTAAAAATAATAATTTTTCTTAAAATAAACTTCACTGTTTTTGAAAATAGTAAAATTGAAAAAGAAGTAAAAATCGCTATTTAATAGTATGTTATATTTACTTACAAATATTATTTTTTATTAAAAATTAAAATATAAATATCACCACTCTATTTATAAATGTAATTTTCTTTTTAAACTATAGGTTTTTTTTAAAAAAATCATTTTTATAAATAAATTTGTAATATTAATTTAGATTGATTTAAGAAAAATATTTAATATTTCAATTCTATTAAAAGTAAATTACTAACTAACTATTTAGTAATTAATAAGATAAATATTGACACCAATTATATTATTTTAGAAAATAAAGTGTGTAGGTGTAAGCAATCGCAATAATATTTTAAAAATAATAGATAAATAAAAGCATAATTTTATAAAACTTAAAATTATTATAACTTATTGATAAATGGAATTATAACACTTACAATCTGAATTTAATCTATTAGTGATCTTTCATTTACAATTGGAATCTCATTTTTATCATTTTTACTATTTATGAAAGAATTAACCCAAAAAATGTATTTGAGGGTTAAATAAATCTTATGAAAATTTTATAAAATAAGTAACAGGAAATGGTTAATTAATAAGCTTATTTAACATTACTTTAATAATAATAATCTAATTTAATAATTACTATAAGATCTACATTCATTCCTACAAAAAACAAATATAAAGTTGCTTTTTAATTAAACTAATCCTTTATACATAAATTAATTATTACAATTATAAAACATAAAAAATGAGGTTACTTTAAAACTAATCAAGTACTTCAATTATTTCTAGGTATGATAGATAGAAACCAATTCTACCTGAGCTAAAGAATTATTTAGCAGAAGAATCAATCATCTAGAATTCATACTAAAAATCAATGGACTATGATATGAGTTAATTGATCCCAAAGTAATTTAATATAAAAGATGAAATAATAAATATATTTCAATAAATCGTAAAGGAGAATAGAACATAAATAAGACAAAGAATTTAAACCTTTCTATAATGAAAGAGATAGATTAGGTAGATTAATTACTAAGCCCAAATAGTCTAATTAAGTTACTTAGAATAATGAATCATATACTTTAGGAATATCGAAAAGTGTAAAAGGAGATAATTCAAGCGAAGCATAGCCTACATAAGGTAGAGATAATAAATTAGATTTTAGTTTATAAAAGAAAGTAATATCTCTAATTGAATTAATTTAAATCAATTTATTTATTTATTTTATATATAAAAATATATTAAATTAAGGGATCTCTTCAGCTAAGCACTGTTGCTATTATGCATCTGAATGAATTCTACTAATAAACTCTTGACTAACATAAGCAAGGCAAAGATCTTCAAAATTATTAACTTGATGAGTTACTAGAAGATTAATATTCTAATGAATAATTACTAAAACTCCAAACAGAAGAAAATGAAAATATATCTTAGATATCGAAAAAAGAATAACCTGACATAACAAACTCCAGTAAAGTTTATTTTGGTGAAGTAACAAATGAAAAGTCTTAAAAGTAATAGCAAACACCTTCATTAAAATCTATGAAAAATAGATTTTCTCAATTAAAGGAGTTTACTCTCTTATATTCTAAACAAGAAGGAGCAACTCCTAAAGTCAATTAGCTTATTCAAGAGTTAGCCAAATAATACACTCAAAAAAAGCAGAAGATATCACTCTATGTAAAATAAATTCAGTATTTTGGACCACTATGATAATTAATTAACAAAATATAATAATTTAATAGAGAAAGAAAGAAGCTCTTCCTAGTATCGGATAATATGATATTACTAAATCTGATAATATTATATTTAAAAAATCACCAAATGCCTTCATAAGTAAAGATAATAATCATTTATAAAAGAAGGAAGTAAAAGATAGTGTTGAGTTATATATGTAGGAGTTACATAAGAAAAGGACAAGACATTCACAGTCTTAATAAACTCTTAAATTAAGAGGAACTAAAAATTCCTAAGATGAAGAAGAAGTTAGCCTACCACCTTTAAAAATAAGTAAAATTCTAATAATATATTCGTTTACAATTTTAAAAAAACATTCTTAATAATGATAAAAGAAAATTTAAAAATAAATTATGAGTCTTCGTATGTAGATGAAGGAGCTCTCTTTGATCAAATGAATTAAGAATTTTATAAATACCCTTTGGAATTTTCAAAAAAGTTATAGTGGGCTTAAAAGAAGGTTTCAAAAATTCAAAATGATTTAAGGACTTGGGATGATAGGTGCAAGCAATACTTAGAAGAGAAACCTAAAGATAAAATGAATAGTTGAATAATGAATAAAATAATATTTAATAAAAAATAAATTGATTAAATCTAAAAGTTACTAAAGTGAGAAAATTTATAAAATTAATAATAAGCATCACTAATAAGTATTAAATAAATAGATTCTTTAATGTAAACTGTAAATATGTAAAATAATAATAATATAGTAATTAATATCATTTATAAAACAGTTTTATAATTATGTGTAGTGGTAATTTATATATAAAAGTAAAATTATTATTAATATAGTGAGGTGTTGAGTAAATCACCTTGAAAAATATCACTCTTGATAATCAGTATTAATATTAACTACTTAATAAATTTTGACAGTTATTTAGCTGCATTCATTCATTTCATTTAATTATTTTAGTTACTGAAAAATTTTTGATTTATTATAACTCGTTTTAAGCTTTTAGGAATGTAAATAGAAAAAGAGTTTCAATTCATTGAAGATTTATATATTAAAATAATAATTGATGAACATTAAAAGAATTTTTGGATTTAATTTAATTTCATTTCTAAGAAAAATTTGGTATTGATTGAAAGATAATCCAAAGTGTAAATAATACAGTTGAACATAAAAAATGAGTGATTAATCAAAACCTGAGTCTAGAAAGATATCAATAAAAAGGGAGGATACAATCAGCTTATAGCAGCAAGCTTCTATTCAAATTAACACAAATAAAGATTAAAATAAACCATACACTTAAATTATAAATGAAAGAATTATAAATAGATTAACAGATTCCAGAAATGCAATTTTAAAAAAGGATTACTATACAGCAATAAATGGTTTCACAAAAGTAATATTCTTAAAGCCAAACCATTCAGAGACATATAAAGAATTAGGAGATGCATATAGTATGATAAATGATATTGGCATGGCTGTTATGCTTTATAAAAAGGCTAATTAATTATCCTATAGTTTAATTACAGAAGATAAGATGAAAGATCTTCTCTTTCGTAAAGGATTTATGCTTTTGATGTAAGGTGAGTATAGTGATGTCCTTGAGGGATCCCAATATGAATCTTTTTCACGCTATCTTAGATATGATCTTCAATCTATTATGAAAAAAGTATATAACTTTAAAATAACTCCTTAGCAACCAATTGCTTAATCTATTGACAACACTATTGATTCTTAGGTTTAGAAATAAGAAGAAGGGGAATAAAAAGCATAAACTGAAGAGGAATAAATAAATAAAAATGAAGATAAAATAGTTATATAAGAAGAAAAAAGTAAAAGAGCTTTTCAACATTTTTTGAGAGCATATTGCTATGTTTTAACATATCATAAATCATATGCCTTAGAAGAACTTGATTTAGCAATATAAAAAGATGATAAATATATACATGCTTATCTTTTAAAAGGAAAACTTCTTTGGAGTTTAAATAAGTATGCTGAAGGTAATGAAATCTTTTGGAAAGCTGAAAATATTTATAATGAACATCCAGAGGTTAGAGATTTCTTGAAGATTATTGTGCCTAAAGCTGATGAATTGTTAAAAGAAACTCGTTATTTATTAGTGTAAAACTAATTAGATAGATGTCTAATAAATGTTAAAAAAGGTTTAGAGCTATTCCCTAACAACACTCAGTTCTTACTTATCAAAGCCTTTATCTTTCGTAAATAAAACTAATATGAGAATTCTCTAAATCATTTATTGCTTGCTTTTCACACTATGAGAGATAAAACTCTTGAATTTGAAGTTAAAAATTAGATTGCATTAACATATAATGAAATGGGATCTGTTTGCTTTAATAAAAATAAGTATGAAGAGGCTATAGCTCTTTTCAACGAATCTCTTCAATTCAAACCTAATGATTGGGGTGTTATCACCAACAGAGGTGATTGTTATAGGTAATTTAGATTCTAATCGATTATTATTTTTCAATATAGTTCTTAAATTAAAGCTGTTCAATCATAAAATTAATAATATTATTTCAATATTAAAAATAGAATGTAAAATAGAATAGATGATGCTCTAAAAGAATATTTGAAAGCTCATAAAATTACAGGAGATAAGAGTGAATTAAATTTAAGAATGTCTATGATGAGAAATAGTAGGGGTATAGTATTGTTTAACTAGAAGAGATATGATAAGGCAATGAAAGAATTCAACGAAGCAATTAAGTAGAGCGATAAAGTTGCATAATATTATTTGAATAGAGCTAAATGTCATATCGAGATGAAAAATATGCATGAAGCCATAGAGGATTATATGTAATGTTATAAATTAGACCCAACTAACACTGAAGTTGGAATAATTGTAAACAAATTAAAACAAGAATCAATACTAAAAAAGAAAGATAACAAAATTAGAATTAATAATGCAGTTTGATAGAATTAAGTATAATATAACAATAGTAATTTATATTCTTTGTCAGTAATTTCTTAATTATCTATCCAAAAAAATACAATTCCCATCTACTTTTTAAGATAACTTTACAAAATTTAAAATCTTTATTTCATCTATGTCTTACGAGCATCAAAATTATAAAATTATTCAGATTTAAATTCTGTTAACTAGCCTTTACTTGTTTAATTATCTTTAAAAAATTAGAAAATTGTTATTTTCCGGAACATTCACTCTCTATCATATTATTCTACTTTCTATTATACTATTACATTTAAAATTTAGAATTATATACCCTTTCTATTTTTGAAAATCTATTCTCTCTAATTAATTAAGTTGATGAGTGAGCGAGTGAGCGAGCGATTGAAACCAAAATCAAACATTAAATTAATTCCTGATATTCTATCCAATAAGAGTCTAGAAGTAAGCACAAATATTTCACCTTATAAACATGAATGATTGATGAGATAAAAGAAATAACTTTTTAGGTGAATAATATTTAATTTGTTTTCAATATTAAATTCATAATAAGATTGCGGTCAGAAAAGAGTAATTAAGATTTCTAAATAGGAATAAAATTCTTACTATATCAAATTCAAAAAGTATTTATCGGATATCTTTCTATTTATCTTAAGCAAAGAGAGTATAAATCTGATAGTAAAGCTGAAGAGCAGTAGTGAATATTTCCTTAATTTGCGATTTAAAATAACTAGCATTAAATAGTGTAATGAAAGAAATCTAATATAAGATTTAGGAATAATATAGTGAAAATCGAGTATTAAATGCATATATTTAAAGAACTTAAGATTGTAAATTTGTCTATTCAAAGCTAAATCTAACACAAATGACAGTAAATCAATAGTATGTCACATCAATGATGCAATCTTAAGAAGGGGGTTTTCGCCATTACTTAAAACTATTAGAACATTAAATACAAAATCATTCACTTGATAATGGGAGACTAGCCCACAAAATTATAAAAGGAATTGAATGAGATACGGACCGATTTAATTATATATATGATAAAAAATAGACCTCTTGATAGGGTAATAAATAATAAATTGAAAAAAAAGAAAATAGTTAATAGGATAACTATCAAAATAAATAAATATCTTATAATCATATAAATACCAAAATCTTTTACCAAAAAAAAATGAACAAAGAATCTTACATATTTGATTATCCTTTCGAAACCGTCTTAAAGGGCTTCTGGCACAAATATCCCCACCCCGATTTAAGTTTTGTTAAAGATAATTTCGTTTTGAGTTATGACATTATCGATGAGTAGACCTTACATGTAAAAAGATTAATGTACTCTAAGATGTATAAATATTTATGGTGCTATACCATCGAAGATATTAAGATTTATTTCGATAAGCGTGCTATGGAAATGAAGTCTAAGATTATTAAAACCTCCTCAATGTTCCCTCCCACCGGTTAGGCTGTTGAACTCATTACATATAAGTCTTTGGAGGATTTCAAAACTGTTTATGAAAAAAGCATATAAGGTACTGAAGAAGGCTTCATGAAGAAGTACGTCAAGAAATTTAACAATACATTCTAAAAGGGCTGTTAAATTATTGAAGAAAACTGTAAAAAGATTACCGAAGAAATGACTTCTTCAAGTTGATAACCTCTAATTTAAAGAATCTTTTCAAATTGGTAGAATTACATTTGTTAGAGATGAGAAAAGGGAAATAAGTAATATAAATTTGTGGTCTAATAGAAAAAAAGAAAATAGTTAATAAATATCTAATAGAGCCAACACAAAATAAATACTTATTTGCTAACTTTTTTGCCTTTACTCACTTTCAAATGCCTTAAAAACTATTGATTTTGGAAAGAAAACAAACTCATAAAATAAAAAATGAAAGAATTAATTGAATTTAATTGATAGCAACAGCTAGTACTACCGTAGTATATTTATAGTGAGATGGAAATAAATAAGAACACATTCATTCTTTCATTCTCTCTCTTTCTCTTTTCTATCCAAATAGAAAAAAATAATTGAGATAATAGAGTTTATTTTTATTTCTTCTATCTTACCATCATCTTAATCTCCACTACCTTAGAAATAAGCCTTGTTAAAATTACTTAAAATAAATCTTTCAATTATACTCCTGACCCGTATTTCATATGTATATATTAAGTAAATTATATTTTTTATTCTTATATATCTCTTACTCAATCATCTAAAATTCTTTGTCTTTCTAATCTTTATGATCTAATCTATTAATTACTTATCAATCCCCTAATTTTTCAAAAAAAGATATTAAAAATCAACAGCAAAACTCCCTTCTAAACAAATATAACCACAAATAAGATTTTAATATTATTTACTCTGAATAAAAAATAGATTGTGATATATGAAAAGTATAGTTCATTGTCATCAGTTTTTTAATAAGTATTGCTTGTCAATAACAAAATAAACTTATTAGGGTTATCTTTTAAAAATGAAAAATATAATAATTATTAATTTTACTTAACTAAATTTTATATCACTTTAAATAATAAAATTACTAATTTTTAATTTAAGATTTGTCTAAAGAAATTATTACTATTTTCTTCAAAAATTGCTAATCTATTGAGCCAAGCAAGGATTATTAGCATTTATAATTTAAAATTTTATTTGCTTTCTATTTTTAAAAGATTAAGATCTAAAAAGACAATAAGCTGACTGACGGACTACATATCTTCTATTCAATAAAACTTAATAAATAATCTAATCTGTTAGATTACTTAATTGTATTTATATATCTAAAGTATTCTAAGTAAAAAGTAAGTAATATTGAATAAACACCTTATTTCAAATCAAAACTTTCAATCTTTTGATATTCTCTATCAATAGTAAAATAATAATAAAATAAGCTATTTTGTTTATTTTATTTGAAGGTAATAAACTAGAGAATTTTGTGAAGAAATGCTAAATTTGAATTTATTATTTGAAAAACAAGGTAATAAAAAAATAAAATAAAATTTTACAATTAAAATATAAAATAAATATAAAAAAATTTTTGTTTCAATTTTAATTATGTAGACCACTATTCTTATAATAATCTTCCTTTAAGTTTCTAATGATCCCTTCAAGCTCCTTTTCAACACTAGGGCTGATTTAATGTATTTTAGCGAAATTACGAGCAAATGTACGTGGATCATCACTTTCCCTTAAAGAAATTGTAACAACTTTGTTTTTGCTTAAGCTAACTTTAAATTGAGAAAAGGGCTTTTGTTTTTACACTTATCTTGTTAATAGAGTTGGAGGAGAAGACTTGAGTTTCTTTAATGATTCATACTATTCTCCTTTACTAACTTATTCCAGCTTTTATTTAAGGAGTTAAGATCTTTAAAATCCAGTCTTAAGGCGACCAACATTCTTTTCAAAATCATTAACAAGATCTTTCGCATCTATTTTTTCATTGATTCCTGAAACTCTTTATCTATTAACATTTGGCTTAAAAGTGCACTAACTTAACTCTTCCTATTACTTTGATATGTAAATCATTTCTTCTCTTTTTAATCTTTCATCAATAGGTTCTACTTAATATAATCTTTCGAAAATATTATAACGTCCATTGTATTTAGAAAGCATTGAACATTCGTTTATTTTGCTATTAATCGTTAAATCAGGTTTAAAAGTGCATTGCTCTTTTTCTCTTTATTACTTTTCTAATCTTAAACTATCTATTTTTTCCTTAATTATTTCCTATTTTTTATAAAGGATTTTATATCTTTCTAACTAAAATCTAGAAGAAGTCATTTAGTCTGAGCCTTATAAAGATCCTATAAATATTATAAGTATTGTTAATTTATTTAAAGATCCTCAAAATATAATAAATAACTTAATTTGAAAAAATGAAATACCATTTTTATTTTCGAATCCATTATTCATTCCGTACTCTTCCTCATACTCTCTTTATCTTTATTCATAAATTTCTGGAGTTAATCCTTCTATAGGGTATTCATGCAAGAATTTAGTTGTAGTGTGTAGTTCAAGATGTTCTGATGTTTTTTCTATTTTAGGGTGGAATGTCAACATTTCTTCTCTTTAACTGCAAAAATTTTCAAACTATTTAGGTTTTAAAAATCCTATTTTTTTATAAGCAAATTGATCAATTTGCAACTCCTTCCATCCTTCTACTAATTTAATGAGCTATTCTTCGTATGATTTATCTCCCATTACTATTTCTCCTTAACTTTAATTGTATTTGAGTAAATATTCTTTGATCAAATTAACAGTAGCTATAGTGCTTAACTTAACAGGGTCAAGCAATATTCTAATAATGCAGTAAACAATTTCAGTAGAAATAAAGTCAATTTATTCATTATTAATAGAGCAAATATTCCAAAATTCTTCATGAAAGTACCTATTTAATAAATTATAAATAATTTAATATTAAATAAATTTTTTTAATTTATTTATCTTTCAATTATAGAAATGAAATCTTATTGCATTTTATTTGTATGAATTAAATGCGTTTTTTAACTTAATTATTACTTCTATATCATAGAAATTTTAAATTTTTATCTTTTGGAGTTTGTAATTATTTATATTTAATGTCTTATTATTCAAAAAATAGTAAAAATAATTTATTAATTACATTTCTGCAAATCTTCTTTTGATTTCCATTTGTTTTGTTGAGTTGGGTGGATTATAAAATGGAGTAATGTGACAGTTTTCATCATACTATAGACACTAAAAGACTTTAAGGAGACATAAAACTCTTCCAATTTATTCAAAACTAAGGTTATTTTTTTTCATGTGATCAACTTACTGAAGAACTTAATTTAAAGTATTCTCCATTTGTTGAGTCAAAAGCTAACTGGATTTCTTTGAAATTTTGCGCGAGTTAGCATTCTCTTTTACCTACTTAGAAATGAGCTTATCAAGTAATTGAGATTTCTCCATTTTAACCTCATTATAATTGTAAAGACGAAGTTAGGCGCGATTTGCTGAAAGAGATCTACTTTGATTGTGTTATTGGGAAATATTAAGAGCAGATCTATTCTATGAAGATCTTAAGTACTCATTGTAGCTTGCATTGAGAGATTATCTCTAACCTTAAAAAAGGTAATCATAATTCCCACTGCGGCTGCTTCTAAAATTTTAAGCTCCATTATTCTATTAAGAAAATGAGCGATTTTAACTGTTATACATGCTACTAGTGCTGCGATTGTGAGCTGGTTAATTTTGAAGATTCGTAACACTTTTAGTAGTTAAAGAAGAAGCTAATTCTCTTATTTCACGACTTGTTAATATCTTTTACAATTCACTAGAAACCAATTATATATTGTGATGGCGTTGAACTTATTATTAGGAAGATGATCTGAGAGAGCTCATCTTCTATTCATAAGAATTAGCCAAATAATTTTATAAATTTTCAACCTTATTGATCTTTTAATGGTGCATAAGTTAAGGAGAATCTTGAGAATATATAGGAGAAGATTATACTTTAACCTATGAAGGATCAGTTGATTAAAGATTGGAGTTGATATTTATCATATTGTGAGGTGATACTGGTTAGTGAGCAGATAAACCTGGAGGAATATTGTTCATTAAATGAATGATTGCTTATTCATTCAATTCTTATTGCTGTTATTATGGTTACTGCATTATTTTAGCTTTTCTATAGGCAATGGGTGATAGTGAAGAGTTTATTGGAAGAGAAGCTTAATTTGTTTAGTCGTTACTTATTAGAAACTATGAATAATTTTATTTGGTTTGTTGCTATGTCTCTAACTTTTATGGCTGCTAATGCTTTTGGATCGTAACAATTAATGACACCTTTCTTGTTTGAGTAAAAGCTTTTGGAAAGTTTATAAATATTTATTATTACTCTTGATTTAATCAAATAAGGATTAATAATTTATAAATAAAGATTGATTATTTGAGGAGATGAATATCTTTATTTATTTATTATTTTTTTTGTTTATTTGCTTTGATATACTGAATTTCTTATCAAAATATTATGTTAATGAATTTATTTTCTTTTGGTTGTTTTTTTTTTTTACTGCTTCATCTCTTCGTCTCTCTCTCTCTCCCTCATTCTTGTTATGATAATGATTTAGATCATATGATTTTTTTAAATTACCTCTTATTTTATTTAAATGATGGAATAAATTTTTATTATTTCAAAAAGATCTTCCTTACTATTTCTCAGATTGCATTTAAATTTAAAGAATACATCCTTGATATTCATATTGAATTAATCTTCTCCAAATAAAAAAACTTTCAGCATAAAATCTTACCTACATTTATTTATGATTAATACTATCAGTTTTAATTATTTAGGAAAATATTTGCAGCCAATCTTAATTGCATTTTTAATTAGGAATATTAACCTTTATTCTTTTCAAATATTCCAAACTTCTTTCTTCCATTGATTATTATAATAATATTAAATTTTAATTCTTATTTTTAGATGATTTAAATACTCTTTTCATTTTCTGAAATACAAAGAATTTTTATATAAAAGTAACTTTTTAAATTTGAAAAATGTGTCAGTTGAGAGATAGAAATTACCAAATTAATAATTGTAATTCTTCTAAATATTTTAAAAATAGATCTAATAAAATTGATAATAATCTATAGAACAAAATTTTAAAAATAAATTATACTATACATTAAATAAAATTGTACAATCATATTTTTTACATTTATTTTAGCATTTTTACTGAAAATTTAATAAGATATAATTGAATTTATTTTAGGTAGAGAGAGAGTAACAAAAATAAATTGAATTTCAATAGAGAAGTTCATTAATTAAAACAGGTTGAACATTTCACTATTCATAAACTACAATTAAATCTTTTATCTCCTTTCTACAAAGAGGACACTCCATCTTATAATGTTTTTTTATTTGCAATGAGCATTCGTAGCAAGCTGCTTTGTGTCCACAAGTGTAAAATATGGTATTAATTTTTTTTGAACTACAAATAACACAGGTTTCACTATCCTTTAAATCTGGAATATCCAATTTAACCTTTATTAATATTTTTTAATTATCACTTATTAATCAAAAATCCTAATATCGTTGCTTACTTCTTCTTTTTCATATTCAAAAAGAATGATAGATAGATATAAAAGAAATAACCCACAAACAAAATCTGCTATATACGGAATGCAGAAAATGAATAACATCAGCTTTTCAGAAGATTGTTCTTCTACAGACTAGATCATTATTTTTAAAAATATTTTAATAAATAAATTATTTATTTTAACAGAAAAATAGTTAAATTTTTTAGAAGAATCCAAAAAGACTATTTAATTACCCTTAAAAATAAAATTTCCATAATCGAGTAGAGGAAGATAACACCAAATACTGAACTTGTTAACTAATTTTTTAATTTAAAATTGATTTAATCTATTTTAATTTATTTTATTTATATTTTTTTACCACGCCATGAATCGCTACATGCATTTTATTTAGAGTAAGTACTCCACCTCTTCCAAAAAATATAATCAAAAATAAGCATATAACATTTACGATTTAGCCCAATCGTATCTATTAAAATGAAAAACAATTTATTTTAGAGGAATATATTACAAAATAAAATTAATTTTGCTAAAATGTTAAATACTCTTCTTATTGAATACATAATTAGCCCACTTAAAGAAGCCACAGTCTAAAAAACTAAAGCAATAATACATCTATTTCTCCATAATCTAATTTTATATGGTAAACGTGTACCTCTTTAATCAGGATCCAAATAATCTTCATAGTAAGGATACACAATAGGGTTATCGTTCCCGCTAGAATCTTATTTATATCTACTATTTTATTCTTTGGACTCTTCAATATCAAAATTATTGTACATTTGTTTTTTAATATTTTATAAATCAATTTGCTATTCTCAGTAATAAATGACCTATAGATATCCCTTATCTCTTTAATAATATTTCCACAACCTATTAAAAAATATTATCAGAAAATTGTTTGCACTATCATCACACAATCATGAGTTTCTTTATAATCAATCGTTTAAAAAAAACAATATTCTTAAAAGGTTAGATATAATTCATTAAAATTAATGTGAAAGCACAAATGAAATAAGAAATTAAACATTTTTAACTAGAATAAAAAAATTCTTAATAGTTCAATCTATAAATATTTTAGTATTAATTGAGAGATTAGTTGAAAGTTAAAACCAGTATTTTTGAAGTATATTTGAAATTTATTTGCAGTTAGTTAAAATATTATTTAATTTAATTCCATACCAATTTATTTTTTTCAACAAAGAATAAATAGTTTCCCTGTAATTAAATGTAAAAAAAGCAATTAAAATTTATTGTAAAATAAAATATATCCTTTCATTTAAAAGAATGTAAATCAAATAGTAAAATTATAAACTCTTCAAATTCAATTTAATAAATTATTTACACATAAAATTAATGATTTCTTAAACCTTTAACAGAAATATCAGTTTGATTCCTACCTGCATTTAATGGATATTATGATAATTACTAATATCAATATCAATCCTATTAATATAGCTCTAAATATTCTATCCTTTAAATTTATAAGTTTAAATATTTTAAGTTATAAAATTAATGAATTTATAATAAGAATTGTTGAAAAAAGTATGTTTTAATAAATATAATTATTCTAATTCTTTAGAATTTAATAAAGATTAGAAAGAAAATATTTTTTGCTATTAGTAAAAGAGGATTATTTATCATTTATTTATTCAAAAATATGAATTTTAAAAGATTTGTAAAAACTTCTTTAGCATTTTGTTAGGATTTAAAACAATTTATCAGTAAATTAAATAAAATATTTATTTAAAATTAAGAAGAATTCTATCAAAATTTTTAATAATCTAATTAAGTTAATACTATACTTGGTTGGTTGCTTTCTTCAAAAATATAATATTACATAAATATAACTTTATTGTTAAAAATAATATAAGAAATGATCAAAGATATAGATGTTCATTCTATGTTTTTCAACTTATATTCTTAAGATAAATTATCTTTTCAAAATAAAAATAGCATATAATAAAATATTGAAACCCTCAATTTATTTAATTCTAAATAAATTCCTGCTAGAAAATAAATAATTAGTTTTCTTAAATTAATTGAAAGAAATTTAAAAATATAGATTTAAAGTCTTTAGGTAAGGAAAGATAGGAAAAATCTGATATCATTTACTATTGTTTTATTTACTAATGATAAAGGAACTAATTTATGATTACAAAAAATAAATTAAAATTTTAATTTGAATTTATTATATGGTGTAATAGATGTTTTTGTTTTTATTAAAATATCTGGGTAGGAGCAGCAGCAAAGCAAGATAAAGAAGTAAGGAGAATATGAATGATTTGTATGTATTAAGGATGGATGGATGTAAAATACTATTTAATAAAGTTATAATATATTTATTTTTCTTTTTATTGCTAATTAGTTAGATACAGTTCTCATTCACAAGCAATTTTATAATCGAAAGAAGAGAGACAGACACCAAATGCTTGGACAATAGAGAACGGATACATGACATCCATATTAAAAGCATCATCTCCAACACGTCCAAATTGTAATAAAATTAATTCATCATTAGTTTCATCTACTAATTAGAAATTTTTTACTGAAGGTCTATCTACTCTACCATTGAAGTTCAAGACAAAAGCTTATACGCTATCATTCCATTTAGGTGGTTTGTTTTAGAAGTACAATAGACCATCACGTCTACCTGATTTAAACATGGGGAAGATACCTTCTTTATTTGAAGTAGGACGGATAGTGATAGGTTCACCATTAGGTTGCATATCTGGAATGAGAACCTTCATTTTACGAGGACCTCTAGCTCCAAGTAAGTTAGATTCATAAATGACACCAGCTAATTCTTTACGTGCATTTTCGAAATTCTTGCATTTTTTTGGATTATCACCAGTATCATAAATATGGAATTCTGTTCCAAGGAAATTGGAACGTACTTTACCAAGGAAATGAGGGGATTTCTTAGATAGCTCAGTCTTGCTCATAGACATCAAATAATTAGATGTTTTATTATTTGAACGTTTCTTACCAGTTAAGAGATAACGCATACCACTAGAAAGGTGAACATGATATTTGGGGTAGAAACGAGCAAATCCACTTTTATCTCTACGAATCTATGTCTAAATAATCATGCCCTTTGGAATTGGTTTTGTAAGGAATTGCTTCATATCAAAAATTTCTATATTTTCAGCTACAAAATATTATATAGGTCCCTTATTTTAAGCAACATTTTGCTATATCTATTAATTTTACTATTCTGTAACTGGGTGATTAACTATGCCTACTGTTTATTAATTTTATGCTGGTTCGTCATCTTCATCTCCAATTACTTAACCCTATTTATTATTTTCTTCAAGCTATTTCTTGTGGGCAACTTCTTCATTTTCATTTTCGGAATCATCACTAGAGTCTCCATATAAATTCTTAAGAAGCTAATCGGCTTGGGCACGGGCAGCAGTATTGTCAACTTATTCTGGAGCTTTGGTACTGCTAGCATTAGTATTGGTATTATTTTAAGGTTAAGTAGCTTATAAAGTATTAGTGTCTGATCTATTATTGAATTTTTCAAGAATATTGTCACCATCATCATCAGAGTCATCTATATTGATGATATTGGCATTCTTCACTTCATTGTTATTTTCATTGAATTTGACTACATTATTCATCTTTGATATAGGAGCAAGTCCTGATCCCTTCTATCCAAACTCTCCTGGGACATATTAGTTCGAATTTGCACTACTGTTGTTGACTATAGTCTAAAGTTTATTAAAATCGATCCCATCGGTGTTTTAGCCATAGGAATAACCTTAACCAGGCTTGTTATTGAAAGTCATTGAAGAAGATCCAGTGAAACTAGCTTTCTGTTTATTCATAAGGATATCACGCTATCTATCTATGACACTCTATTTGCTTGAAGTGGATGGACGATCATCTACATTACTATTGATTTATCCAGATTAGAAAGTAGTTTTTTGATTCTATCCAAAATTATTGTTATTGGAGCTGGATGATTTGTTTCCTATAACTAATTGATTGTCATCTTCGCTATCGCTATCATCATTGAATTTTAGAACACCAGTAGTTTATTTATTGTTTGAAAAGGTGGGAGCATTATTATTAGTGTTGCTAGGGCCTCTACCATACTATTAATTTCTTCCATATTACTACTTTGAGTTCTAGGCTGGCTTGTCGCCAAAGTCTTCATCTCCTCCGAACATTTTATATCAATAGAGATTTGATTGTAATTGTTTACTTTCTGATTGATTAGCTTATTTTTTTTCTCTACAAAAAAATACACTTCTTTTCTGATTAATTTTCTTTATGAATTTTTCTCTCAATCAAATTTTTCTTCTATTTTGATATTAAGGTCTATATTTTGTTATAAATTAGAAGATAACCAGATAATTATTTCTTCTTTTTTTTTGAGTAAAATTGCAGAAAAAAGAAAATTAAGCTTTCCTTCTGCTTTTCTTTCCCTTGTTCTCCCCATTCTCTTCTTTAGACTTTTTAGTGAATGCCCTTCTTTTTAAGTATTTTTATTGACTTCTTCAATTACTCATCCAGCTTGCATTTATCATATTCATTTCAATAATTATGTTAGCAAAACGAGAAATTTACAAGTTTTTTGAGTGATATAGTGATCATGAATTTGCTCCACAATTTTATTAGAAGAAATTTTCTATCCATTCATCTATATACATTATAAAATTAATAAAATATCCTTAATACTATGCTTTTGCTATTAATAATGCCAAAATATATTCGGATCTGTTATAAATCTATACGATTTTAATAATAGTACCCCACTTTAAATTATTCTCTTACATTAGAGTTAGGTATTTTTTTAACATCCATTAAAATGTTTCAACAATTATTTGATTTTTAAGTCTCCAAAATCATAATTTCTACTTTTTTTGCTTTGTTTTTAAATAAAAAATTTTTTGTTTTTGAAATAGATAATTTAAGATTTAATTAGCTATTACTTCTTTTCCTATAAAATTTAGAGTTAAACGGAAATTCGAATATTTATTGATGTTGTTAGATACTATCTAAGCAAAGCCTATTTTATTAAATATAATTTGATGGAGAGAACGTGTGTTTTGAAAATAATAAAAATCTCTCTACATAAATACTTATTTATGTAACAATCATATTTGGTTATATAACTCACTAATATTTAAAAAGTAATTTGCAATGTTGCTTAGAATTGACTTTAAAACATATAAATATCAAAACCACCTGAAATTCCTTAAAAATTTTTTAAGTTATTAAGGAATTGAACTCATATATTTTTATTAAATTAAATCCACAAAATATTATCATCTTTTTAAAACCACCATAATTAGGATTTATTGTTTCAAATTATTTGTAATCAATCTAAGTAAATATTTTGTTGAATATGCCATTTATCTTTTCAATTATAATTACTTTTTTACATTCTTCCTTTAACCTATTTTTTTAATTATCTCTCCGCTGTCTTAGGTCATTTAAATGTCTTAAAAAATTTAAACTATTTTTGGGATTTTAAAATAGACACATATTTAATATTATTTAAGATAATAAAAATTGAATTATTTTAGTAAAAAAGAATTATTAATTTGCAATCTTAAGTAATTAAAAAAAACGTGTTAATTTTGTTTGAATAAATTCTTAACATTTAACTCAATTTTACCTCTTTGTTTTATAATCTCTAAAGCGTTAAATAGTATATTTGCTCTAATTTATTATCTAAACTAACAAACTTACATTACATAAATTAATTTTTTGTGTAAATTTATTTTAAGTTTTAGCAATATATTTTGCCATCAAGCACAGAATTTATTAAATAGAACTATTAAATATTTATAACATCGTTGATTGGATAAAAGATTAAATTTTTTTAATTTATCTTTAAACTGCTTGATAAATTTTAATACTTAGTTTAAAAATTTAGAAAAAGATAGGTAATATAATGATAATAACTAAAATACATTTAACATATAAATTGTAAGTTCTAATGTGTATGTACAAATAAACAAATAAACTCTTAATGTGTATCTTTCTTTAATATTATTCATTCATGATTGAAACATTTTTATCACTTTATTCAACCTATTATTTTCATTTTTCCTTTTGGGTTTCTCCAGAAGCTTCAGTCTTTTTTCTATTGCTGCTACTTTCCTCTCTTAATTGTTTCTTGAATAATTTAATTTGATCATAATATTCCTTCATGTGGCGCCATCCTGAATTGCTTGATTTTACGGGAAGAGCTTGAAGGTAAATATTACGAATACTATTGGCATATATTTCCCAATCTTCTTCATTTTTAAGATTAAGATGATCAGGATAGTAAGTATCGAATTCATAAACTTCCATTACATTGTAGAGTTAGGAAGTCATTAAGAGAGCATGATCAACCAAGTTCATATTGTCTTAAGTGCAGTTAAATTTAGTATATTTGTAGTTTATAGCATATAATTTAATAGGGAGGAAAGCTTCAAAGGCACCCTTCTTGAATTGAAGTAAATAGTGACTATTAGTGGTAGTACCTTCAGGGAAGATACAAATAGGAGGTAAATTTTTACCTTCTGAAATTTTTTTACCACGTTCAATAATTGCATCCATAACAGCGTTCTTTTGAGATCTGTCTTCTCTTTAAACAAAGATAGATTGAATACCAATAGCAGATGGTCCAAACAAGGGATAATGGGCAATTTCTTCTTTAGAAAGGAAACTAGGAGCTTCCTTGACAGCAGACATAGCAAAAATGTCAATCCAAGATACATGATTAGAAGTAATGATAGGAGCAACTTGCCCCTTCTTTTCAACTTAGTATTTTTCAGCAGGATATGTTGGCTCAAAATCTTTAATTCTTTTTTATATGGTTTTAACGTTCATAAAACCGCAGGCAAAATTAATACCCCATCCAACAAAGTTTAAATTCTTAGCTATTAACCAACGCTTCCAACGAGGGAGTTCTTCTTGAGCTTGGCTCATATGCTTAATTCCTAATAATTTACAAGTGATTGCAAGAGTGGAAATAATGAATACTATAGACAATAATCTAAATGGAGCTAAAAAGATAGCACAAATATAGATTTCTACAAGATTCCAGTTCTTTCTTTCAGTTCTTTCGAAAGGCTTAAATTCTTCCTTAAATGATGGCATAGGAAGTGTGAGATACTTGTAATCCTTTGTAATGATCTTGTTAAGGTACCTAACAATAAAGATTGCCCAAGCAGTCCAGAGACCAGCTATAATATATAACCACATAGGATAAGTTTTAGCTTCTTTTTCTATTAATGATATTTACAAAAATTTTTAATCAATAATTTTTTTTAATTTTTGTTTTGGTGATATGTTGGATATTTATAGGCTTAGTTTGTTATCAATTCAATTTTTAAAGTTTTTAGCAATGATAAATTAATCTAAACTTCAAAAGTATTATGAGGTACAAATCAAAAGCATTTTTGATGTTTTAATTTTTGATTCAAAAAAGAAAAGAGCCAAAGATAATATCAAATCTTTTTTAGATATATTCTTCATGAGAATGACGATCAGATATTCTTACGCAAAATTATTAAATATTTGTTTTGCTTCAAAAAATCGTCATTGTGCAACCCTAATAATATTATAAGAATATGAAAGTTCAATTTCTCACTATTTAAGATTTCAAATAATATTTTGATTGTTTTTATTTTAATAAATTTATGATCGTCATGCTCTTTTCAAAATTTTATGAAGTCATGAGAGACGACACTTAATTTTCTTATGTGTTACTTTGTTAAATGATTTTCTTATTTCTAAAGGAAGATTCTCTTAAATTAATCACAAATGCGTCAATAAAAATAAGATTCTATGACAAAAGTAAGATTTTATTGAATATTAATTTGACTAACCAAATTTGACATATCATACGTAAATTTGACTTCGTAATTAAAATGAAATTCCCTTTTCACATTTGTCATTAATATAGAATTTACTACATGTTTCAAAAGAATATTCTCAATAAAAGTTTAAAATTAATTCAACTTAGATTAATTTCAGACTATACATGTTCACATTAATTATTAGTAGTAAATCAAAGTTAAGATGCTAGTCTTAAATAAAAATTTTTAAATAGCAAAAATAAATTTACAATTTTATTATAATTTCTTTCTTTTATTTATGAATTTTCACTTTCATTTATTAAATAGTCAAGTAAACTATTGCCAAAAAAATAAAAAATTACTTTATTTTATTAAATTTGTGTTTATTTTAATCAAATATATTATTATTTTAAATAAAATAGGTAGAAATGTGGTACATTCTTAAAATTACAAACAAAGTATTGAACTTTAAAAGATTTTAATATAAAATGGTTCCAATTGAATCATGAAACAATATAGAAATTTGAATAGATGAAGAAATACTAATTTTAATTGTTAATTTTAAATTATTTTGGTAAAATATTAAATTAAATGTAGCTTTGGGATTATTCTTTCAGAAAAGATCGAAATCGGCTTATTTAACAGTATTTTACTACACTTAGGTAGGTCCCTTATTGCTGTTGTTAGTATTGCCTATTTAAAAATATAAGGTTATAAATATATTTATAATTATTATTTGTTAAAATTAATTTCTAATTATTCAATAAAAAATATTATTTTACTTGCAATACCAATCATATCATCTAAGTCATCAAATGCATCTTTTTTAGGAGCTATTGAAGATGTGGGTAATCCAGTTCCAAAACCACCTGACATAGGAGGAGGAGTGAAGGTATTGGTGTTACCACCATACCCCATATTCATGTTATTGTTACCATATCCACCAGTTGGGATACTATTCATACCCATACCAGTATTCATTCCCATTCCTGTATTCACACCCATTCCAGTGTTCATACCATATCCCATATTAGGATTAGTATTATATCCACCCATTGGATTGGGGTTCATGTTATTTCCAAAACCTTAGATATTGGGGTTAACTCCCATACCGTTATTCATTCCAGTATTGTTCATACCCATAACAGGATTCATACCTTATACTCCACTATATGCAACATTAGGATTAGGGTTATATTATGGCATATTAGGGTTCTAGCCATATGGTAAATTCATACCCATATTTTATTGGCCTAAAGTATTGAAGGCAGAGTATTTATTAGCTTGAGGATTTTGTTAATTAGGATTTTATGCAGTTTGGTTGTATAATTATTACTAATTTTTAAAAATAAATTTTTTTTATGATGATAATAATATAAATAATAATTTAATACTAAACTAGCAGTTCCAAAGTTGTTGTTTACTGGAGGAGGAGGATTGTTGAAATTATTATTAGGCTAGGTATTAAAGTTATTATTAACAGGAGGTTAGGTAACTGTTGAAGTATTAGTAGTAGAAGGACCATCAAACATATCAATAAGACTAAAATTTAAAATAAATAATTAAAAAAATTTTAATAATTTTTATATAAAATATTACTTTCCAGTATTTTGTTAAACAGGGGGCTATTAAAATTATTATTGCTATTATTATTATACAGGGTTCTTTTAAGGAATAGTAATAGTAGGTTCATCATCATCGAATAAATCAAGAATATTAGTTTGCTTAGGAGGCTATTATTAAACAGGGGGTTGAGGAGGCTAGAAGTTCTAAGGAGGTTGGAAATTCTAAGGAGGAGGAATTCTATTTTGAGCTTTTGCAAGGCCTTGGCTTAAAGCTTATGCAGTTTCTGAGAAAATACTTGCAGAAGGTTATTATTATTGTGGCTTTCCACTGATTTCGAGCTATTGGATTTATTGCATAACTTCTTCTTCAACTGCTCTACCTCTAAAAGGCTTAGGTTTCATGTGTCTTTTTAAAGATTAGTGTCTTTCAAAAGTCTAGATTTTTTAGTATTTAAGAAGAATTAATAAAGATATTTTTTTGAAAAATTGTTTTAAAAAAAGAATGCTTACAGCTTGGATATCGTCATTTAATTAGAGGGAAAGCTCTAATAAAGATTCATCATTTTCTACTGCTAATTGCTCAATAAGATTCTACATATTCTTTTCAGAAGTCTTTAATACTGTAATTAAATCGTTAAGAGCGCTATTTTGATCTACATTTCCTCTGGGATCTTAGTTATCAATCATTTCCTAATATTTATTTAACATTTATTATAATTTGCCTACTCCAATAAATTTATTACATTGACTAAAGTAATATTTTGCTTGATATTTTCAAGATCATTTTTCAATTTAAGCTTAGGACCACTAATATTGGAGCTACTTGTTGATGCAGGCTTTTAAATTTATTTGAAAAGTTATTGTTAAATATTTTTTTATTGCTAATCTTTTGAATATTTTTAAAAGATTTAATAAATACTTTATTTTAAGGAATAGTATTAGATGTAGAACCACCAAAAGAGGGAGCAGGTTTATTTTGAAAAGAATTAATGTTACTGATACTATTACCACCCTTCAAATTAGTATAAGGGGAGACATAATTTGAAGGAATTTCATAACCCTTTTAAATAACGTTGTCGTAGAATTAAAAGAAAAGGACTTGTAAATCTTTGTGGAAGAGTTCTCTCCAGCACTTTATTAAGCAGCAGATTCTCTTTTTAACCTATTATTGTTTATCAAAAAAGAATTATTTATTTAATTATGTATATTGGTTAAGAATTTAATTGTTTCCTAAATAAGTATTCCCATAAATGCTATATTATTCTGTTTAGTCCTCAGTTGAGTCTAGTGTAAATAGCATTTTTAGAATAAGCTCTAGTAAAAACTTAAATAATTATAATCAATAAATTACTAGATCGTCGGAGTCATGAGACTTCAAAAGAGCGCCGATACGCATCATAAATTCTTTAGTAGCAATTTGACTATAAAGAGTAATCTCACAAGTGTAGGAAAGATATTCCAATAATTCTAAGGAGAGCATGGTGATTTTCTTATCCTTTTTCATAAGTCTATTATGAATTTGCTTGATAGCTTCCTTGGGCCTGTTTTTACATCATAAAATAAAACAATCAATAAAGCTTACACTGAAATAGGATAAAAAATGTAATATTAGGATTTGTTTTTCATGTTTTCTTTTTTATTTTGTTTGGTATTGATTTGCCCGTTCAGCCATTATTCAGGAAAAGTACAATATCATAAAAAAAATGAAAATATAGTCCTAAAGCTGCGGCAAGCAAGAAAGAATAGATAGATTATATCGAAATATAAATAGTATGGGAGTGAAATGATAGATTTACATGTCAGGACGTGAACGAACAATTTCGGAAACTTCACGCATTGCATTCATATCAGGTGCATTCAAAACTTCGCTGGTGGCGTTTTCTATCAAATTACTTATAATTCTATAAATGTCCATTTCTGATAATTTTTCCTTGTTTATATTTTTATAGCTATTTACTTGCTTCTCTTACAAAGATTCTTTTTTTTTTTTGTTTTCTGAAAAATTAACTAATAAAATCGAGCAAAATTTATTTGAGTTTTTATTTGAAGCCCTTCTTTTATTTTTACTTTTTAAAATGCATTTCAAAAATATGATATATCAGATCATGATCATTCAACTCTACTTTTACTTTCAATAATCATGCAATTCTCATAAAACTTGTTATCTTAACCTTTATATTTTGAAAAAGGTATTATAGAGAATCAATCATCCTCGCTACTTCTTTACGATCTTAACTTTCGCTTCTTAAAACAATCGAAACCGACAGTAGCGTAAATATTCTTTTTTCTTTATTTCCTTGATTATTTATGAATTAAGAGAAACAAAAAATAATATCAAACAAAAGCGCCTTAATATCTAAAAAATAATAAAATCTAAACGATTCTACTCCACTTCAAAAAGTTATAGACATTTTGAATTATTCCTTTCTTTTCTAATCGATTTTTCTTCAACAAAATTTCTTTTAATTATTTCTCTTTTTCCTAAATACTATATCTATTAAAGCAATATAGTTATTGAGATTTTAATTGATTTTTTTTATAGAATTGAGGAATTTATATCATTAGTAGAGGAGTAAGCATTGTAAGTAATTGAATTAAATAAGATACATTAATATTACCAAGAGAAAATAAAAAAATTAAAATTTAAATTCAATAATTGATCAGCATCTATCAAGCGCTAAAATTAATTTTCCTTTAATCATCAGTATTCTTATCTTATTATTTCCTCTTACTCCCTAAAATATTCATTTTTCAACAATCAACTTAAATTCAAATTAGAAGCGCTATTCAGAACAAATTTTCTAAATAATACCATAGAATCAGCTTACTAAATGCATATAATTAATAACAAATAGAAACTTATTAATTTAAATTTATATATTATAACCCACGCTCATCTTAATTGAATTAATTTTTGAGATTAAACCTATCAGAATCTATTAATATTTCAACCATCAAATGGATTGAAACCTTTTCTTAATAATTATATAAATCATTAATAAATAAATTTTTTGAACTATTATAACAGCCCCAAAATATTAATGATAGATACATACAAAGATTTATGTTATAAAGAATTATTTTTAGGTAATTAAATTCTATTTTCAATTGCTCACAACCAAATTGAAACTGAAATGATTTTTATTTCAAAGAATAATTTATTTAAATTTACACATTTAAGCTTAATATAAGAATGATAAAAACATAAATAATATTTTTTTAATTAGATAAGATTCTAAATAAGTTATGAATATTATTTTCAACAATATAAATTCAAGGAAAGAATTTTAAAATATATTTAAAAAAATTATTAAGTGATCATTTAATAAAAGACTATTATTATATCATAATTAATAGTTACACTACTTAGTTTAAATTATAAATATTCAGTTCATTAATAAAATGCTTTAACTTTTTTTATAAAGTGTAAAAAGATGATTACTTAAGAAATAAAATAAAATTTTTATTTAAGATGCATACATAAATCCTATCAAGAATAACAAATAAAATACTAAAGTATCATTTTAATATGCATTTAGTAACTATATAATAAATTTTAACGCTCAAACATTCCAAAAGAAGATATGTCCATTAATATCGTTTGTAGAAACAACATTCTTTTCACTAGGGAAAGATTAGATACAAATGACAGGGTTTGTGTGTCCAATACCTGATGATGTAGTTTAAGTATTAGTCTAAGTTTTCTTTTCCCAAATCTAAGCAGTAGCACCAACTTTATTTTTAGCTACTGAGAAAGCTGATTGATCACTTCCAGCTTCAATATTCTTTGATAACTTGATATTGCTGGCAGTTGATTCAATTTAAACAACCTAACCTTCATAAGTTCCACCAATAATAGTTGTATCATCTTTGTAGAGCATTGCAGAAATAGGTAACCCCTTTAATAATAAAGGTTGAGGGTTAAAGGTAGCTTCACCTTGAGCAGAAATGACAATATTATAAATGGATGAATTATGAACAGAGAAAGTTAAAAGCTATCCATTGGGTGAAAATGCAATTGCATCAATCCAACCTCCAGTAGTGGCTTAAGAAATTTCAATAACAGATTCATTATGGGAATCGAAATGAGGGAATTTGCCATTAAATGAGTCATCCTCCAAATTCAATTGATCTACATACATAGCTTTATATTGATCCATTTCCTTTTAAGATTGTTTTTGTTATACCATTTCATCTAAGTGATGTTGGAAATTTGACTTTAAATTCAAAGTAATCAAACGAAGAGAGAAGTCCATTGATCCAATTGCAATTGCTTTGGAAGAAGGATGAAAAGCAAGAGCAGAAATAGATCCCTTAGGTCCTTTAATGGGAATGGTACTCCACCAATTATTCTTAGTATCATAATAACCGATATAAATTCTATGGTCACCACAACCTACTGCAAATTTCTTGCCATTTGGGCTCCATACGCATTAAAGACATCCCAACTTATTTTCGCATTAAACAGATTCCTTGATCCATTTACCATCTTTATCTTTAGACCAAACCAAAATCGACTTATCATGAGATACACTCAAAAGCTTATTTTAGATAGAGAAACTTAAAGCAGAAACAGTTTGCTAATGCTCTTTAAGTTGACATTCATATTTCCAAGTATTGACTTATCTATAAGAATCCTTTTTTAAGCTGTAAATTTCAATTACATGAGATTTTTTTAATGAAACTGCACAAAGGGTGCCATCTGGAGAGAAAGTATGGCAAATAACTCCTTCTTCTTTAAATATCTTATCAACTGATGGTAATTCCTACATTTTATTGCTACTTTTTGTTATACTACTTTTAAGATTTATTCCTTTTTTCCCTTTCCTTTTTTTTTGATATTAAAGATTTTTTGTATCTTATGAATCTCTTATAAGACAGCAATCAGCAATAACTTTCTTATTTGATCATACGAAATACTGTCAATAAAAATTTATATTTTTTGTTCATTCACAATTTTCGCTGATTATCAAAAAATACATCAATTCTCAAGTGATAATTTCCTTCCTGACTATGATTGCTTGATATTTATTAGCTAAGGTAAAGCTCTTCCTAACAAAAATTTCTTTTACTTCATAGTATTCATTGCTTCTAATATTGTATCTCATTTTTATTTTACCTTAAAATAATATATGGTAAATTCCCCCTTTCTTTTCAATGTCATTTCAATTTACCTCTCACCACTACAGGTCTTTTTAGCAAATTATCATTTAACCATATTAAATAATTTAGTTGTTGATTTTTAAATTAAATTATCAAAAATTAACAAATAAATATTATTTCATTTTTGATAATGTTTTATTTTATGTTAAATTCACAAAAAAAATTTAAGTTAATTATTTTTAATAGTGATCTTACTAATTTACTAAAAATTTGTAGATAATACGTACAAAAAGAATACATTCATTGATCTATTTCTTATTTTAAAGTGAACTATTATTTAATTATAAATAAGAATAATCATTTTATTTTCATTAAATACAGTTAAATTTGTAAACATTGAACAATAATTTGGCAAAATTTTGGAACTAAAAGAAGATTTTCCTTCAAAATACCTTTCATACTCTTTATACCTCTTCATATACCAATCATAATTTTCAAACTTACAATGCCCAATATATACAAATTATAATGCAAGAATAATAAATTAAGTCAAATAATATTATTTTTTTAAAATAAAAAATAAGTTAAAATAAAAACTTAGACACTTTATTTATTTATTTTATTTAGTGATAAATTTAATAAGTACTTTGTAATTTTAATTATAATTTATAAGATTTTAATAAAATATAGAGTCTAAGAAATATATTTAAAATTAGAATATTAAAATTGTTTTATCATTCTTTTGAAAAAACTTTTTATTTATATTGACATAAATTAGTTTTAGTATGAATAGAATTAATGATTTATTGTCTATATTTTTATTGTATAAAATTGTAAAAAATAATTTTTGATCATATCTATTTGATTTAACCATATTAATGTAATTATTATAAGAATAAAATATTTTAATTGACCATAATATAGAGATTCCGTTGAGTAAATTAAGATAGATAATAATAGGAGTATTGAAATAATAATAGGAATATATACATATTTTTATAAATAAAATATTTGATTTTATAGAAAATGATTAGGTAGCTAGGTAGGTAGGTAGATAGATAGATAGATATCTATCTATCTATCTAACAATTAAAGAAATTTCATTTATACTAGAAATGAAAAATTAATTCTTTTTCATTAGGATATTATAAAGGTATAATTAATATAGGTTTTCTTAAAAATAAAGCGAGGGAGCAATCATATAAAAGGTTCAGCTGTCTATCTTTTTAAAAGGGGCTCTTTAAATAGGAAAAAAAGGGATTTTAAATAATGTGTAATAAAAAAAATATAATAATAATCAAATTAGATGGATATTTCAAAGGATATTTACAGAATTTGTAGTTTAGGTAAAACTCTAACAGAAACAATACAAGAAGTAATTCACGAAGACCCTTAATCAAAAGAATTAATTGATAGAATATGGAAGATTTATGATAGTGTTCTTGATGAGGAAATGAGTAAACTCAACAATAATCCTGAGGCAACAATATGTGTACATTGAAATTTTAATTTTTCTTACATTTTTTGTCAGCGCCATTTTGGTTTTTTCAATGATTTGATGTTAAATAAAAAATAAAAACGAATTTAAAATCCAAAAAAATAAGTATTAATACAATTTATCTGTTAAAAATAGGGATCGCTTGAAACATTCTAGCGTATTCCCCTGGAAAATTCTAATAATAACAAGTAAGTGTGCAGATTAGTTGTGAGTGATGCAAAAATTACTTACAAATCTAGTAATACAAATAATACAATTTAGATCCCAACCAAATATTTGAAGATTGTGGCTTATGAACAACCCGCAAATAAAGATAATAAAAACAAAAAAAAGAATAATCCAAAGTGATTATTAGAACCAATCCACTAAAAAACAAGCTAGCTATACTTAATAAAATCATTATCTTATTCAATTATTTTACATTTTACCTGTAAAATATAATTATTCCTTCTTTTATTTTATATTATCTTGTGTCTCATACGCTCTATATTGTATTGAGTTTTAATAAGCCTTCCAAAAAAACGTTTATATATATTTACAGATCTATTTCTTTTCTTGATCTCGCTACTCAATCATTTTTTTTTTCAATATTATTTGTTTTTGATAATTTTTATATATGAATAATGAAATTTACATTTTTTGGAAAAAATTTTATAATCTAAACATTCCTTGTATATTTTTGTTAAAATTTTTTAGAGCTATAAACCAATTTTAAAGAAATCCAACTAATTTTAGTCAGGATAAGCATAATTAATCACCTTAAATAAAATTAAGAGATTGCTAAATTTGAATTTAGTATATTAATTATCTTGTAATAGTAAAAAAAGGGAATTTATATTAGAGAGGATATTTATTAAAATTTTTCGGTGTTAATTAATCCTACATATTCATTTAATTTAACTGATAAATATTAATTTAATTTTAATAGTTTTGTGAATTTGATTATAGTTGAAGTAATCAGTTAATTTATTCATACATGTTAACACAAACAGTTTATAGCTGATAGGTGAATTAAATAAAATTAATTTTTGATTTATTAATTAAAGATTTTAATTTAAATTTATTCAATTTAAAAACTAATTTCTTTTAAAATTAAAATACTAAAATAATAGTGTTTAGAATAAGGAATTATAAATTAGAAAAGCTAAGTTAACTTAATATAAAGAATTATAAGTATTTGTTAAAGATTTCATACATTTTTATTTTAAATTTATAATTAATTCTTAATTAAGATCAAATATCTTTGAATTCGTTAATTCTATGTTTAGCTTCTTTTAAATTAGAGTTAACAAATATCCAATTATCTAATTCATTAGGGGTGTAATTGCCCATTTTCTTTTTTAATTTCTTTTTAAGTTTCTTCTTTTCCTTTTTATTTTTACTATCAACAAGGCCTTATGCAAGCTCTTCTACTATGTCTTCTTTTTAGAAACAATAAGGAAAAACAAGAGGAATATTCTTATTCTTACCAAAGAGAACAATTGTTGCATATTTTAATGTAGGTTGTGTTGGATGGGATTCTTCAGGAGAGATTAAAATTTATTCAATAGTAGTGAAATCAAAGGTAGTATCGAATTCTACTCTATTCCAAAGCTAGTTCTCATCTTTTCTAAGTAAGACAAAATTTCTAACCTTTAACTCTACTGGATTAGCTCCCTTAGATTTAGCGTTATCTACGTCTCTTTTCAAATTAGTAAAGAGCCATTGCTTTATTTATTCCATTTCATTTATTTCTTCATCAGTATATCCTGTTTCTAAAGAGGGTTATTCTTCAGAAGGAGTATTCTCTTTTTCCTAAGTTTATTCTGGCAAAGTAGCAGGAAATAATCCCATAGATTATTTATCCTTTTAAGGAGCTATTTCTTAAGTTTCCTTTGCTGTTCTTTCAGCAATTGCTGCTCTTTTGCTTTCCAAGTTGAATCTCACACTTTTAATAACTTTTTTCTTCTTAATTTCTCCTTATGCTTGCTATTCTGTTGATTCTTAGTTTAATTTAGCTTCCTCTGCTTACTATTGTTGTGCTTGAGGTTGCTAATTACTCTCTTATATATTTAAAGTTTCTAATTTTTTGTTTAACTCCTCACTCATTTATATATGCTTTGAAGATAAAGTAGGGATAATTTGTATCTTTTTTTTCTTTAAAAAATTAAATATTTTTCAACCAAAGATTAATTTTAGTTTTATATCAAAAGGTTAATAGCAGTAATGATTTTTAGATTAAATGTTTTTTGATTTGGCAAGTAGAACAAATCGATATCAAATATATATGAAGTTTAATTAATTAATTATTTTAGACAAAAGAAAGAAATGAAGAGGAATGAACAAATTGAATGGATTAATCTCAGCACCAAAAAGAGTGTGTAATGAAAAGAGGGAATAGGGATAAGGAATAGGAATAGTAATAAATCTAAAATTGAAAGTAGGCTTGTAATAATATATAAAGATGTGTATGTAGTTATATTGATGCGAAAAAATGTTTAGGGAGAGATTAATTACCTTACAATAAACAACAAACACTTATAAGTACAAATAAAAGCTTTATTTGTATTAGATAACTAAAAAAAGAAAATTTATTAAAAATAAAGTAATATTACACTAAAATTTTAAAGAAAGTATCAATAGGGAAAGCAAATTGGCCATAAAGATTCACTTTAAATAAAAAAAGAACTATTAAACTACAAATTCAGAATAGAATAAATATAAATTAGAACCAACAAATACTGATAAACTTTTGATTAGATGGAAATCCCAGATATGTCTCGTCCAAGATAAGATAGTTCTGATGATTTGTCTAGAAATTAGTCAATGCATCGGGGCTCATTTTATTAATCTAATGATAGCTAAGTTAATGTATACAAAAAGAAGCTATTGCATACAGTCATAGGTATCTCTATTGTCATTCTAATGATTATTATAGAAAGAATTTTCTATGAAGTATTCATGGATAGCGAAGTAACTCTCATGCACGATATCTAAAACGGATTAGGTTTAATAGAAGAAATATCAATAGAATCAGCAGAGGTAATAACATCCTTCATCATCTTTATAAATTTTAAATGCAACAATATAAGATAATTATTAAAAATAAATGAAGATATAAATTAAATATATTTTATGAATTTGGTCAAGAAGATTTAGGGTTAAGAAATGCATTGAATACATTTAATCTTTTTGTTTCGTTTTTCTCATAATTAGAGCGAATTTTAACGTGCTTACATATTATATAAAGATCATCAAAGGATAAAAATATAAGTAAAAGATTAGCAGTTTAACTAACCAGCATTTTAAGAAAGTTTATGTGAAAGTATTTTGGAAAATCAAAAGATGTAAGATATAATTAGACATCATATGTACCAAATTACAAACTGTTTTAAGAAGAGTGAAGAGGAAATAGAAAAGGTTTAATTATTCATTAAGATGATTTGCTCAAAATAAACTTATTCTTTTATAATAAAGACCATCTTTTTCCACTCATTAATTGGATTATTAATTTAAATTTTGTACCTTTGTTTAGCTTACAATTATACTTTTAATTAAACTTAAATATATTTTTGATAATAACATAGAATGAAACAATTACATTTTGGAAATTTGAATCTAACTGGTTTTGGGAAATGTTTGGTTACTTGGATCTCTTCAAATACAATTTCTTGATCCTTACTGCTTTTATTGGTATATTTTTTGTTTCAATAGATTCTCTCATAGCTGTCAAAGTTGGTTATATGGGCATTTATTCTAATTATTTGATTTCTTGTATTGAAATGATTTATGGAGGACCTCGTCCTTTCTGGTAGAGTGATACCATAGGCTCACCTGTCTGCTTAAATACTTACAGTCATCCTTCTAGAAGTACTTTTATACTCTATTTCTTGATCTTTTACACTGTTTTCTGCTTTAGAAGAAGAGTAATTAATAGAGATGTAGAAGAATCTAATAGAATATCTCTTTAATATAGAATACTAGAAATTATTTTGAGTATCCTTGTCATTGGTTTGGTTTTCATTAAGTATATTATGGGTATTGATTTCATTATCAACATCCTCCTCGCTATTATGTACTTCCTTATTTACTACTACTCTCTTAAATTCATGGATAGCTATGTAGATAGTTTAATCTAAAAATCAACTATACAAGAAAGATCAGCCAAAAAGTATGTCTTTTATTGGTTCTTATACTTAGTTCTTTCTGAAACTTTTGCTACTATCCTCTATAGTTCATAAGATTACTATGCTCCTACTGATTGGATTAAAAATTTTATTTAATGCTCTTATGCAAATGGAACATTAAATGAAAGCTTACCCTACGATGAGATTTTAGGACCATGGTTCACATTCATTTAGACTTCTTGTTTATTTGGTTTAATTGGTGCTGTATTTGGTGTTGCTTATACTTACAGAAATACTGCCAAAAATTATAATTGGTATAGAGGATCTATGAAAAAGAGAATCTATAGATCCTTATTATTAATTCTTTGTATGGGACCATCTGTAGTCTTAACTATATTCTAAGGAGATATAGTCAATACTGATTGGGTTAAGCAAGTAGGAATAAATGAATTCTTCTTAAGTGCTTTCCATTACTTCTTCTTATACTTCTTCTTATTTGGTATTTTGCCTTCAATCTACAAGAGAATTGGATTCATTGATGAAGTCGATGATGAAGGGTACAACGTTCTCTAAAACAATTAATAACTTAGTTTCATAGGTAGTAGACACTAAACAAGTTAGAATGTTACTAATAGTAGAGCTATTAATGAAATAAGATTAGAGAATAAACCCTTAGATGATAAAGATAGTGAAAAATAAAATGAATGAATACATTTTTGAATTAAATTATTTAATTTATCTTATTATTCTATTTCCAATTTAACAAAATTATTTTAACTGTTCTTTTACATATTAAACTGATGTTTCTTCCTATCTAATCTTTATAGAAATATCTAAAATTAATTGATTATTCAAGCTATTCTTTATTTAAAGAAATAAATATTAAAAAATGTTTGATTATAGACATTTTACGAGCCCATTTTATAGGACATAAAAATTAATATAATAATCTAAATTAAGTTGAATTAATTTTACTTTTATTTGATATTTAATTCAAGAAAACTAAAATATTTATAGTCTGCAAAGAAAGAAAATATTTACTTGACTTAACTCTCTAATATTTTTATAGCACAATTAATAATATTATGTGATAATTTTAATATAATACTATTTTCATACTACCATCCTGATAGTAGAATAAATATCAAATTTGAAAATCAAAAAATTAATATCCGTTGATATATTGGGCTATGCATAAATGATTAATACGTTATGGCCAGTTGATAAAAAAATGAAAAATAATTTATATAAAAAGATTAAGGCAATGAAGAGAATTTTGAGTGAAATACAAAAATAAATAAGAAAGGGGTGAAATTATTATTAAAAAACAAATAAGGTTAGTAGGGTTGAAGATTTAAGGAATATAAGGTAGAATCTCATTGAATGTTTTGAAATGAAAAGAGATTTGATGATATTTATTGTTAATAAGGCTCTTTTATTAATCAAAGTAGGATATAGCAAATATTATCAATCTTTTATTTGTATGTTCTAATAAAGATAATAAGATATATTTCTGCAAATTAATAATTGATCTGCTCATAAACTAATTTTTCAATATAAAGATTAAGGCTAAGTAGAAAATATTAAAACTATTAAATTAAAAGGATGGATAAAGCATTAAAGAATATCAATACTCTACTTTTAGAGGTTTAGGAGACATTATTAAATATAAAGGCTTACAAAGATATTAACAAGGTCTATCATGCATTTGTTGAGAAAGTAGAAAAGCTTTTATTAAAGGAATCCAAGAATGATTTAATTGCCGCATTTGAAACCATGCATGAAATGATTGAAGCTTAAGAACTATCTCATTAGCAAAAGCATGTTCATCATTTAACAGCTATAATAGCTATTTAAACTATCACTAAATTAGGTGAGGGACTTGATATCCTTTCCAAGAAGAATGCTTTAGGCTAAATCATTAAAACATATATTTCTGAAAAAATCTAATCACTTTGCATGAGTGAAAGTGAACAATTTAAGAACTGTTTGCTTATTTTAAGTTACTTTACTATTGGATTTAATTGCTGGCGTAAATGTCGTGATCATGTACCTGAATTTTATGCTGGTATTAGATATTTATTGATTTTCCTTTAGAAGTAATTTATCCCTGCTGATAGAAAAACAATTGAGGAAGATGAATAATAAAATGAAAGAGATAGTGACAAACAAAAAACAATTACTTTTGATTTTTTGTTTGAAAGTGTTATCATTAAGAATGAAAAGAATTTAAGTCATTCTGCTCTGCAAGCTTTCTTGAGAATCTGTATTGCTTTCTTGAATAATGCCTTTAAGATGACAAGTATGGAATCAAACTTTGATTTCCTTTACTAACCTATCTTCTACTAGCTATAAGATATTCACGATAATGGAAATAATATTGGCAAGAATCTTAAATAATATTTGAAAGAATGCATGGATAAAGTTGGAGAATGGATGAATGATTTCTCTCATAAGAGTGATTTAGATATTTTAATTGAAAAGCCTTTGATTAAGATTAAATAGTTAGATCCTCGTATCATTGAAAAGGGTAAATAGTTGAATGTATTTTTAGAAAAGTCTAAAGTTAAGAAGAAAGTAAAGAATTAGACTAAGAAGATAGTTAAAGAAATAAAGTCAGACCAAGCTATTTTAGATAAAAAGAAGTACGAAGACTTCGTTAGAGAACATAACGAAAGAGATTAGGCTAGAAAGAAGTTTGTTACATTAATGGATGGTCAAGCATTAGAAATTAAAAAGATGAGAACCACTCAAATAAACTTTCACAGAAATAAATAGAAAAAGACCAGATTAGGTGGTAATAAAACTAGTAATTGAGTTAACAAATAAAATGTTTGAAAAATATTTCTACTTGTAATTTATGTTTATTTATCGTATTCAATATTTTCAAAGTTAAGATATATAAAATTAATCAATTGGAGAGTAATCATGTATTGTGTTTAATCACTTAAAAAACTTAGTTTTATTTTACAGAGTGAATAAGCAGAATTAATTTTCAATTTATTTGGATTATTCAAATAGTTAGTTACCTAAAAGAGAAAAAATCAAAATCAAAAATAAAATAGAAATGAAAATAATAAACAACTTTTAGACATTTGACAATTGCTAGCTTAGATGAAGGTTGATAATGAAAAATATAAAATGAAAATCATTAAATTTTAATTTTAATTTATAGAATATATTTTTTTGAATTTCTTTATTTAAATTATTTTAAATTAAATAGAGAAGAGAGTGAGAGAGAGGGTAGAGTTATAAAGTAGAAATTTTAAGGAAAAGTAATAAATAAATTAAATTTTTAAGTTAATCATTTTTTAGTTTTTTAAAAATTATGAGTTAATAATCAATACTTCCTGGAGCTTTTCTATTTAATGTAATAGTCAGCTACTTCTTATTAACTAATTAAAAGCTTATTAAATTTCTCATAATATATTATTATAAAAAGACATCAAAAACTACTGAAGGATTGCTTGATTAAAATATAACAAGGAATCAAAAAATTCATAGTATAACAAATCAACAAATCTTGCTACAAATAAAATAAAACAGATAAATGAAGAATTGTGAAGATAAAAGCACATTCACTAACAAACTAGCAATGATGCAGTAGTATTATAGATAAAAACTTTTAAAATAAAAGTAGAACCATTAAAGTAGCAATCAATTGCTTAGAGGTGGTCTCTAATACCAAGAAGAAACCCCCATAATTAATGATTTTTAAGGAGATATTAAAGGAGACATTTAAAAAGATGAATTGATAATTAGTTAGCCAGATTTCCATGGATTTTCTTATTTTTAATTAAAAGATAAAATTACTGAAGTTGTAGCTTGCTTTGATAATAACCAAATTAGTATGGCCACTCAAATTTTAGAATAGATATTATTGCAGAATAAAGCAAGTATGTAGTTAGAATAGCAAAAGTAGTTATATGTAGAAGTATTAATTTTGTGTAATGAATATTTAGAAAAATACTTCAGTTAATTTAGTCATTTTTCGTTATAATAGCTTTCAAATAATAATTTAAAATTGGCATCAAATCTTCTATCTAAATGTGACGTTTGGACACTCATTTATGACTATGAACCTTTTATGAGAGTCCTCACATTAATAAATTTAGGAGTTTTTCATTATAAATAAAGAAAATTTTCTTAGAGTATTGAGATATTCCTAGAAGTATTAAAAATTATATTAGAAAGAAAGTACTACACAAAACTTGCATAAGTTTACTTTAATTTAGCATAATTAAAGAGTATCATAGGAGAGCATGAAAAAGCTATTGATTATGCTAGAAAAGCTCTTCAGTAGTGTTAAAGTGATTTTGTAGCAGTAAATTCACCTGATATTCCTAAGAGTAGAATGTAATGTGATTAAAATTTAGCAAGAAGAAACTCTAATGATAGAGGTATTAATTCTCCAAGATAATATCAAAAGAAGTAAACATTATCTGAAGATCTTAATAATGAAAGTTCTATCTAAAATTTAAACAAGAAGGGAAGTTAATAAAATTAAATAGAGAATACTGAGAATTAAGAACTAACGGATTAAGAGAGCGATAATAACTTCTTTGAGTGGAACAAGAATAAGCTAACAAATTTAATTAATTGCTTTGAAATTTTAGCAAAAGAAGAAGAACATTTTTTTAATTTTGAAGAGGCAAATAGACTATTTACAAAAGCTGTTTCCATATCCTAAGAAAATCTAGGTGTAGAAAGTATCTAGTCTGAAAAATAATTAAGAAAACTCATATCATTTCAAAAGAGATAAGCAGAGCACATAAGAAAAAAATAACAAAATATGATCCATTAATTTTCTCATCTATCCATCAAGCCTTTACTATAAAATCATTTGAATGAAAGAGTAATAAAAATGGATAGATAAATAAATTAATAACTCTTAGAGAAAAAATAAACTTCTCTTGGAAATATTTTCTCAAATAGGAAAATTTCTCCACACAATATTTTACAAGCATCGCCATATAATCAGAAAATAATTCCTTATTAATCTATCTAAAATAAGGTTAAAAGAGCTCGAAGTCAATAAACTTCACAAATAAATCAGGGTGTTGTTATAAGATAAAAAAGGCTTAATCTAGATACTCTTCCATGCAGTTTGAAATTCAATGTTTCTAACGGAACTCTTCCTACTTAAAATTCTATTGTTAGTATTTCAACAGCGACTACCAAGAATTAATATCATCTAGAAAGAAAAAACTCATTTTCTAATTTAACAAATAAAGAAAGAAAGATTTCTATTTAAATAGAGGAAGGATAATAATTAAGGAATTTATTATTAACCCCAAATAAATAAT
Source organism: Tetrahymena borealis (assembly GCA_000260095.1). Classification (NCBI taxonomy): domain Eukaryota; phylum Ciliophora; class Oligohymenophorea; order Hymenostomatida; family Tetrahymenidae; genus Tetrahymena; species Tetrahymena borealis. The sequence continues at coordinate 484,731 of JH651230.1, read as the reverse complement.
AACTAAAAGGTAGTTAAACAGAAAGGGGTTTAATTTCACCAAATCACTTTCAATAGAAAGAGGAAAGTAATAATAATAGTTTTATGAATGAAATTTATTCTGTTTATCCACCCCCTCGCCTAAGAAGTGGAAGAGAACTCTATCAAACCTTAAAATAAAGGAATCCTTAAGTAGAATCTCTTAATTCAGATAATTTTTAATCAATCATAGAAAATACAATTTAAAAGCAATAAATTTAAGAAAACGCAAAATAAAAAATTTAATCTAATAAAAGAGGTCCTATATTAGTTACTTCTTCAATATCATCTCCTTAAAACCCCTTATCAAACGCAAAATCTTACCATTAGAATTTTGTAGAATAAATGAAAATTATAGGAGACTAAGTGAATTAATAATGCTAATAAATAAATACTCAATTTAAAATTCAATAGCCTTCATCTCCATTAGCTTAAATATTTGGAGATTCTCGAAGATGCTATATAACTTAAAATGGAACTAAAAAAGTTCTAATTTACAGTGATTTAAAAGGCTCTAACATTAACTAAAATTAAATTAATAAATATATGGGTGGTGTTACAGATAGAATAGAAATTTAAACCAGTTATTTTAGATAAAACTCATTAAATTAATTAGAATAGCTTAAATAATAAAATTAAGAGTCTTTGAGATAGATCAATTGCAACTAAAAAGACTAATTTAAACAATAATTATAAAATAAGCTTAAATTAGAAGACAATAATAGCAATAATAATGAGCACTGCTCTACCAATATAACAACATCTACTCATTCCAATTCTATATAAACTCTTCCTACTTCTGAAAAAACATAGGAGTTTTAACGAAATAAAGCATATTCAATTGTACAAAAAGTAAGTTTTGAAGATAATTAAGAAAAATTCTTATTAGATAGAAGAAAAGTAGATTAAATTGAGTTATTATTAATAGAAAAAAATAATAAAATTAAAGCAATTTAGAATTAACCTTCATAACAATGCTAGGAAAGTAATTAAGAATAGTGCAAAATCTATGAAGGAATTACTTAATTCCTTTTCAATAAATCCACAATGGTGATAAGTATAGAATTCTATGAAATAATTAAAGATTAGCTAATAAATTAACATGCTGAAGCTAATGTTTAAAATGATTTAAACAATTTGGATGGATAATAAAATAGTAGAACTGTAATAAAACATCTTCTGAATGTCAGTGATCTATTCTCTTTAAATTTACCATTAAGTGTTAATAAAAAATAGATCTTAACATAATTATGTGAAAAATTAAAGGATTTTTTATTCATTGATAGTAAAAAATAGTTAATAATTTCAATTTAATCAAACGAAAATCTCAAAGAAAACTAAAAGAATGTGTTTGGATTTCCTAAGATAATTGATTTTCCATAATAATGTCTTTCTCTTCACCTTATATTAAAGGATTCTAAATCGAGTATGATATATTGTAAGGAAAACGGCAAATTATTAAATCAAAATATAAAAAAAATGAATAACTCTTAAATAAATCGAGCCACTATTCCAAATAGTCCAAAAATCTCAAATTCTTTTATAGATAGCTCTAACTAAGTTAAAACTTCTCTAGATGGAACTCAATTAAATAAATAAGTAATTTGCTCTTTCTTTACAAACGGAAGCTATAGAGATTAAAAAGGCTTAATTGATTGTGGGGAGTCTAATGAGAAATAAATAAAGCAATCATTTTTTAAATAAAAAAATTAAGAAATCTAATCTAGCACTAAATAGCAGGATACTGGATAAAATCTTCTGCTACAACAGTAAGAAGAAAAATAATAGTAATAAAATTAATAATAATAGACTTTAATAATAAATAGTTAAGCCATTTTAATTTATAAAGATTAACGCAGAAATAATTCAGAAAACTCACCTTAAGGACTAATTAATATTCCAATTAATAAGATGCCTTAAATTTCTAAAATAGATTCTCAAATTAAAAAAGAAATAAAATCTGATAGTTAATCCCCGGTTATTAAGAGAACATTATTGGAAAATAAAAGAGATGATTTTAAAATGGAATCAGAAAGAGGTGATACAATAAAATCCTTCGAGTCAAGTAAATGTATAGAAGAATCAGCTGAGAAAAGAGGAACTTCTGTAGGAAGCGTGAAATTTATCTCTTATTATTAAGTTCCTTCATAAATTGATTCATCTTTTAATTCAAATTAAAACTTCTAATTTGATTAATCTAATGCATTAAGAAATAGCAGTGCATTTAAAGATTAAAAGAAATCAAATATTTATAGTGATTAAGCTATAGGAAAATAATGATAAAATTTTAAAAATGTTACTTTTATATAAGTTAAATTATAAAATACTTAAATATTATTTTATATTTTTCTTAAAATAAATTTAAATTATTCAAATATTTATAAACCTATCATTCTTTGTATTCAAATCATAAAAAGCCTTAAATTCATAAATTGTTACAATTTTTATTTAAATTCAACTCCATCTAACTGATTGTATTATCTTTTTAATTAGTTATATAAATTCAAAGGGGCTGGCTTAAATAAATCAAATAATGAATAAAATCATAAAGCAAACCTTACAGAACAATAAAATAAGTTATATTTATTAAACAGGTACAGTAATTACCATATTACTCTATTTGTTATTTAAACTTTTATAATTATTGTTCTTTTTACTGTTACAAAATTATAAAATCAGTAATTTAAAAGTAAAATATCTAAGAGAGGAGATTTCTAGTTAGAAGATGGGATAACGTATAAATAAATTTGTGAGATAAATTTCTTTTTTAGAAGTTAAAAAATAACCCAAAGTAGAACAAATAGTACTTAATCTGGCCATTATCTTTTTTTAATGCTTAATTTTTTTATTTAATTATGAGTAATTAGAGCGAACTATAGTTTTTATCAGTTATTTTATTTTATTATTGGAAAAGCGAGAAAAAATTATGAAATAAAAAATAAGTAGAACATATAATAAAATTTTTGACTATTTATTTATTTTCATTACACTTGAAAGTCACTTATAGATAGGAGGTTCAGAATAGTCTATGTATGTATTATATGCATTTATTCATATTACATTTATTTCGATACTCAATATACACCAATTGCGAGAGTGTATAAGTCAATTAATGCAATTTAATTATTTAGTGGGAATTTCCCTTAAGAAATAAATAAACAAACTAACAAACCAAATCCATTCTTAAAATAAATTATAAAAAAAGTCTTTTGTTATTTCTTTTTAAAAGCATTGAGTTCTAAAAAAATAAACAAATAGAGAAAAAACTGCAGCTCTCCTCTAAAGCAAAGAAGTGAATATAAATATATTTTAATAAAAACCGCTAAGAAATAATACATCATTGGGAAGAAAGGTATTTAACGCAGAATATTTTTATGATAGATAACACAAAAGTGGATACTTTATAGTAGCCATAATAGGAGTTTGAGTATTACTAAAAAGCTGATTTGATGTTTCCAGTTTAGGAGGATCATCCATAAATAGATTATGATAAAAACGATCAAGATTTATCATAGTTCTAGGAATATATTTAGGATAGCGAAGTTGATATGAGGCTTGGTTTACTTTAAAGTGCAATCTCAAAATTAGGGTGGGTCCTTACTAAGATATAAACCCATAGGAAAAAAGATAATATTAATAGAATTTACGTCTAAATAATAACGATTCTTAACAACTAGGCATTAAAATATTTGAATAATGGAGAGCTTTAAAATGCTCTTCTCATATTAGAGAAATGTGACTTATGGACTAATAACCCTAGTATAGATCCATTAATGAGGGCATTAACTCTAAGTAACATTGGTGTTTGCTATAGGAAAAAAGGTAAACTGTCAAGTAGCTTAGATATGTTCAATGAAGCATTGAGAATTATGTTGGAAAATAATGTAAAGTCCTACCTGAGTAATGTCTACTTGAATTTAGCAATAGTACATTCTCAAATCGGAGCTCACATGAGATCACTAGAATATGCAAGAAAAGCTCTATCTGAAGCATAGTTCGATCTGATGGACATTTAAAAACTATCTTCAATTAACAGAGATTTTAACAAACAAACCAACTTACAAACAGATTAATTGTAATATAATAGGTAGGAATCTGGTAATTTCGGATTGGGAGAAAGCAAATTTGAGAGCAAAATTATTAATTTAATATTGTGCTATAGAACACTAGCTCAAGAAGAAGAGCATTTTCAAAACTTCGATGAAGCCCTTCACAATTATGAAAATGCTGTTGATATAGCTTAGTAGAATTTAGGCTCTTAGAATTTAATTACATTGACTTGCATGAAAGAATTCTCCAAATTTTCATAGAGGTATTCTAAAAGGTTCATTAGTAACTTAAAGAAAAATTCCCCTCGCTAAGTGAAATATCCTCCTTCACCATTCAGGGTTAAGAATTTTATGTCTCCTTCGAACTCTAACAATAAAAAATCTTAAAACTTAAATACTTAGATCCTTTAAAAGAAATTGAGATTATCTCCTTATCCAACTACACTAAATGTGGGAATAAATAATATTAATATCCTTGCTCCATCTGCAAACAATTCGTTTAAAGAAATCCCTACTATCACTAAAAATAATACCAGCTTACAAATCAATAATTTTTTATAAGATAATTTAAGAAGTCCAAGTATAACCACATCAGTTCAAAAGACAAACTAAAACCCCTTTTCTTCTAACTTAAAAATATCAAACTCAAGTAATTCTTTTCAAAAATTGGGTTTTACATCTAGACCTCTCTCAAGACACAACATAAATTCTAAGTCTATTTGTATGACCTAGACTAGTGCTTCCTCTGAAAAGATAGAATTAGGAGATTAGATTTTGGTCTCAAGTAAAAAAATAATATTCTTTTTTATTATTATATTTGTTTTAAAATAATTATGAATATTGATCAAATAAATACTCTTTAAACAATTGATTAAATTATTAAAACTTGATTTAAAAATAGAATTTAATCACATCTTAATTATTTATGAATATAAAAGGTTAGGTAAATTAAATAAAATTAGAACACAGCGACTTTGAAAAATTAATATCTACTCCTCCAAGAAGAAATCTATAGACACCAAAAGCTATGAAATTGAACATAAATGATTTTGATAATATGGATCGCCCAAGAATATTTAGTTTAGGAAATACTAATAAAAGCAACAATAGACCTGATTCCTCAAATTTTAGGAATAGTTAGGGAATTAAATTATTTGTAGCTAAATCTACCAGAAATTCTCCAAACAATCGTAGTTAAAATATTTTTAAAACTATAAACTCTCCTTATTTCTAAAAGATGAAGGTTGTAGATAAAAATTAAGATGGTTCTTAAACTGTTAAAGCTTCAATTAAAAAATAATACCAACTCACAAATAGGCCACAAAGTTCTCTTTAGCTCTTACATAAATAAAATCCTTCTCAAGATGGCTAATTAGATAATTTAAAAGTACAATACCAACAAGCTTTATTAAATATGAAAAATATAGAATCACAAATTAAATCTCACGTTTCTTAAAATAATTCTAGTTTAAATAACTTTTCATAGTATAACACAACCCATAATAATAGCAATAATTCATCTCAACTAGGATCTTTCTTCAAATCTCCGATTTCTTCTGTCAAGAAAAGAAACTTAAGACCCTAATCTATGCACATCTCCAAGAATAATCTAACTCCATAAAAGAATGATTTTATTCTTGAGAACAATTCCATTAGATCAATAGAGCCTAATAGCGATGTTCACAGCAATTTCTTTAACTCTATCAATAAAGAAGCTTTATATTTTAGTGATGCCCCTAACTCTCCTTCTGCTTCGTCAGTGGTATCTATTAGTGCTAATTAAGAGCCTATTCTGTTATATGAAATGAAAAATGCTTGCCTTGGGGATATTAACCAAGAAGAATAATATTATTAAGGTGTATTAAAATTTTATTTAAATCAAGTTAAAATGGCCATTTGCTCTGTATTCTAATCACTTCACCTTGTTTATTAATTTTAGCATATTATTAATGTTAGCGATGTTTATTCTTAAAATTTTTCTTATCTTGAGTTATAGAATGTCTTATTGAGTATTTGTACTGAGTTTGCAAGATCTGTAACTGTAGATTCATTCAATAACTGCTTAGCTTATGCATAAAAAGATAAGGATAATAAATAAAATGAAAATTAAAATTAATTTTTACTAGCTTTTAAATAGTTTGATATCCATGTTTTACTTAAAAGTGCTTCTCATAGTATAATTTATACTTCTGAAACTAATGATGAAACCAGATTACAATTCTATTTGTAAAATGAAAGCAATAAGCAGATCAATAGCAAAACTAAAATTAACAATATATAAAAGGGGTAGTAGCAAGCTCAATAATTTCTTTCTATTCCTATAAATGATTAGTTAAATAACACTAGTCTAGAAAAAGCAAAACAAAATAGTAAATAAGATATAGAGGAAGACATTTATCTAGATGAGTTTGATTTAGAAAAGAGCTTTGATACTCCAAAAGATAAAAATCCTAAATCCGAATAACAATCATAAAAATTAGAAAAGTCAAATCCATAAAATTAAATTGACGAATAAAAAAAATAAAGTTAAAATTTAGTATAATAAAATTAGCAGTAATAGTAACCAAAATAAACCTAGGATAAGCCAAAGGCTTATAAAATATCTCGTCCTTAATCACCAAAATCTTAATAACTTACTAATACAGTCAATAGGGAATAACAAATTTAAAAATAAGGAAATAATTAAAATGTTACTTTTTCGTCATCTCAAAGCTTAAAAAATTCAACGCCGTAGCTTAATAATATCAGATCTCCTTACAACAACACACTTCAAAAAGAGAATGATACAAACTAAAACGATAGAAAATCTAACAGTTTATAAATTTAAAAGTAAGAATAATCATCAGAAATCAACGATTTAAAGCAAACATAGAAGTAGAAATAGTTAGATGTTAAGAGTATTTATGGAAAAGTTCAAGATGTTAAAAGAATTGAAATCCCAACTATTCCTATTAATAATAATGTTATAATAAATAATTAAAATAATAACAATAATGCTATTTAATCATAAAATGATAACAGTAGAAAGATGAGCATAAGATTCGCAGATACTTTAAATGTAATTAACGAAGATGGGAACATGCAAAATTAAGAAAAATCTAAATAATAAAAGGTTTCATCTTATACAAACACTAATTAAGGAAGATCTAGCTTACTTAAGCATGAAAGTTTTGAGTCCTAAACCTCACCTCGTCATTCTAGAGATTTTAATTCCAAATAATTCGATGTTGCCACTCCTAAAAGAAGCTAATTATAGAATTAAATAAATAAAGAAAGCAATATGAGATAAGCTCCTTCATTCCTATCACCTGAGGAGAAAAAAGCTGGTTTGCTAATTTGGAGAGCATTTGAAAGAAGAAAGTTTAGAAAAGTAATTTAATGGGCCATAGTGAGAAAGAAAGCTGGTAGATTTTTGGTTTCATTCTATAAAAGATAGAAATTTAAAAAAGTCATAAATGAGATGATTAAAAGAAAGAAAGCAATTAAACTTATTTAATCTTTTTATTTAAAGAGGAAGTTTAGAAAAGCAGTTTTATAAGGATTGAAATTAAGGAAAGCTGTTATAAAAATATAAAGAAACTACCGTAGACGTAAGTTCATTCGTGTTATATCCGAAGGTTTAAAAAGAAGAAAGGCTGCTAAAGTTATTATAAGAGCGTATTAGAGAAGAAAATTCTTAAAAGTTTTGTAAGCTGCAAGAATTTCTAAATTTAATGAGCAATATTAAAAGGCGGCTCTGACAATTTAAAAGTGCATTCGTAGAATTAAATTTAAAAAGGCAATTATTATGGCAGTGAAACGTAAAAGAGCAGCAAGAGTTATATTAAGAGCATTAAAGCGTAGAAGATTCTTAAAATTAATTAATTCTGCCAAATAAATATAAACTAAGAAATTTGTGTCTTCTTTCTCTCCTCTTGATGTTTAGAGAATTGTTAAAATTCAACGAGCTTTTAGAAGAAAATTATTTATACGTAAGATTATTGAACATATAAGAATGAAAAAGGTAGCAATAAAGATTCAAAGAGCATTTAGGAGAAGAAAGTTTATTTAATCTGTTACTTATGCAGTGAAATCTAGGAGGGCTGCTAGAGTTTTGGTGGGTGCATTAAGAAAAAGAAAGTTTATCAAGTTAACTAAATAGGTTTCTACATTAGCAAAGAATTTCCTTGAAAAACAATAGAAAGCAGCAATTAAAATATAAAGAAGGTATCGCACTAAAAAGTTTATTAGAACTGTAAATCTAGCAGTAAAGAAAAGACAATATGATTTACTTATTAAGCAAATGACTAAAAAAGATGTTTAGTACATTATTAAAATATAACATGCTTTTAGAATCCGTAAATTTAGAAAAGCAATTCTATTAGCTGTAAAGTAACGCAAAGCAGCAAAAGTTATCTTGAGAGCCATCAAAAGAAGACGATTCAGAAAAGCAATTAAGCAAGCCTAAATACTTTCTCAATTTTCTAAGAGCGATATCTAAAGGATAGTTAAAATTCAAAGATCATTCCGTCGAAAAAGATTCTAAAGGGCAATAATCTTAGCAGTAAAGTAACGACGTGCTGCAAAAGTAATATTAAGGGCAATAAAGAGAAGAAGATTCAGAAAAGCAATTAAACAAGCCTAAATCCTCTCTTAATTCACTAAGAGTGATATTTAAAGGATAGTTAAAATTTAAAGATCGTTCCGCTGTAGAAGATTCAAAAAAGCAATAATCTTAGCAGTTAAGTAACGCCGTGCTGCAAAAGTAATATTAAGGGCAATAAAGAGAAGGAGATTTAGAAAAGCTATCAAATAAGCTTAAATACTCTCTTAATTTACTAAGAGTGATATTTAAAGAATAGTAAAAATTCAAAGGTCTTTCCGTCGTAGAAGATTTAAAAAAGCTATAATACTTGCAGTTAAGCAACGTCGCGCTGCAAGAGTTATACTTGGAGCTGTAAAGAGAAGAAGATTGAGAAAGGCTATCTTACAAGCTAGAATTTTGTCTTAATTTTCTAAGAAAGATATTTAACATATCATTAAAATATAACTTGCTTATAGAAGAAGAAAGTTTAGAAAAACAATTCTAAATGTTATCAGATAGCGAAAAGCAGCTAAGGTTATTCTTAGAGCACTAAAAAGAAGGAGATTCTTAAAGGCAATTAAATAAGCACATATTCAATCAAAGTACACACCTCATGAGATAAAATTAATAGTAAAAATATAAAAAGCCTTTAAACTTCGAAACTTTAGAAGATCTGTAATGCAAAGGGTAAAAGAAAAACGTGCAGCTAGAGTTATTTTAAGAGCTTACAGAAGAAGATAATTTTTAAAGACTATCAAAAAGGCTCTTTTTATTTCATAATTTTCTCCTTAAGATATAGGCCTTATTACAAAGATCTAAAGGGTATTTAGAAGAAAAAGATTTATTAAATGCATCAAAAGACTTATTTAAGAAAAGAAAGCTTGTAAAGTAATCTAAAGAGCGATCAGATTAAGGAAGTTTAGAAAATGTATTTAATAAGGTATTAAATAAAGAAAGGCTGCTAAGATAATTTGGAAAGCCTATTAAAAGAGAAAGCTAAGATAGATTATTTCAAAAACTTATAAACTCTCAAAGATGTATTCCCCTCATGAAATCTAACTCATTATTAAAATTTAAAGATCATACAGAATCAAAATGTTCAGAAAAACTGTGATGTATGGTTTATAATTGAGAAGAGCAGCTAAAAAAATTTAAACAGCTTATCTAAAACGTAAATTTAGAAAGCTAATTGATTATGCTATTAAATGCCGCAAAGCAGCAAAAGTTATTTTAAGAGCTTATAAGAGAAGGTTATTCTTAAAAACTATTAAACTAGCATGTGAAGCAAGGAAACAGTAAAAAATAAAACAGTAATTAGCATAGCCAAGATAAAAATTAACACCTTAGTAATTATGTGCAGGTAGAACAATATTATAGGCTTACCGAAGAAAATAATTTATTAAATTTATTCATTAGTTGATATAAACTAAAAAGGCAGTTAAAAAAATACAAAAAGCTTACCGCCGTAAGAAATTTATTTAATCAATCTTGTTAGCTATTGAATAAAGAAAAGCTGCAAAGATTATTTTGAGGGCTTATAAGAGAAGAAAATTCCTCAAGACAATAGAAAAAGCTAAGAAAAAACGCTAAATTGAGGAGCATATAGCCAAATTACCTAGTAAGGGCTTATCATTAGAAGAAAAAAGAGCTGGTTATCTAATTTACAGAAACATGAAAAGAAGATAATTCATTAAATTTATCAAACTTTTAATTTTTAAGAGGAAATGTGTCATTAGAATTTAAAGAGCTTATAGAAGAAGAAAATTGATTAACATAATTCTATAAAAATCTAAAAATCGTCTATTATTAATAAAAGAAGTAAGTAAGTAATACCTAAACTTTATATATATTAAAGGTTGGAATCTCATAAGTAAGGGAGGGCAAACTTAATAAAATCAGCCCAATCAGTCTGCAACCCCTCAAAATAGGTCATCCTAGTAATAAAAACCAATTTAGTAAGATTTTAGATAATAACAACAATTAAGAAATAGCATTGATAGTTAGAATTAATAATAATAACATGGTAATTAAAGATAGGTTAATCAAGTGTAATAATAGTAAGGAATTGCTAATTTAAAAAATAATAATTAATAGCAAACTAGTCTTCAATAAGGATATCCTATAGAAAAACAATAACAACATTAGCAAGGAAGGCTCTAAAACTAATAGTTGTAATAAAGCTAATAATTACAGTAGATGAAATCAAACTAATAGCCTTAAGTTAAATAATAATTTGATTTAAATTAAGAGTAATCTAAGGTATAATATTCAGGACAACATATGTAATAATAACAGACTAGACAAAATAACTTATAATAACAATAATAATACTAATAATAGGATCAAGGATTAATTAGATCATAATAATTTGAAAAGCAACCTTAAGAGAGATAATATTAGTAGTAATAATAATAAAACTACTAACAAGTTAATTAGGCTGCTACTCAAAAGTTGTAACAATAACCCTAGTTTTAACAATATTAAAATAAAAGTTAATCTTAATAGTAATTAAATTAATATAAGTAAGATAACCAATTATAAATTTAGCAATAAGGTATAAATCCATAAATAAAAGATGAGGGAAGAATTTAAATCTAGGAGTAATAATAATAACAACTCCCTAAATAAAAGTAAAGTATTCTAGAAATTCCATAAGATTAAGTTACTAGGGATAGTAAAGAGCTTAATTTTAAAAAGCCAGTATAAATTTAATTTTAGGAATAGGAATAGTAATAATAAATTTAGTAGAGATAATAAACTAAAACCTAAACAAATCCTAATTTAAATAAATAGAATGATTAACAAACATAGCAGTAAAATAAGGAATTAAAAAGCGAAGTAAAATAAGAGTTTACATAGAGATAAAAATCACAACATTTAACAGTTCCTTAGAGTTAATTATTAGATTTTGAAAGAGAATAATACTCAAAATAAAGATCATCGAATGAATAACCTGGCTAAAGCCAAGGATTAACAAAATCATTTTCTATAGAAATTCCTTCAGCATTAAAATTCAATAGTTAGTCAAAAATTAATATTGATTCAGAACAAAAATAAACTTAATTAGACAAGAATTTAATATAGCCAAATAATAATTAATCATAAAAGTATTCTGAGTAAGAATACTCTAATTCATTATAGCCATAAACCAAAATTTTAGAAATACCTCCTTAAAACTAAAAAGCTTAGCTTGGGTAGCAGAGATATCCTTAAAAAGATATTAATATAAATACAGAATAAACTTAGGTAAAAGAACTCTCTCCATAATATTAGAATAGTATTAACCCATAGTGGAATGAAAGAAGGCCAACAAATCCTAATACTAATTCAATAATTTAGAATACGCCACAATAAATTAGAGAATTAAATTAAAGTGGATAACCTTTAGTATAAAATTAATAAATAAACAAATTTAACACTACTTCGTAGAATTAGAATGAAAGAAGACCATCCAGTTAAAATCCAGATAATAAATCTTTGTAAGTTAAAGAAATAAATTTAAATGGAAATCCCTAAACTGCCTAAGGATAAATGAACTAAATAGAGCATAATAATATTAATGTTCGTCCTTAATCTCAAAATAATATTCCATAAAATTCGAATGAAAGTAGACCTACTAATCCATAGGCTAACCAACAATTCTAAAACAAGCCATAATAAATTAAAGAAATTAACATAAATTCAAATACTTTGGCTAATTAAAATTAATAAATAAATAATTAAGAATAAAATTAAAGTCGTTATCCCTAATAATAAAATAGTAATCTACAAATGAACAATCAATAAATTCAACAATAATAAAATAGACAGAATTAGGTTTATGAAAATGCTCATAATCCTCAAAGGTAGAGTATGAATTAGTTTGATTAAAATGAAGCTAGATAAACTAATCTACAACAACCTATTATTAATAGCTCATCTAATTCATCTTAAAATTCTAGTTAAATCAGATAGAATCAATAGTAAATATAATAGTAATAAGATAATACACCCAAGTAATTGAGCTAGTAGTATGATTAAAGTTAATAAAATTAAATGTAAAGATAGTAATAATAATTCTAAGCTTCATAGTTTTAAAATAATCAAATGTAAAAATAATAGATACCAACTGATTAACTATAAAATAAAGAAAGATAAAATCTAGATCAAAGTAACCAAATAAGAAATCAATAAAATGGTTCTTAGAGAAGAGATAACAATAGTTAATAGGAACCATATTAATAAAGATAATAAAATCCTTAAAATGGAGCTAATAGTTCAAATGTTTTCCAATAACTATCGAATTCCTAATAAAACCATAGATAATAACCTCATCAATAAATTTAAAGAAACTAATAAAGAGAGGAATACTAAAATTAATAGTAATAAGATTATAGAAGACAGAATGATGACTATTATAATACAAATGTTAATTATAGCAATTAAAGAAATTAAGATACTTATTAAACACCATATCAATAGCCTTAGCCTCAATCCCAGTATCCTAATTAAGTCAATTCAAATGGATTAAGATAATCTTAAAATAATTAATATTAGTACTAAGAATAATAAAATCAAATTTAATATAGATAGTAAAATCAAAACCAATTTAACCAACAATAAAATAATTCAAGATAGTAGCAACCATATTAGCCTTAATAACTACAGTAATAAGAATAATATTCAACCCAATAATAGCAATAAAGATAGCCATAATAATAACTTAATAATCAACATTAGTAGCCAAGATAATAATAATAGTGAAGAATTAATATATTTTCCTACTGATTTTGTGATTGAAAAACTTTTTGGTATATTCTTCAAGCAAGAAATCCCATAAATAAATGGGAAAATAACTTATGATGAAAGAGTCTTAAAATTGGCTATATTAAAACATTTATAATCAATAAATAAATAAATAATATATAAAATGTATAAATCAGTTTCTACAAACATTATTTTTTATTCTTATTTATTAATTTATTTTTCTTTCTTTGATATAATTTATAATTTTTATTTTTTAATACTAAATTAAATCAAAGGATATTTAATAAACTATTATTATTTTGGATACAGATTTCTACTTCTTCTATTAAAAACTAAATCAAAAAATAATAACTCAAATTAAATATTAGTTTTTTATAAGATATTAATATTTGGATACATAAATATATTTAAATTATAAAAGAAATTAGTTTCTTTCAATAAGAATTGGTTTTCTATCAAAAACATGTAAAGCTATCTAGCTAGCTGGCTTCCCCTAAAGAATAGAAAATTGAGAAAATTCATTTTTAGCTAAAACACTCTTCTAAAAATTAATTATTTTCAAAAGATGTATAATTTAAATGAAAATGAGAAATTTCTTCTCTAAGATTGTTATTTTCATTTGAGATTTAACAAAAATAAATTTTATGAAAATAATTGAAAAGAATCAAATATAATCTTAATATTTAAAAAATGATGGTAGAAGTAATTATCTATCGTTTAATATTTTTAAATTAAGGAAAAAGATGTATGATAACTTATTTTAATGAATAATACTAGAAATTAACGTAGTAAATAAATCTAAAAAAACCTTAAAACTTTAAAATATTAAAAATTAAATATAAAAATCGATTGTGATAATATTTTTAATATTTTTAGATTAAAAATGCCTACATTAAAAGCATAAGTAGGTTATTAGTATCAAGAAAAGAAAAAAAAATCAATTTTAACTCTATTTTAAAAATCTAGAAGTTAATAAATCTAAGAAATGTTAAATGTTAAAATATTGCAGAATTAAATGTAATAATAATCATTTATTTGTATTATTTTTTTAAAAGTTCGTACTTTATTAAACACCTATTATTGTTGCATTAAAATGCATAAGTAGGTTATTAGCATCAGAAATCAATAAAATTTATTGTAATTCAATTTGTAAAATCTAGATTCTTACAAGAAATTAATTTTCATAGTTTACTTGTAAAATGTGTAATTTTAGTTTGTAATAATTTCTTTAATATTTGATCAATCAAAAGATATGCCTATAAATCCATAAATAGTTGTTGTTATAAATGATTTGGATCTTTCAATTATAATCAAAATAAAAATATTATTTCTGATAATTAATTAATACTTTAGATTGACTGATAGATTTAAATTTACATTAAATTTTAATAGTAAATGGATTATATTGCCAAAATTGCTGAAAATTCTTTTCTCAAATTCCTCTTAAGAAAGAAAGTCTACTTAGGATTAGGTTTCTTAGCCTTATTTATGGTTAGAAGAGCACTAGGTCCTTATTTAGCCTTAAGAAGATAGTTTCTTTCTAAGACTGAATTGTAATCTCTTAAGGATAATTTCCTCAAGAGAAGATAAATATAAATAGAATTAGCTAAAAGCTTAATATCTAATGTTTCATAAGAAAAATAATCAGAGATATTGAGTAGATCTTCACTTCAAATCGTAGATGATATAAAAAATGGTAAATTTACCTGTGTAGAAGTTTTCCTAACATTTGCTTTTAGAGCAGTAACAATAGGCATCTAAAATAATCTTATTTGCGATATTGATATAGAAAATAATCTAGAAATAGCCAAACAGAAAGATGAATAATTAAAGAATACTCCTGATAAATCTACTCTACCTCGCTTCTTTGGGCTTCCTATTACTGTGAAAGAGCATCTCAAAACAAAAGGTCTTCTTTCATCTTGTGGATATGTATAGTTTGCTTCAAAACCAGTAGAGACTACAGATAATTCATTTATTTAGATTCTAAGAGAAGAAGGGGCTATTCCTTTTGCTAACTCGAATATTCCCTAAGGGCTCTTTGCCATTGAATCTAATAACAACCTCTATGGTCGTGCATTAAATCCTCTAAATTAAAATCTTACTGTTGGTGGTTCTTCAGGAGGAGAAGGTGGTATCTAAGCTGCTCGTATTTCAGCATTTGGTAATATAAAATTCTAATTAAAAAATCTAAAATATCTTAAAAATCGAGTGATATTAATTTAAAAGTTAAATATTAAGTATAGGTTATTAAAATATCTACTAAATTAAAAACTTAATTTTAAAAATTCTAAATTTTTTATAAAATAATAATTAATTAATATTTTCTGATGCTAATCAAAATAACCTTTAATTAAAGAAGTTTTTAATAACTAAGATCATTTTAGAAAATGTTAGTAAGAATAATATACCTATTATAAATAAATCCTACTTAATTTTATAATATTGTATTTATTAAGATACTTTTTTTATTATAATAAAGGAATTGGAAGTGACTCCTTGGGTTCGGCCAGAATTCCTGCTGCCTTTTGTGGTATTTACTCATTTAAAGGAACTGGTAAAAGAATTAGTTTGAAGGGAAGGCTAGGAATAACAGGGTCAGAGATTGGTGGCTTTAAAGATATTCAAACTAGCATAGGTCCTATGTCTCAATACGTAGATGATCTCATCGAAGTAGAAAAAGCAGGTATTTAACCATTTTTATTCTATATCAATTAAAATTTATGAACTTTTTTGGATTTCTCCAATTTCTAATTTTTCTAAAAAATAATAGTCTTGGGGAGATTCAACTAATTAGACGATGATGCTCCTCCTTTGTTCTGGAATTAAAAGTTATTTGATGAGACTAATTTAACAAATGTTAAAATCGGTGTTATTAGAAGCTTAAAAGGTGTTTAAAATGTTCCAGCAGTTGACAATATAATGAATGAAACAGTAGAAAAGTTAAAATCTTTAGGTTGTTAAATCCATGAAATGGAGAATTTACCATTAGATGAAATGTCAAACTCAATCTAAAGGCTTCTAGCTACTCCTGGGGTATAACTAATTATTTATAAGATGCTTAGAGGTGACGAACCATTAGATATCCACAAGAAATTTTTAAATATAAAACTGACCCCTAATTGGTTGAATGAACTTAAGATTAAAAGTTTGGAAAAGAAAGGGAAAACAAGAGAGGCCGATTTCATCAAACTATAAAAATCTAATGACTTTTTAGGCCATGCTATGGAATAATTGAAATTAGATTCTCTTAAAAGAGAATTGTAACAATATATTAGAGACAA
The DNA here is from genome assembly GCA_000260095.1 of Tetrahymena borealis. Lineage (NCBI taxonomy): Eukaryota > Ciliophora > Oligohymenophorea > Hymenostomatida > Tetrahymenidae > Tetrahymena > Tetrahymena borealis. The sequence continues at coordinate 468,071 of JH651230.1, read as the reverse complement.
TTAAATTGACATTATCATCAGTCCTGTGTTGCCATTCACTGCTATTGCTCATGATGATGGAGGAGACTTACTTTAATTCCTAGGTATAGCAGGAATTGCTAATGCATTAGATTTACCTGCTGGTGTAGTACCTATAAGAAATGTTACAATGAACGAAGCATACTATACAAAGTACAATAGCTAACATGATGATAAATATAATTTGATTATTCAACGCAGTATAGATTGTAGTGAAGACATGCCATTGTGCATCTAGGTAGCTGCTAAAACTTATAAAGATGAAGTTTGTTTAAAAATAATGAAGGAAATTTCTTAGATTTATAATTATAAATGTAAGCAAATTAACTGAAATGATTTAACTCTTACTAACATTTTAAAAAGTTGAATAGTATGCTAATAATTCCTTAATAAATGCAGTTTTAATTATTTTTTTATATTTTAGAATTAAATTTTAAATGTATTGGTAGACGAGAGAGAGACTTCATTTTTGTCTATTCTCTGTAGTCATAAATATTGTATCTTCTTTTGTGGTGTTGTTATTTGAACGATTGATTTACTTGATAAATTCTTATTTATTACTATTAAACAATCACTAATGATTTATTATTTCATATAATCACGCAATTATATGTTAATTATTTTTTAAAATCAACATCTTCTATTTCATTTTGCTGAAATATTTATCTACAATATCATTTGTATTAAACGATCGATTTTATATTTTAAAAATAGTGAGCTTTTCATAAATTTTTTGATTAATCGATTGTTTTAGATTGATATATTCAAAAAAGTCTATGAATTGATAATCAATCTTTTAATTATAAAACTCACTCTCTATTCGTTGAAGGATTGATTGCTTTTGTTTTATGCATATCCATAAAAAAATGATTATAACACACCATTATTTTAGCATTATTAGACTGTAATCACCATCCATTTAGCGCTTAGCGACTTTGTTTATATATTTTTTTGAAAGAACGTTTTATTAGTAGATTAATTAATGGTCGATGCTTTTCATAGTCTATTATTATAAAAAATTTATTCTGGCTTCTCTAAATTTTGAAAAATTAGGGAATAAAAATATTTCCTATAAATTAAGATAAATCTTCCTTAGTATTATAGTTAATAAAAGACTTTTGGGGGGGATGGATGTATAGGTGGGAAATAAAAGTGTTTTATTTAATTGATTAGATTAACTTTTTTATCAATCAAATTAGAGAAATTTACAAAAATTTATAGATAAAGCAAGCTTCACGTTTATTATTATTATTATTATTGTTGTAAAATTTTGTTTAAGTGCTCTTTTTGAAATACCCAATAATCTAATTAATTTATTAATTTAAAATATAATCAATCTGATAAAAAAAAAATCAATAATTAAATATTTCCTTATCGTTTCCTATACTTCTCTAAAGATGAGTTCACTTTCCTAAAATCGTTATGGAAAACACCATCTCTTATATTAACTTGATAGTGGCGAATCTTATGGAAGTAGTGGCTATACTAGGGATCCATCCTATAAATTTGAAGATGAATCACTAGAAAGTGATCTAAATCATGACTCCTCCCCTTATCATCTACTTATGCCTGAATCTTAAATTGAAGGGTACCTAGAATCTTCTCAATAATAATATCCACCTAAAGAATATAAATAATAAATAAATAACTATTTATCTTCTAATGAAAGTGAATAAACTACTTTCAGTTCTTAAAAAGATATCACTATAATTGGTACATACTAGTAATTCTAGTATTAAAGTGAAGACTTGAATGACTCGCATGAGAGCATATTAGAAGAAATTAATTTTTTAAGTTTTGAAAACATCCATAAAACTGATGGAGATGAATAAATGCATAATGTTTATCCTCAATTTATTAATAACTAATTTTAAAATGATAACATGAATTAATAAAATCAATAACAACTATATAAAAACGAAAATAACTTTAAAGGACATGATCAAAATGATGTAAATTAATATTTTAATAATTTTAATTAAGGAGATGCTAATGATCTTGATTAACAAAAGTAAGAAGATCTTCAAAATTTTGATAATCAAAAATTAGCTGATGACTAATGCTCTGATTATTCTAAACAATAAAATGAACCATCTAAGCTTTGCCCTAATTTAAATCTCAAAAAAGAAGAATAACCCTCAACATCTTTAGAAACTCAATGGCTAAATAATAATTATTAGCCCTAAAACTAATTGGGTAATAAACCTAATAAGACACAAAAATAAAAATCTAAAAAATCAAAAAAAATCTAAAAAGATAAGAAAATTTCTGATGTAAATGATATTGTCAGGTAACGTAAGTAAATAACTGAAAGAATAAATACTAAAACTTAATAGAGAGAGCCAGTTAAATAGAAATCATAGTAAAAGCGTACTCACTTCCATAACCACATTAAGAATTTTTTGAAGTAAGGAGTTAAACATTTGATAAGATGTCTTCCAGAATTTACTCAATTTACTGAAGTTGAAAGAGACTTTTTTTATACCATACTTTCTGGCTTTACAGATAAAAGAAACAAAAATGATATGTACTTTATAATTAACTAATTCCCTAATTTAACCGAAGAATAATACAACAATTTCATTAATAAATTCTATGATTTAAATGATAAAGTTGAGAGAGAAGTAAAATTTAATCCTGAATTTAAAGCTTCTTTCTTAATCAGAAAAATAATGATTGATATACTTCATTATTCAGAATAATAAATTAACTTCAAATGCTTTACTAATTTAACCATATTGCTCAACAAATTAAATTCATTTAATCGTATATAATTGAGAATTTTTTGCGAAAAGCAATACATTCCCATCATTTTCAAAAAGAAAGCTGACAAAATTGATTAACTATACACTAACAACTACATAAAGACCGTACTAACAAACCCTAAAATTATTGAATGATTCAATAGTTTTAAATACCTTACAACACTCTGCTTTAACTTGTAAAAAATAACTAATAGCTCATAAATATACTACATATTAAAAAAATTTTAACCTCAAAAAATCATTAACAAAATTAATGGAATCTTAAGATAATTTGAGGTAATAATTATCTTAAAGATTCTTTCTAATAATAATCATAACTTATTTAATTTATTCATTTATATATAACTTAGTTTATTGACCTTAACATGACAATCTTTAAATTATTATATTATTAATATATCTGTAAATTGTTTATTTATTTTGTAATAATTATTTCATTATACAAACATTTAATATATCAATTTAAATACAGTCTTCCATCTTTCAATCTCTTTCATCCTTTTTATTTTTTCCTCCCTCAATTTGTAATCCTTTAAAAAGTTGATGTTCTCTTATCAAGTTTATCATTTATTGCAAATATATTAAAAAATACTTTTTTATGAATTATTAAATAAGATATACACAACTAATTTCAATTTAGATTTTAGATTAATAGTCTAAAATTTATCAATTAGGATTTTGTAAATACGTTAATGCATGAGGAGGTCTATAAACAAAATATTCATTACTTGACGTTAGTAAAACTATCTCTTTCTCAACAGTTACTGGTTTAGATTTATTATTATAGAGAATTCCTATTTCATCATCAGGTTATTGTTGTTTAATGAATACACCTTTTCCTTCTATATCAAAATACCAAGTATCAAAACTATATGGCTTTTAAAGCCATGTCTATTATCTATTAAATCTTTCATCGTAAGGAGGATTACTTATTACATAATCTTTTATGGTCTATGTTGTGAACACAGGTATAGGTGTTTTATTACTGTATTTATCTTTTAATGATTTTCTTTTCGTTTATTGGTCCTTTTACTCCTAATCCATGATTTTATGCGATAGTGATTTATAATTATCTTCTCAATTTTAAAAATCTTTGTTTTTATTGATTATTTGGATATTATAGTATTAGATAGATAGATTCTTCTTATATTGAAATTTCAAATAGTAAATAAAAATATTTTAAAAAAAATATTTTTCATTATTAATAGCACTTTAAATACTTTCAAAAAATTTTAATAATAAATTATGTCTCAAAGTAAGCTAAAATATAAATTCGAGGAGATAGAAATTAAGTATTTTCAATAAAGAAAGTACATGAACAGAAATTATTGAATTGAAAAAGATAATAAAATAAGAAGAAAATTTATATAAAAAGAAAATAAATAAAATAAAAATGATAAAGCAAGATAAATTAATCTATAATTATTTATGTATTAGATATATTTAAATTTCTTCATTTTGAATTTCCTTAAAGATTGAGCTTACAAAATAATTTATTAGTAGAGAAATCCATAGAACTACTATGAACTATTATTCAGACAAGTTATTCCAATTCTTCTAAATCGAAATTTTTTTGTATCTATATCTTTTAACAAAGGTATATTGACCAAATAATTAATTCTAAATAATTGGATCTACATAAGCAAAGACAAGTAATTCAATGAAGTAATATCTTTCGGGTAAAAGAAAAATCATCAAAAATATAAAAAATATTAATTGAATAGGTAAAAAAAACAAATTGATTTGCTGAGTAAATTGCGATTATTTATAGCTCAATAATATTTACCCAGAAGAGTATATAAAAAATAATACCAGAAAAATTTACAATTTTATAAAAAATTTAATAAGAATAACACCCAATAATTCAAAAAAAATCTAAGTTAAAAGATCATTATAGATTTATTACTTTAGTAAGCAACGTTAAAGACACCAAAAATCAAGAATACCATCATTACTTAAATTAACACATCCAAGATAGATAGAATTTCAAATCAAGATGAATAATAAAAGCACTCGTCTAAAAAGAATTGGAGACAAAATGGAATTCGACATGGAATATAGTCTTGCAAATGGAAAAATAATAGGATAAGGATCTTTTGGTAGTGTTTATAGATGTGTTTCAATGGATGATAATTAAGAATGGGCAATTAAAATCATAGAAGTATTTAATAGAGAAGAATATAAAGGACAAGCTGAACATGAAATGAATATATATTTATCAATGGACAGCCATACTAATATCATAGGTATAAAGAGAGTTTACACATGGACCAATGACATCACTCATAAATTCGCTACTGTTATTGTGCAGGAATTAGCAGACAAAGGTCTATACGATGAGTTTTAGAGTAGGAAAAAATCAAATTCATCATTTACAGAAGATGAAGTATTGACTTATTTAAAGTAGAGTGTGGATGGTCTCTATTTCATTATGAGTAAGAATGGAATTTATCATAGAGATATCAAAACAGAAAATCTTCTTTTGAAGAACAATCAAATTAAAATAACTGATTTTGGTGTCAGCAAAAGTATTTAAACAGAGAAAATCCGTACATTATAATCTAATACAATCACAGGAACTCCTTTATTCTTGAGCCCTAAGCTATGGGAAGGTTATATAAAGAGGAGTGAATTCAACGTTGTACATGATTTGCAAAAATCTGATATTTTTAGTTTGGGTCTTGTTTTTCTATAATTAGCTTTGTTATTATCAAACCAAGAAATGGCAGGATTAAACTAACCTGAAGGAGATAAAAAGTTATTACCTATATTGAATAGAATTCGTTCAACTAAACTTAGGACTATATTAGCATCTATGCTTGCATATGAGGAGACTTAGCGTGCAGATTATGCCACTATTCTAAGATATTTTAGTATGAAAGAAACAGACTTTACAAATGCTTTAATTAATTTATATATTCCTCAAATTTAATAGAAATCTCCTCCTCCTATCTTTGGGTAAGAAGAATTAATATCTTTCTACAAATATTTAGCATTAATAGTTAAAATCAGTTTTTTCATTAGATAGTATTATTTATCATTTTACTTTGAACAAATTTAGTTTTCAAGTAAGTTATTTTCTGAATTTAAAGAGCTTTATTTAGTGACAGATAAAATGATTAAGATAAACTGCAATTAGTATAGTAAGATGGCATGATATACTTTTAAAAAATTTGGATTCAGCAAATATAACAAAAATAGCATCATCTGTTTAGATCCATGAAACAAGCTAACTAACAAACAAATAAACAAACCACAATTAAATCATAAAATTAAAAATACATAATCTTCTGATAAATAAAAAACTAAACAGTATGTATTTAATTACTAAGTACTATTAAATACTGAACAAAAGAAATTTAAATCAATCGATTTTACTTATTTTTCTATTCTGTTTAATTGCAATATAGCAATCAAAATAAGAAAACCTAATTTTTTTTAGAATTAATACTATTATATTTATGATGAATAAATAACCAAATTATTTTATAAAATAAAATAGAAATAATCCTTAGATTAATGTAGGAGGTTATAGGTTATATCAACAAGGAGCAATCAATGTATAGAATACTTGCTCTAAACATAATAAAGATATAGAATATTTTTGCGAATAAGATAATTGTTTTGAAGGATTGTGTGCAGAGTGTAAAGCAATCCATGCACCTTCACATGTTAGCAAGGTTATGGCTTATAAGCTTGCAGTTTCTAAGTATATTGATTAGAATATGCTGAGTTAGAGTTATATGAAGTTAAATACAACTATCACAAATGATTTAAAAGGAAAGGTTTAGAAATACTAATCTACTTTTAAGGAGGAGATACAAAAGGCAGGTGCTGAATTAAAAAAATAATTGATTCAAGCATTAGATAGTACAATAAATAAGTGGAGTATAGATATCGAAAATAAGTTGTCGAATTCAGGTAGAGATGCTGAATTAGCTCATTTATAAATAAAGAGTGATGAGAGGATTCTTTTAGAAAACTAATAAAAGTTCAAGAGTTCTTCTACTAATTATTTCTACTTACAAATGATAGCAAAATAATAATTGTAGTTTGAATCAAATATATCAAGTGTAAATGAAAAAGTTTCTAGAATCTAATCCGATATTCAACGTTTATCCAAAATAGAATCAATGTATCTCAATACTATTAATGCTGCTTTCACTTTCTGTAGAAATATGACATAAGAATTTGATTAATTCTTCTCTGATTTAGTCCTGTAAACTAATGAGAAACCACTTTAGCAACCCTTTGCCAATTCAGTATCATAAAATGTTTTCTAAGTCAAAGGACATATCCAACCATATTCCAATTCCAATGAACACACCCCTTAAAACGGAAATCCAAAGAACAGTAACTTCCTAAATGTTGTGAATCCCAACAAGTAGTCTAACTATATCCAAAACTAACCAATACGTAATAGAAGTTCCGATACAGGATAAAGTATTGCTGACAAATTTTCTAATTTTTTTTCAACAGCAAAGCCTGTGCAGAAGGAAGCATACAACGCCACAAAAAAAGATGGTTCAGGCAGCCCAAAAAGCAGCAAATTCTTCAAATCTACAAATGCAACAGAAACAATATAATTTACTCCCATTCATCCCACAAAAGAATATTATGTCACTACCTGTATCTTACAAGATTTGATTTTTATTGAGTAAACAAAATAAAAATAAATCCTCATTACTACACAGAGTGATGGTAAAATCATCAAAATCAATTTATTAAATGAAGAAAAAAGTGAAGTGCAATTACCATATCTTAATCCTAGATGTACTCTATTATAACCTGCGACAAAGCGCATTATTTGTGGTACATAGGAAGGAAAGATATTTTATTTTGATCCAATTAACATGAAAATTATAGATAGCCCATTCAAAGATTCTTAAAATTCTACAATTATAAGTATGGCTTTATTTGAGAAAAAATAACAACTATTAACGGGCTCTATTGATGGATAGGTAGTTTTATGGAATTTAGAAAAAAAAATATAGGAAAGAGTTTATCAAAGATTACATTAAGGAGAAGTAAGAGGCATTGCCACTAATAATAATGATGCCCATATGATTACTGTAAGCACAGATAAAAGCATAGTTATTACTGATTTAATGACAAATAAAACCTTATGCACTAAGCAAAATGCTCACTATATGTCAATAGTAGCTTTAAAAAAAATAAAAGAAAATTCATTCTTTACTGCAGGTGCTGATGGCTTTGTAAAACTTTGGGAATGGGTTGGTCTTGAAAATGATCTCAAGTTAATTGGAGAAAATAGAATTCATAATACTCCAATCACTTTCTTAGATTATTATGCTAGATACAATCTAATAGTAACCTCATCTTAAGATGGTGTAATCCATTTCACTGATCCTACTAACTACACTCAAGTAGCCAGCACCTAAGTAAAACCTCTTAAAGGAGGTGCAAGAGGTATCTACTGGTAAAAACCATACTTATACACAGTTGATAACAATAATATATAGAAATGGGATAATCCCAATTTCGTCTCAAATTTAGCTCTCATTAAAAGAAGAGTTAAATAGTAAAACTCTAATTGCAATATATTCTGATTTATTCATTAAAATAATGATATATCTTTAATTAAATATTCATAAATTTATTATTTGTCTTTAATAAATTAATTTATCATTTCATGTAATTCCTACATGAGAATTTTCAACAACCTCAGTTAGAAATTAATCAATCATATCAATATTTATATTAACCATTTTTTTTAATTTAATTTTAAGTATTTTAATATTTAAACAATAGATTTTTTAGAAAAAATATTAAAAGAACAAAGTTTATTGTAGAATATGAATTATTATTTTTTTTTCTCCTTCATCATTTCCTTCACTTTAGACTATTAATTAATAGAAGATTTGAAAATATTTTCATATTTTTGAGCATTTTAAACCTATTATTACTAATCAATATTTATTTTATTTAGTAATTATAAATTTCAAAAATTATTTTTAGCTTTAATGAGTAATATTAGATAAAAGAATACCAACCAACTTACTTACAGGTTTATATGATTGCTTAATTGCATTTTTTAGATTAAATCTATAAATTTGATCTTTAGTTGTATCTTCTATTTAATAAAAATAAATGTTATATATTTAATAATTTAATTTACAAATTGGTTAATTTATTTTACATTTTAAATAGTTTCAGTAAATAATTTTGAAAGTTCATTAAAAGAAATATAAATGAAAATGTATACAAACATACTACTTGATTTAATAAAGAATTGACTGGAATTATTTATTTTTATTTAATTTGTTAATTGTTAGATAAATTTTACATTTAGCACTATCTTTGGTAGATTTTAGTCTTTTATTTCTCAGTTATAATAAGAATTTGTATTTTCATCATTTTACTTATAGTTGAATATCAAATCTTTTTATCCAAACGATTTATTTTCAAAAATTTTGATTTTATATTTTATACTGATTGTTTTTTTTATCAAAACAAATTATCAAAATAATTAATAAAAGCATATCAAAACTAAACAAAGATGTATAAAAGAGAAACAAGAAATAGGCTGTGTGAGCTATTAATTTTATTAGGATAAGAAGAAAAATATTTAGAAGATTATAGATAGGTTCTTTGCCATGAGCTTGATTTTGAGCCATTTAGTTCATTTAAAAGATTAGATAGAAAAAGATAAGGATTTATATCTACCTAAGATATTTAAGACTTTTTATCTTCTAATGGAGCATTTTATGAATTGAGGGATTGCTAAACATTCATTCATCAATACGATATGGATTTAGATAATAAATTATCTTACATGGAGTAAAAAAATAAATATTTTATCTTAAAAATTTACATGCTATTTTTTTAGTTAATATCATTTAAACTTTCAAAAAAATTATAAACTTATAGATTCTTAAAGTCATTGCTACCATTTGATAATCCTGAATTAAGATAGGAAGTTACATAAAGACCATCATATGATATAGAATAAGATGATTTGCTGCCTTATGATGTTGAAAACGCATTACTTAAATTAATAGAGAAGTAATTTGTTCTCTTTTATTTATATACATCTTTAATTTCTAATAGATAATAGATTATGATAAATACTAAAAATGTGTTTTAGTTAGTTATAATAGAATTAAAAAAAGTAAAATTAATTAAGGATATATAAGGAAAAAAATAAATATTATTTATTATATTTTACTTTGAGGAATCTTTTTCAAATATTCTAGTTGCTTATCTAAATTTTAGTTTAGTGTTTACAATTATACTTAATAAGCTAAATATTCATGACTGAAATGATAAATAAAATTTAATAGAATTTTATTAAGATTTTTATATTTTTTATAAAAGGGATATCTACATTAATAAGAAAGTAGAGAATCATAAGATATTGCTTCATAAATGTAATGGCTTTAATGCAAAAGATGCATTTACAAGAATTGACAGAAGTAATGAAGGTGAAATCAATTTCACTAATCTCTCAGAATTTATGACTGATTGTGGATGCAATTTAGAAAATCAAGAAGATTTGATCATTAATATATTAAGAAGATTAGATAGAGATGATGATGGAAGATTAAATTTAGCAGAATTTGTACTAGGAATATAACCTTTACAAATAAATATTGATAAGGTCTTAAGAAGAACTATTGATAACAGCATTATAGAAAAACAATTAAACTAAAGTGTAAATTAATTTTTAAAACTTAAATGCAACATAGTATTTAACTTAATTATAATATCAATTAGACTACATCTGCTCTCAATAGAAGTATTGTGAATAGAAGCATTTTGAATAAAAGCACAAATTTTTAATAAACATCAGTTAATATCTTGAATAATAGTTAAATTAATGGTGGAAAGGATACTTAATTAGATTTAACTTATTCAAGAACAGTTAATAATTTAATGAATAGTAATGCACTCAACAAGAATATCATATTAGAAAAGTTATAAAAGCCAAATCAAGCTAACTCTAGTTTTAGAAATTACATTTAAGAAAATAAAAAGGTAGATTTTAATGTAAGAAAAAATAGAAGTTTCTCAAATATAAACAAGGATTAGCTTTCTACACCTGCACTAATTGTAAAATAAGATTAATTCTTTAAAAAGAAAGGAATTACAAAATATCTAGATTCTGAAGTATTTAAGCAGTTAAAGGAATTGATTTTAATTTTTAGAGAGATTATTAATTATGAGAAGTAAATTGAATTGTGTAAATAAAATTTAGCTCTTTGTCCTGACTTTAACTTTTAAGATGCCTACAGAGTCTTTGATACTGCAAACAAAGGGCTAGTTACATAATCAGAGTTTTAAGAAATCTTATCTTCAATGAATATATTTTATAATATTGAAGATATTTTCCTCTTTTATAGAAAGTTTGATAAAGATCATGATGGTCGTTTAAGGTATCAATCATTATTTTACTCAAAGAAATATAATAATTTATTTTAAATTTAGATTCTCTGATTTTATAGATGCCTTATTGCCTAAATAAAAAGAATATGCTAAAATGATAAACTGCAGATAGCCGATCAATAAACAAAATCTTCTTGAATATTAAAGGGTAAATAAGATAAATTTAATTACTTTACAGATAAGTTGATTAATCTTTAATCTTAAACCTAAAGGTATTTTAGAAAGAAACAAGATTACATTTTGAGAAATTACTTGATACTCATTTACAATTCGGATTTGTGGTAGAAAAAATGCTATAGAATCTACATGGCTCGAGTGAAGATTTCGAATTATTAAGATTGTTTGAGTTGATAGACTCAGATGACGATGGATATATCTTATTTAATGATGTAAATTTATTTTATTCTATCATGCTATTCATTTCTTATCTTGTTATTATTTACATATAGCTAAGAAAATCTATTGAGTTATAAGGATTCTCTGTTAGTGAAAAAGAGTTAGGATATTTATCAGACAGATTTTGTAATTAATAAGAAGGAAGAATACCATTTTAAGTATTTATCTAGGAGTTAACTCCCTAATTATAGTTTTGAGTTGAAGAATTATTGGATAAGATTATTTGAAGGAAATGATTTTTAAAATAATTGATTGAAAGGGATAGAAAATATAAGAGGATTTAGTTGCAAGATTTATAAATTAATTAATAACTGTACATATTTATAAATATTATATAAGTTATTGCAATTAAAATTAATATAAATTAAATTATACAAATACTCTCATTACATTTAGGTAGAAAACAGAGATATATTTGGTTTAGCTACTTTTCTTTTCTCTTTTTATCCAGTTGTTACACATATCATTTCCTCCCAACTATAAGGGATCATAAGCTATTCTATTATATAATTTAAGGATTAATACATCTTTATTATAATTAATATTTTTTGTTTACTCGAATCAGTGTGCTTTGCAAATATAACTCCTAATTCATCTTCGCTTACCGAAAGATATAGCTTTTAAGAATCACCATAAGAAATCTAATCGTTTTTAATAATAATGTTAACATAAAATGAAATTAATTATTCAAATTATTTACAAATCTAGCTTTTATGATATCTCCAGGAATAAATTATTCTTCCATTTTTAATATATCTAAATTGGTTTATCTAACATCTTATTTTCTAATGATTCCTTGTAAATTATAATTGATTGTAGCTTCTTCTACCATTAATATTTTAACTTCAACTTTATTTTCTCTAATTTTAAGGACCTAATGTATAACAACAAAATCATTACAAGATTAGCCAAATTTATTTAATAAATATAAAGAATTCTACTTTTGCAGTAACAACTGAACCAACTTAAAAGTTAGCAACCTTATTTCCTAAAGGAATTACGCTAACAACGTTGTTTTTATCAACTGACCATTTTCCGCAAACAGATGCAAATAATTTTCCATTTATCTCATAACATCCTTATCCGGCAACATATCTTGTATTACCATACATTAAATCTTTATATATATTTAAAATTTATAAGTTATTCATTTTTTTCTACTAAGTCTGATAGAATTCTATTTACTTAAGCATTAGCCTGGAATGAAGAAACTCATTTTCTTTTTTACCTATATTTACTAAATATACTTCTTTAAATTACTTATCAAAATCTATTAAATTTTGTATCTTTTGCTTTAGGTTCCTGAGTGAATCTAATAAGATCCAATAAATTTTACATCGAAAATAGACAATTTATATATCTACTAAATTGTTTTAATGAGCAAAAGAATTAATTTATTATCTTTGAAGTGTGAAGAATTTATTTATTTATTTTTATACTTACTTATCTCAAAAGAAAATAATTTTGTGAATTATTAAATGAAAAATGAATACTTAAATCTATTATTTCCAATAAAATAAAAATCTCACTTCTAAAGTAAATAATCAAAGATACTTAAGTTCTACAATAGACATTTTAAAGATTTAAATAATTAAATTCATCCTCCTTATACTACTTTCCATCAAATAAGATTGAAAAATTAGATGATTAAAAATACTTTTCATTCTACAATTATAAAAGGAAAATTATCGTTTGAATTAAAAATCAAACTAAATGAAATAGAGAATATAATTAATAAATATATATTAGATAAATAAATTATCTTAGAAGTTTTTTTTAGTTGAAATTATCATTTAATATTAATTAATTTCCAGCAAATCTATGAGTATACAATAAGACTGACTTTCAAAGATGCGAAGGTTTTTAACTGATAAATATATTGAAATTTATTTAAAAATGAAAATAGATAGAATAGAAGTGGTTATTAAGAAATAGAAGTAAATATATAATAATGGGTGAATGAATGAACCAAAACTTTGCAAAAACAATATTAATATAGATAAATGCATTCTGATGAGAAAAATCGCAGTAGAAATAAAGTTTAGCTAAAGAAGAGATGAATTCTTAGCTTGAAGAAATTAAAATTCAGTAATTAAATTAGTAAATTTAAGAATTTGATTTACAATTAAAAACTGATTTATAAATTAATTTAGTTGAATCCAATCAATTAAAAAGAAAATTAAAGATCTTAGTATAATTCTCTTTGGCTTCACTAAGCTCTAACAAAATGATTAAAAATAAGAGTATATTTGAAGAATAGGAATAGAATTTTGCAAGACCGCTTGATAATAATTATGCTCGTTTTGATGTAAATAGTGCTAAAAAGGGGTAGAGATATAGTGATGAATATGACTATAATTACTAGAGGGACTAAAATATCTAATCTATACAAGTTTCATAGAGATCCTATTAAGAAAATAAATTGATATAAAATAGTCTCTAAAATACAAAAAGATAAAATGAAATACTTGGGCAAGATGTAGATTTTGAAGAAAGTGAAAATCCTTTTCATGTTAACTCTAGTTAGTAGATATAAAATCTAAATTAGAATTATCAATAAGAGTAAAAAGGAGAAGTGAATATGCATTTTAAAAATTACATTGCTTATTTGAAATAAAAGAATAGTGTTGCTGCTGGATCAACAAATAGTGAATAAAAAATGTAAAATCCAAGTTAACAAAATGGATTAGAATAATATATAAAGTCAATTAGCATCTCACCAATATCAAATAATTCTCCAATTAAAAGTGATAGTTTATCACATTCTCAAGAAGAATAAGAAGAAGGTGCTAGTGAAATATCATAGATATAGTAGTATATTAAGAGGGATCAAATGAAAAGAGATAACTAAAATAATAAATAGATTTAACTTTATTAAAATGCATCTCGCGAAGAAATTATTTCTGATAATCTAGACTATGCTGAAATGATAATAAAAAAAGTTAAATAACCCTCTAAAATATAGCATGATATTCCAGAAAATCGCTCAATAAAAAAAGCTCTCATATCTTAATTTTAAGAGAATCAGGAAGAACATTTCTAAGCTCTTCCTGTAGAAGAAGTTGCAGTATAAGATGAGAAAGCAGAAGGATCTAATGAATAAATTTTTAGTAAAGAATCAGCATTATAAAGTAAAATAATAAAGCTTTTATAAAGAAATATTAAAATATTGTAATTATAAAATAGAAGCAAAAGATGTAAATCTATCAGATTATATCCCTCAATAAGCAATTAGATTATCTCTTGAAAATTAAAGTAATTTTTTTGAATTTAAATTAGATTGATTGATAGATAGATATATCGATCAATAAAAAATATCTCTTTATTTTCTATTCAATTTCTAACATACCTTCTTAGATGATAAATACTGATAATAAATAAATATATATTTATAATATAATTGAAGTTTTCTTTAAATTTAACAAAAAATTTCCTCTAATCTACCTATTATCTACAATTTTAGAGTAGGATATATTATAAATTTATAAATACTAAGGATTTGATTACTCTATATACTTAATTCAGAAAACTCAAACTATTTATTAAATAAATAGAGAAGATTTTATTTTAAGGAGAGTTACAGAAATACAAGCCTGGATTAAATTACAATTTCATATCTAGATATATTACTTTAAGTCTAGAGAATTTAAAGTATTATAAAGATAGAGTTCATTCAAAATGTTATGAAGACAAGCCTTTATATGTTTTACCAATTTCTTGCATACAATCTGTTGCTAGAGTTTCATTTTCAGTTCCTCTTCTCCCTAAGGAATTGCAGAGATAAAAGAAAAATTTATAAAAATTATACCCTGATAACTTGGCTAAGAATGTAGTAGTCTATTATTTTGAAATTATTATTGATTTAAATAACCTAAAAACATGTAGAGAAGAAAATGATAGTAATTTAGGAAACGTAAGCACTAATTAAGTTTAATGAATAAAATTAAAATTTTAAATTTAAAATATATTAGAAAATACACAATACTCATTTGATGCCTCAAGATAAACTGGATTCTTATAGAAATGGTGAACTTAATAAAAAGATTAAAGGTAATTGTATTAATTAAAGTATATAACTAAGCTAATTTCAATATTATTCTATTTAGATTTAACAACTTGGTCAGGGAGATCGCATGAATGGTATGAATCTGAATAAAGATTAGTATTTTGCACACAAGATAAAACCACCTTAGAAACTTGGGTTACTGTTTTAAACTGGATTATCTCATTAAGAAGAGATCAGTAGATATCCTCATACTCTCATATATATTCTACAGAGAGACTTTCAGATTGAACGAATAAATAGAATAAATAGGACAAAAAAGTTTTACTTACTTACTAACTTACTTTCATACTTTATTCTCTAATTTTCCATAAAACTATTTTATTCAAATTTAAAATATAATATAAAATAATTATTAATTAATCAATTAATTACATAGTTTAGAGTTTATTTATTTATGTATATATATAATAATCATTATCAAATTCTTGTAGTAAAAATAAATAAATCATTTCCAAGATACTTTTTATGATAATCATAATTTATCATTTATTTATTAAAAACACGTGTTTTATTTTATATTAATAGGGAAAATTTTAATTTCTTTATTATAAAATTTTTCAAAAATAAAAGCATTTGATGCTTAAATATCTAAATTTAAATTAGTTATATTGCCTTTAAGATTTAGTTAATTTATTACAGACTATTTCCTGATTTGAACTCTTAAAATTTAGAATAAAAAAATTTAAATTGTTTGATTATTAAATAAGTTTAATATAAATTAAAACTAAGTAAATGGTAATTCAATGTTAATTCAACCAACTTGAGATTCTTTGTAAAGATTAAAAATATTATAAACCTAAAATTTATTCTATTATTTTAATAAAATTGCTAAAACAGAAAATTATTGTGATAAAAAATTACAATTATAGTTAACTTCAATTTTAAGTTATTTCTTACATTTTCTCTTTTATACTATCTAAATATTTATTTAGAGGATTATCTTCAATAGACACATAGGGCTCTATAAGGTTTTAAAAGCTAGGATTGAATTTAGAGTAGTTATTAGTATTGTACTATCTAAGTTCTTCTATAAGGGTTTATGTGTAACATTCAGATCCATCATCAAAGTTTTTATCGAAGTTAGTGAGACTTAAGCAGGTGGAAATAATTTATTAATATTTATCTAATGAATAAGTAGAATGGGTATCTGAAATGATTCTGAAAAAGACATCTTATAATATATCCATTTCTTTTATGTTTATTTATGAATCTTAAGATTATTTTATCAATTATACTGTGGTCAAAATAGTATTTTCGTTTATATTACTAATCTAAAAGCTCATTAAATCTGTAATCTTTGCTTCTAATAGTCTCGTATATTTATCCTTATCACCTAATAAATTTAAGAATTTCATAAATAACTTTAAAAACTCTGATTTTAACTCATAGCTATCTGATAGGATTTTTGTTTCTCCAAATTGATTAATAATCTATTTAAGAATTTCCATTATCTCATTTGGCTAATTTATTGAATTTTAATTTAAGAAATCAATAAATTTCAATTTGTTTTGATAATTTAGCTTATCAAAATTACTAGAAATTTATTTGAGATAACTCATGCATATACTAAATTAATTGTTGAATAACTTTGAGATAAGCTATAGTGTAGGAATAATTATTTATTAATTATTAACAAGTTGAATATCAGAGAAATCTCCCTATAAAATAGTTTAAAGTTTAGATTTAAAAATATCTAAAAAGAGTTTGTATTAATTTTCTTTATATAAAACTGAAATTTAAGTTTATTTATTATCTTCTTTTGTCTTATTCTCATTTGCAACTACAGTTGTTTCTGGTTAAGGATCTTTTACAATTATCATATTAGCTATTTTAATAGTATTGAATATCATATCACTATCAAACTTATTACTATGAAGGGAGTAATAGTTTAAAGCAATCCTGAGGAGATAGATACAATCTCTATTTTCTTAGAGTAATTCTTTTGTGAGCTATGAGAGCAATTAAATAATTGATTTATAAAGAGGGTGTAGTTAAGAGTATTCTTATGAGTAATCTAATTTAACATTATTCATATAAATTTCAGAAATTGAATTTATTGTTTCTGATAAGATACTATCTATTAATGGAGAGTTTTTAAATTGTTCACTTTATAACATTTTATTTACCAACTCTAGCTTTTGGAGAGGAAACAAGTTAATAGATTTTCTATACTTAGGTTCTTTTTAGGTTACATTTAATAAGAATATTCTCGTAATAGCTGTTCTGATCAATTTTAAAAGAGGTTGATCAAAGTTATATATTCCCAATTTACGAATCATATATTCTTTATTGTAATAGGGAGTCTTAGAGAGTTAAGAGAAATAGAATAATTCAAAAAATTTGGATATATTAACAGGTTCTTCCTTTAAATGCATTAAAAAGAAGCATGAGAGTTAATATATCTAAATAGAATCAAGAGATTTGTATATATTTTTAAACAATACATCATATTTTAAGTGGTTTATCTTAAACTTGTAGAATGTAGCTTAGGATATCTTTTCTATTGTATAGAGAATTGAGGGCATATATTCAGGTTAAATTAAATCTTCTAGTTATTCATAATCCTATAGCTTTTACTAGATAAAATTAAACCCTATTATAGTAGGAATTTCCTAAATAAAGTCTTTATCAGCTTCTGAAATAATTAAAATAGTTTACAATAAATCATTAAATTCTTCATTTGGAATACTATAAACTCTTTTCTCTAGCTCATTTTTCACAAAATTAACTAATTTATTATAGATTATTAATTATAATTCTTCATTTTCTGATCTTTAAACAAGCTTTTAGAGCATTAATGATAGAGACAAGATGTTTGAATAATTAACAATAATTTTATTTTCTGATAAATCATTAGTAAGTTTATTGAGATTCAAAGTATGATACAAATCAAATTCCACTATGAAACGCAGTGCTAAAAAATCTTGATCTTAATTGAATTGATTTAGTAAAATTGTTTAGGCTTATTCTTTAACATTAATAAACTATTAATCTTAAATTTATGATTTTCTGGATTGTTCTTATAAGATCATATAATAGAAATAATATTATTTGGAGATATTGTTATATTATTTAACATTTCCTTCTTCTACATCAATCTCAATCCCACTTTTATTTTCTATGCCTATTACTTTAGAGAAGATCTTTATCTTCTCCAAATTCTTTTTCTTTATGATGTTTCTAAGCATTCTTTTAATTTTTTAAATTTCTTTTGATTAAAGATATTCTTTGTTTTCAACCACATTATAAAAAATTGTAATAGGATGATTAATCCCATCAACAGCAATGAATATCTTCCAATAAAACTCAATAAAATTTTTATTACTGATCTCTCTAACTATCTTTAAAAGCATAAACCTATATGAATTTTAATTTTAATAATTTTTAAATAAGAGTAATTTTATTATCAACTATTAAATATAATTTAAAAATATGTAAATATTTTGATATAAAATTTAAAGTTGAGAACATTTTCATTATGCTACATTCAGTAATTAAAGTGATTAACTGATAAAATATTAATATAATTTAATTGTAAACTTTTTACACCTTCAGATGAGATAAAAACTTTATAGCTCTGTAGCATGTAGGATGGATGATTGTATTAATAAAAATGCTCTAAAAGAAATAATCATAACACTAATTTAAGTAATTTATTAGAAATTATTTAATAGGGAGTTACAGTATTTTACAGGTCTAATTTATTATCTCCATTTTTCGTTTTAAATTATTAATACTAATTCATTAATGTATTTTTTATGGTAAAATTAATAACTAAAGATAAATAACTGAATCGACTATTAATTATTAATTTTTGGTAAGATACAGATCTATTTACGTTGTGGATCTCACCTTTTTAATTATAAAGAAGGAAAATTTATATTTGAGAAAGCACAAAGAAAAGAAATCATAATATTTGAGAGTAATTTTTTATAATACCTATTATAGTATTCTTTTTTGAGCTTAATAATATTTATTTTTTGCCCATCTTAAAAAATTAGAAAGTAAATTTGTGGGTATAGATTATCATTTTAGTAATTTTAGTTGAGTTTGTGAAAAATTTCAAATTAATAAATGTAAAGAGATAATATAATAGAAACAAGAGAATATTTTAATTAAAGTACTGTATGAAATAATTCGATAGAGTGATTTTTATTGAAAATAGAAATAATAACGTTAAGGACTAAGCTAATTTAATATAGAGGAAGGAATTTACAGATGGATAATAATGTAAAGAAGATTGATAATTTATAATAGTTAGAAGTTCCTTTTTTCTTTACTTTGAATTTTTATAAGATAGCACTTGCCCTTTATTTTATAAAAAAAGGTACAAGTTTATTATTTTTTATAGAACTTATTGTTGAAATAATCAATATACTAATAGAGATTATATTTTCTTTAGTTTTTAGTTGAAGTAAAGTAAAAAAAAAAGCATATTATTTCTCTAGTCTTTTTAAGCAAACTAAAATTAGATAAACTCTCAATAATCTGTATTGTTATTTTCCATTTCTTTTTTAGATTTATCCCATATTTCATGCACCGTATAACCTTCTCCATACAGTAAATTATACTACCTTTATCTTTCCTACATACATTAAGATATAAAATAGGTAACTATACAGCCAAAGACAAGACAAAAAGCACATATTCCTACTGCTAACCAAAAGTTAATATATGGATCTATATCTAGTTAATATTAACAATAAGGTCCTATATATGGAGAGCGACAGTAGCATTACTTTTCTACACATTACCCTCCATTAAAACATGTATTTTAAGATTCATCACATTAAGTATTTTCTCTTAACTTTTCCAAAAACATTATCTGTTGGTCTTAAATAGTTAGACCTTCATTATTTAATTTTTCTTATCGCACCAAACGGGCTCCATTTACTGAATATAGGAATAAGAGAGAGAGATATAAAAATAGAATACTAGGCGCTCCTATTTTCATTTTATGAGATTATTTTTATACATTTATCATACTATATTCCTAAATTGCTATCTTACTATTCTAACCTTACCTAATTTGCACTTTAATTATTCTTTTTATGATAAATTTATTAATTAATTTACTATGCCTCAATTATTCAACAGAGTTTTTTATCATTAGACTAACACTAAATTATGTGTTTCTTCTAAAGATTACTCAGTTAAGTGGCATTTGATCAATAATTTGACTATTATATTATTATTGATAAAATCTAAATTCCAATATTTTGCAAGCTATGAGATAAGCTCATCTTTTTCGATATTTAATGATTCTACGTAAAAGCTAAATATTTATCTATCTAACTTACTATGTCTCTACTGTAAATTAAGCTAAAAAATTGCTCCTTATATTTATCATTTTTAAGCATTTTAATATTAAATAACACTACAATATGCTTAAGAATTGAAAGATTTTTGAAAACATATAATAATTTTGTATTTTTTAACTACCATCTAATACCAAACTAAAATTAAGTTTATATAAATTAGTACAGGTCTCCATTTAATTACAGTTATTTTACTTAAGTCGATTTAGTCGATTATTAAAAAACGCTCCAAAAATAATTGATTTGGCTGTATTAATTAATCCATTCTTGTTCCCAATACAAAAAGATTTACTATCTATTAAAAAAAGAAATTTTAATTAAAAAAATAAAATTAAATATTTTGTTTAAAACAATTGAAAACCTGTGAGTTAAGTTTGATAGTATTAATTTAATAATATTAGAAAGATTAAAATTAAAATAATATTTTTGTACTTATCTTGACTAATATACTAAATATATTAAGGTTTACTCACAATACAACCTAATTATTCAACATTTTACTCCATTTTCATTTTTTAAATTATCCTCTCCCATATATTCTTTTAATAGAGTAAAAAGTACTGCTTATGTTTAAATATCTAAATTACTCTAAAAGATTTATTTATTTTTCATAAAATTTATTTCTTTTGTAAAAATTCAAAAGAAAATTAATATTAGTTAATCAGATGCAAAGTTAAAATTATAAATGAAAAATCAAGAAAATATTAACATACAATATATCTATGGGTTAATTTAAATTTTACAATTATAAAATTCATACAAATAGTATTTAAATTGCTTAAAAAGCTAATTTTTATCTAAATTTCAACCAATTCTAACACCTTATCCTTAGAAATTTCTAAAAAAGTTTCCTTGATTATTGTTGTTGTTATTGTTGGCATTATTATTATTAGGGTTTTGATAATTATGTGCAGGCTAAACCTTGGTGATGTATTTATTAACAAATTTAGTGCTAATTTATATTTAAAAATAATAAAATTTGAATTATAATTTGGTATATAATATTTTATTTACAAGAATTAAGGTGTTCTCAAGAAATTTTTTCCACTTGAAACAGGGTAAATATCTTTTAAGAAAATGTAAGCATGACCTACACCCATTCCATATAAATCATTCATTACACTTTATCCCATAATTAAATGAAGGCCCATTAAGATAAAAGGGAAGTATCCACCTTTTAATAATTATGATAAAAATTAATTTTAATATTCTAACTCAAAGTTAATTGAAGAAAGAATTATTCGTTTTATTTTTACTTTTGAATTTAAGACCAAAGAAGAACTAAACAGTTTCAAAAGGCTTTCTCTTGCACCAAATATAAATGAAGGAGAAGAGGAGTGAGTCACTTAACCAAAATCCCTTAAAGATCAAACCAACTACCTAATTTTTAAAATATTTGTATACTTTAAATTCAGTCTATATGAACTAAGTCTAATAAATAGTTTTGATTGTTAATATTTACTGATAATAAAGTCATATTGAAGATATAGAGCCATAACTATTCATCTACTTATCTTTCTGTAAAGAGAGATTCTAATCTAGATGTACTAAAATACCTTTTGATAAATTGCAAAATCTTTAAAAATAAGTATCCAAATGATTGAGGAGATATCAATCAAAATGCAATAAATCTTACAAAAATACGAATGTCCAAATAATATTAGGACCAAAAAACCCAATAAAGAAGAAGTTCGAATATAATCTCCAAATCTATATTATATTAGCAAAATAATATTTTATGAAATTGCTATTTTACTACAATTTTTTAAAGCAGAAGTTTTTGTTTATTTTATAATCTTACTTAGAATTCCATGAGTTTTTCTCTACTTAAGTAAAGATAATGAGGAAAATCTCCCCAAATGATGCTTGATATAATAGTCACTACTACACATGCTGTTATGAATGATCTAGATACTATTGGAAAAGATTAATACCAAGTTTTTATATCCTCCATTTTCTTCCTACTATTTTTGCGCTAATTATTTAATTTTTAAGAAAATTGTAAATATTAATTAATATCTTAAATTTCGAATTTCTTTTAGAACTTATATGCATAATATTTAATAATTTTAAGGATAGACGTTGGTTGATTAGTTGATCAGAGAGAACATTTACATTATTCTTGATTTTTGTAGGAGATATTAATTGCTCAAATCATTAAATATAATATATAAAACACGTGTAAAATAAAAGAAAGGTCGACACTATAAAATAAAATTTACAATAAATATCTAAAATTTTACTGATCTTAAAATCTTTACTTTAGAAGGATTAATTCGAATCAATATTCTAAAATCTACACTCCTAATAAATTAATTATGTATTCATAATTTACAAAGTAATCATAATAAATGTATTTTCTTTAGCCTTGGTCACATAAAAATAATTACAATTATCATTAGATTAACAACTAAGAAGCGAATCATACTCATGGATAAATCTAAAATAGGAACTTTATTTAAAATAAGGAAATTAAATTATTTTTAATCATATCAATGAAGTAGATAGAATATTATAATTAAAATATTTTTAAACGAAATAAAAGATATCTTTAAAATAATTACTGCTTGGAATAAATAGAGTCTTTGCTGAGATAAGTTAAATTTGGGTACTTTCCATAAGATCTGGATAACCTGGGTGAGCACTTCCTCCTATAATATAAACATTATACTCAGTGTTTGGAACCATACCTGGGATTGTAAGGTTTTATTTAGTATATGGCTCAGATATTTCAATTTTCCAACTGGGAACAACACCATTTGTGGAGTTGTAGCCCCACATAATTTGTTGGTTGCTAGGTTTACCTTTATCTTCTTATGTTTTAGTTGCCATAGCATAGACGTATCCATAATTATCAAGATTAACTGAAATAGTTACTTTGTTAGTAGCAGTATCTATCTCACTGGGCGTAGTTAAGAAAGTAGGAATATACTTCACGAATTCTGAGTATTTTACAGTTGCAGCAGTATTTAGATTAGTTAAACGTGCTGCCAGATTAGTCATTTGATTTTTTATTAAGTAAGTAACTAGATTATATGGAGAGTCGAAGTTTTCTGTTAATGGATTTGAGATAATTTGTAAATAAATATTTACTGAAGGTTCATCTGCTAATGCTCTCGCTAATTTTAATAAGTTAGATAATATTTATATAATATTACAAATTGAAATTTATTTACATTTATTGCTGATTTCTTCATAACTAAGAACTCTTGAAGTTGCAAATACGTATCTTCTTTCAATAACCCTATATTAATATCATACATTTTAAGCTATTCAATCTAAATATTATTTGAATTACTAAGATTGCATGAGACTGAGAACAAAAGCTACTTCTTTTTTGATGTTTCTCTTTTCAGCAGAGTTTAAGTAAGATTGTTAGAAATTAAGAACAAAATCTGCTGCATTATATCTATCTACTGTCTTGAAATCGAATTATTTCAAAGCACTCCATAAACCACCTCTGTCTACTGCATAGGCATAGCAGGTATAAAGTACTTATGCTTAAAGATTATTGAATTAATATGTAGCTTAGTTGGTTTTACCAATTATTGTATTTCCATACACTGTTTTTGTAGACTTCCATTTAGGCTTTTTCTAAATTTATAAATCACTGATTGAAGGTGATTCTGTACCTTACAAAGCAAGCATCAAAAATACTTAGGTTACTTCAGAAGATCCTAATATTAGTTTTAAAAGTAGAATAAGATTTAATAATTTATATTTGCAACTTTACCAATTGTTAAAGTAACTGAGGTTTAGGTTGTAGTGGTGTTAGAAAAATCAGTAAGGAGAGGAGGGCTTGTATCTTTCCCAATAATAACAAAATCTATTTCAGTTGTACTCAATGTGTAAACATCAGAGTTGATACCGTCAAGAGATAATTATAGAGTACCACTCTATATAGTCGTTTCAGCAGTTGAATTTAGGTAGAATGATACTGAATTCATTCCTTATCCGAATAGTAAACTTTTGGATGATATTGTTATACCTGGATAACTACTTTTAAATCTAATCAGAACTTCTAAGGATAAATTAGGAGCATATGCTGTAGATAAAATTGTAGGTAATGACCAACCTCCTAAAGGAATTTCTTGAAGTGTGCCTACACTAATTCTGATGTTTTTATTTGTTGTCACCTTTGGTATGTTTAAAAATAAAAAATTATTTTAGAAAGGAAATCATGATTTACTTGGACTGGAGTCTTTTTAATTGGTGTGTAAAGGGGAGGAGTAGTCTCACCTAATATAGACCAGTAGATGTAATAATTACCTAATTGATAAATAACAAAAAAATATAAATTAATAAGAATTACAATAAACATATTTTTCATTACCTCCATTTACATTCTCATCAACTGATACCCTAAATTTTGATTTCAAATCTCCTAGCACTAATTTTATTTGGCTGGGAATAATTGTAATACCTTCTTATGAAGGAGTAGGAACTAGAGTAAGATTGAGAGCACAAGGATAAATAACTCCTAAATATAAATCCTAACTTTAAGTGCCCCTTTCTACTATAATTGTATTATCATTATTAACAGTAATATAAGGACCAGGGACTGTAAAAGTAAAAAATGAAGGATCTATATTGAAGAAAGTCTTTGATATAATATTTTTATTAAATCCATCATAGGCTTTGATGAGAATAGGATTTGTGGATCCGGCATCTGTAGGATTAATTAAATTGTTAATATAAAGGTCAGTAAGGCCACTAATTTAAACTAGATTTCCAGTTACTGTGACTTTATTATTACTTATGCTACATAACAAATTATTCATATCACTGTTTGATGAAGAGCAATCTAACGCCTACCAATCAGGTACATCATACTAATTAGGGAATTCAATAATGATTTAACCTTAAGAGTTAATACTAGGAAGTGGATAAGAAGGATCAATAATAAACTACATGAAATAAGTAGATGTTCTTCTAATATAATAATTACTAGGGTACATGTCTTATAATTTTAGCCATGTAGGAGCAGAGCTAGTCAATAAAGTTCCTACATTAGGATTATAGTCAATGAAATAGTTTGTGAATAATGAATATGTTCCAATCTTAAATGGTCCACCATTTCTATCTTGGTACTCGTTTGGATTCATAATACTATATTTATTAAATAATTAAGTTAATATAATATTGCATGAAAAGCGTAATAAATTTAATATTTTTTATAGATTTTTACCCAGAAATAACAAGAATAATTGGATCATCAAAACTAGGTGTATAAGAAGTAATACCAGATATTTTTATCACCCTTTAATCAATAGTACACCCGATTTCAGAAGTAAGACCACCTTATGATTTACAATTTAGTTTAGAGCCAAGAAGATTATCATATTTAGGAGGAAATTCTATGTAGATAATAGTATTTGAAGAGAGATTATTGGAAGGAATTAAGACAAAGGTGTATTCTCCATTTTCAGCTTCATTAATTGGGAAGAAATCCATTTATTTTACTTATAGTGGAGAAGCACGTCCAGTGATTGTGAAAGTTCTAAGTGAAAGTGTAGATGTATCAGTATCTTGTAGTAGCATACCGTCATAGTAAATTTAAACAATAAAACCATCAGTTATACCTGGTTATGGATTGTATACATCTTAAACCTTATATAATAAATAAATGCAAATTAAAATAAAATGTAAACACATTTTTTTAAAATTAATAAATTTTAATTACTGAAAAATGAACTGTATCAGAATTGTAACTTGTTTCTGTAACTAAAATAAATGTATTTCCAGAAAGCGAGCAGCTCTTAAAAGTAGTGAGACCACCAGTTACCTAACAAACAGGGGTAGATGGTAGTGATGAATATGTACTAGCTGGAAATACTATTTTAATTGTAGCATAAGCTCTAAATGAAGAAGATGGAGTAAATGAAACTGTGTAAGTTGAATACACATAGGCATTACTTGGGAAGGCATAAACCCCTTAGAATATTACATTACTTGAAGCAAAAGTTGAACCAGTCGTATAGCTGTTAAAATTTGTTCCTATGTTTAAAATTATAAAAATTTTCTTGTTAATAAATAATAAAAGAATGAATATTACTTGAGTTAATATAGTTATTTTTATTTTGATAATACGCGATCACAGACCAACCAGTAGTGACTTGGTTAATCATATCTGGATTCTTTACACCATCAACAATAACTCTGAAGGGAGATCCTGCAGGGTGATATTAGATATTAGAAATTGTTAGGATATTATTTTAAACAGTGTATATAACTCCTTATGAATCTAATGCATTTAATTATGGTGCATAGAATGAGGGACTAGGAAAACTCTTTTAAAGATTGAATTAACTATTAAAAGTTATTTCTACTGAAAATCCATCTAATAGATCATTTTAAGGCTAGATATAGAATTCAAAGTATGAACCAGGATATAAAGCTGCTTTGAAAGGCACTTAGATTTGGATATCTGTGAAATCATTAACTTATGGAGTAGAAGCTGAGGTACGCTATTAAAAATAGTTGATAACAATTATTATTATATTGACTCAAATTAGAAAGAAATTTACCGAAATAGCACAAATATTGTTATTAGTAATTTTTGCTGGGGCTGCATAAACACCAA
Organism: Tetrahymena borealis; assembly: GCA_000260095.1. Classification (NCBI taxonomy): domain Eukaryota; phylum Ciliophora; class Oligohymenophorea; order Hymenostomatida; family Tetrahymenidae; genus Tetrahymena; species Tetrahymena borealis. The sequence continues at coordinate 440,519 of JH651230.1, read as the reverse complement.
TTTATACTATAGTACCAAAAACTTTGGAATACCTGGGATATACAAGGTTTTTTATATGACATTTCAAGGTACTTGCAGGATTTAAATTTGAAGTACCACCATTCACATTAGTTATTTCGACTAAAATCCAATTTATATCATGATAAATTACTATTTTTTAGATGTAATTAACACCTGCTTCAATCATTTCTATGGTAACACTGTCATCTGAAGGGAAAAATCCTATATATTAAATAAATTATTTTATGGAAATAAAAATACATATTCTTAATAAAATTATTTAATTAATATACCTGTATCAAAAGTTGGTAGAATTAAAATGAAAAAGTCACCAATTGCATAGGCTGGACTTGTGTTATCAAATTATATTGTTACATCAAAGTTCTTTTATAGGTAATAATTTGCAGGACTAAAAGTAAGAAATGCATCATTTTAAAGATTTATAGGTGCTTTTGCTGCTTAATTAGAATAACCTATTGTTATTACACCTGAAGTGTTTAAAATTTATTCTCTTCTATTAGATTATTATTTGAGGAGAACTTTAATAGTTGCTGTGGAGGTTAATGGATTCAATATTCTTGGAATATGGAATCTGATGTAAGTATTGGGTTGGATTGCTTTAAAGAATTTCATTCTTATTGCTGTATAAGACACTGGAGGAGCTGAAGTCAGAGGGTTTGCATATAATGTTTTAATCAAATAGCATTTTATTGATTCATCATCGATATTAAATAAACCATCGAGTGCTTTGCAATAGAACTCTTCATTAAATTTTAAATTAGTACCTAGCTTTTAGTCATAGTTTGAAAGGAACAAGACATCAATAAATCCTATCAAATTAAAAATATTTCAATTTTAAATTTACAAAATATAATTTATTTGGTTACCTTATGGGTCAGTTAAAAGATTAGAAGGTTTTCCTTATGGAATAGCTAATGAAACAGTTGTAAGAGAGATTTCCATAATACCATATCTTATATAATCAGTAGCTGCTGCAGGAGCATAATTCATGAAATTCATATAAACTCTATCGTTAATTGATGCTATAGGCTGAGGAGTAATTATTAGTAGAACGCTAAAAGTAAATAAAACAGTTGTTTGGGTAGAGTCATAGATAGTAACATCTACAAGATAAGCACCTTAGTAAACTGGGGTTGTTATGAAAGTATTTAAATATAATTTGCCTTAAACACCATTTGTAACTGCAGAACCTGCAACTGTAGAAGAATTCATTGTAATTACTTGATCTTTTCTTTTGCAAACAGTAGAAGCAACTGCATATACCAAGCACTTTGAACCTTTATTAAAGTATAATAATTATTGAATAGAACTTAGGAATCATTAAATAATTCAAACCTGATACAGCGGCTAAAGAAAATTCATCAGGTAAGATGAATCTATACACACTTCCAGCTGGTATTGGTAGAGGAGGTGTAAAGTAAATTTAAATATTGCTTAATGAATTAGCTTGATATTTATTTATGGATTAGTTTTCAACAATAATAGCTGAGTTTTAAGAGTTGTATGATTAAACATTCACATAGACAGAAGATTTATCTTAATCAATAATTGTAGTCATTGATGTGCTTGTATAAGTAGTAACAACAATAGTGTTAGATTTACCAGGCAAAGAGGGTAAGATTATTCTAATAAAAATGGATATCTCTTTAGGTGTAGTTTAGGGTGAGAAATTTTTAAATCTTATATAACTATTTGTGACATCGCTATCATCCATAGGATTATCTGCACTTATATCATCCAGTCCATATAAAAGTTGGTAACTAGTAGAATAATCAGAATCTAAATAAAAATAATAAAAATCCAGTAAAAAATCAAATATTTTTTATTATATATTATAATTTACTATTATCAAATAGTTGTATTGAACCATCTGAAGGGAATTTAATTTCCACAATAGAACCTGATAAAAGAGGATTCTTTGGAAGAAAAGTTATTGTATAATCTATGATCTTTGACTTAGTTTCAACTACTAAGCTCTATTTAGGTTTAAAATTTATGTACTACATTTTACCAGGAGTAATCTACAGACCCTTTAAGAAATTACTCCATGCAAGCACTACCTTTGTGTTAGCTCTATAAACGACTATTCTAAAATTAGCAGTGAACAATGAAACTGTTGGGTTAGTCATTGAAACACTAATACCAACGTCACTACCAATTTTAATATCTTATGAAAACCCTATTTTTTAAATGCAAAATAAAATTTATAATATACTTTTTATTTTTATCTAATTTAATTAAGTTAATTTTTAAGGAATGAAAAGAAGATAAATAATAATATAAATTATAAGATAGATATTTTAAATATTTGTCAATAAATTAATTTTTTTTACCTTCTACTCTTATGATTGTTGATCCAGCTATTAACTAACATTTTATTTATCCTTGAATCTAAACTCCGTTAATCGGATAGGTAGAGCATGAAGGATTGTTTGAAATTGTAAAACCTGAATTAGGTATCCAGAGCTCAATATATGAATTCATTGGAAGAAAGGTTGCAGTTTTGAAGGCAAAGTTATACTTTGTTGGTTGACCAGCTGCAGTAGTACCAGTAGAATCAACTGCAATCGTTGTTGATGCAAGCAAATCAATATCACCAGAAATACCAAGAGATCCAAAAATTAAATTTTCATCATATTTATTTTATCCTCTGCTGGTTTCAACATAAAAATTACCAGTACCTCCTGCAGACAAGGGATTGAGAACTTAATATATAGTTAGACTAATTTCTAATTGTTATTAATATTATAAAAAAAAGTTTAAATTCTTACTTATATGATAGCATAAAAAAGATATATTTAAATGGCTAGCTAAAATAAGATTTTAAGGTGGTTTTAAATTATTATTAAACTTAAAAAAACTTCTAAATTCTGCTATTCTATTGTATAGTTTTGTATATTGTATTTGAAGCTAATATAATTTCATTTTGATTTATACTCTGCATCTCTTTATTAATTACTTTACTATTTTATTTCTTAATTATTCTTTATCCATTTACTTTTTTTGAAGGCTAACCAACCATTATCAACTTATTATTGAAAAAAAAGTAATTACAAATGTTGCTGAGAATTTCCTCACTGTCAAAGTAAAAGAATACTTTATGATCGAAAATATCACATCTCCTATTACATGTAGATGAATTTACTGTAGAAATGCCTAATCCTGGAGCATATTGGTAGGGAAATGTAACGACAACTTTACCTCCTTTGGGTATAGAAGATTAAGGTATTATTTAAAAGGTATAGTCAGCAGGTTAATTCCTATTTGCAATAGTATTATATATTGGTACATTACCCTATTATACAGTACCTATATTATAAAGAAAGAAATACTTTATTAATAAAACATATATTGTTCATTCATCTAAGAGCAGAATAATATATATGGATTTAAATTTTAGATTTACCTGCCATAACATTTTTAATATCAACCAAATAATAAATCAGATAGATGATTGCCAAGTATGTCTTAGTTATCATCTTAAAATAATAGGCAGTAGTTTGAAAATGTATAATTGGCAAAATATTTTAGAAAAGGCTTAATTTCTACTTGTTTATAGTATATCTTGAATTAATAGCTTTATCTTTTCGATCAATAAATTAATAATGAGTTGTGATATTTTATTAGATTTTGATGCTTAAAAATTAACTTTCAAAAAGATAAATAAACAATCAATTCCTAATTTCTAATTTCTTATGCTTATTAGATTTTTTACTTGATTCTTTTAATTGATAATTAAAAATAAGATTATATTTCACGTTTAGAAATCAATCTCCTATCAAACAAAACACAAAACACCCTTTCAATTAAGTAAATCCTTATATTAAAGCAACTGAATATTAACCGTGAACAACGCCAATAAGTTATCCGATAATTGCTATTATAAACGATGTTATTAAATTTCCCTTTATTTTATATCTTATATATTTTAAAATATTACCAAAATATTTAGAAGTTATTGGCAAGAACAAAATAAAACAAAGAAGGAATAGAAAATTAAATTGGAATTTCTTAACTAATTATTTGGGATGTACAAACATACAAATTACTTACTACTTACATATTATAAGAATTAAAAATAAGATTAACTTGGTTAATAAAGAAAAGTATCATAATTAATCAACTCCAGCTTTAAGAAAAGTATGAGAATTTATACTTGATATGAAAATTCATGAAGAGTGCTTGATAAATAAATTAGAAAGTTGAATTGGGTTTAAATGAAGAGATTTTTATTAGGAAATTGATAGATCTACTTATTAATCAAGGTTGTTCTTTTATAGTTTTTGTTGTTGGTATTTCTTAAATCAAATGGTATTTGTTTAGAAAATAGATTAAATATTGGTTTTAATTAAGTAAACTATAATCTATTTATTAAATTATCTCTTGATGTAAATTTTTTTCATAGATAGAATTTCTTCATTCATCATCTGCTTTAATAACCAACTTTGTATTAGTGTATCTATTAGCAAACAACCAATTTGCAAAATGCTATATGATATAAACTGCATTTTTAAGCTATTCATCAGAAGGACCTATAATCACCAAATCATTGCAATTGGGATATTCTCTGAAATAATTTGGTAATACTTCAATGACTAAATCATTGCAAATTAAGAAAGAATCATCTCCATTATTTGCCTAACAGTATTCTTGCTATCTTATAGAAAGATCTATCTAATACTATTGTTAACTTGGTGCTGCTTCCATATTTCCATTTATTTCAGGATTATCTCCATTTTGTCCATTTGCTAACATATTTTATTACTATAATTCATTGTTTATTTTTTATTGAAGAGCATCCCAACCATATTAGTTCAAAGCTTTACGGTAAAAACAAAGGAAAACCATAATTTCCTTCAAAGCTTCATTTTGTACTCCCTTTGCAATATAATTTAAGAATAAAACAAAAATTCTATTCATTTCTGTTTTCTTGATTTCTTCCTTTGGATCTATTTCTTCTAAAATGTAATTGGCTGGATCATCTTCAAGCTATTTAATTCCATCTAAAATTGCTTTGTATTCGGTTTCATCCTTACCTTAGAAGAACTCTAATGGAAAGAGGTTACTTAGTTTATTATCCTCAGTCCATTCATCATTTTTATTCTAATTATTGAAAAAAACTCATAAATATGGATTAGAAATAATAAATAATGAATAGAAGAAGTATTTGAAATAATAGCATAAATAATATATGATTGATTGATTCCTTTAATTATTTTTGATAATTTAAATTTTTTTAGATTTGATTTTTAATTGATTTTATTAGAATCTTTGCTAATGCTCCCAAACTGTTTATAAATTTCTTTTTTTCTGAATGAAAAAAGAAAGAATAATATTCTTTATTTTAAAATGCAGGTTTGCTAGAATTAAACTTTCTATCTATCTATCTAATTCAATTATTATGTCATATCCTAATTCTATAATTCAACTTTCTAATTTAATAATTATTTACTCTTCTGTAATTTTTATCTATTGTATCTAAAAAGTTCAAGATCTCTTCTAGAACATCCACCACTTCATTAGACCCTACACTTTTTTCTTCTTCTTTATTATTTTAGTCACCATCTTCTTTCTATTTATTAATATAATTTACATTAAGTCAAATTCAAATAGAGCTTTAAAATTAAATTCTTTGATTTTTTATAATTTATTTACTTTAGGAGGACGACCTCTGCTATTTGCTTTACCTTAAGGTCCTGGGAGACTTGTTCCCTCAGGAGGTTTACCATCGTGCTTCCTATTAAGATATTTGTATAAAGTTAGATTAGAAATGCTTAATTGTAAGCTTATGTCTTATAAAAGAGACACTAAAACTAATAAAAATATTAACAAAATATTAAAAAACATATTTTGAAGTTAAGTACTGCTTAAGATGAGTGTAAAGAGCAGGATATGATAAATAAGATTTGCCACAGCCACAGTTATAATTTCTATCATTTTAATCCTTGCGAGTTCTTCTAGTCTTCTTTTCAGATTGACCATTTTACCCGTCCTAAAGTTAATCTTACTAGTTCATTATGACTATTATTTAATAAGATTTATTATATCTTGCTAATTGATTGTAGATTATTTAGAGAGCTAGATAAATAATTCTAATCTATGTCCATGTGATTTGAGGAATGAATTGTAATTTTTACTTGCTTATTGTACTAATTGCTTGGGTCAGTTCTTTTCTTCAATTACTAAAAAATATCTTTAGAATGTATATAATTATTATTTATTATTAATTAAGAAAGACAGAAAAATTATAAATATTAATAGCATCGAAAAATTACAATCATTGTGATCATTCCTTTCTTTATAATTATTATTAATTTTGAAGAATCATGATACTAATTAAAATTTTGCAATAATTTCCCGCACAACTATTTTTTATAATTAATTCCAAGTCATAGATATTAATAAAGATTGAAACAAGCACTCATCAATTGATTGAAAACTCTTAATAAAGAATGAATGAAAAGAAAGAAAGAATTATAAATTTATTTGATATTTATTTTCAAAATAGAAAAAGATATTTTTACTTTTGTCTTCTCAATCAAATTAATATTATTTATTACTTTAGATATTTCTTTTATTCATTCATTTTTAAAAAATTTTACACAACAATTGATTTATGCATGCATGCACTATTATTTAATTCAAACTACTTACTTAAGAATTATATCACTTTTATTCAATAAACACCCAAATTTATTAATCCACATTTTATGTAAATCAATAAGTGCTCTTAAAAAAACTCTATAATAAATTCACAATTCCTTCAATTTAAGATATGATAATATTGATAAAAATCCTTAATATATTTTTTCTATTTAATAATATTTTAAATTAAAATAATGATTAGACCTTTAATATTATTTTAGCTTATATTTAATTTATTTTATTCTTTGTTTGTTATGATTATGTTTAAAAAAGATCCATCCATCCAATGATTTATCTATCTAAATTATATAATAAATAATAATTCTCCATTTATAATACGACATATACTTTAAATATAATATATAGCTAAAAACTGATCAGATATCCCATAAATCATAGTAAATTTAAGCTGGAGCAAAATTTAATTATTATTTTATGAATTTATTAAAAGTTATAATCTTACTAATTTCCTAAATAACTGATACAATTCTTTTACTTCTAAGTATGGTTTAATTCAATTCGATAAATGGGATCAGTCTAATATTTCTTGTTGTTAAATTTTATGCAAGCTATTCTATCAGATCAAAAGATATTTAGAGACAAATCAAGAAAGAATCTTTTTATGTTAGATTAATATAATCAAAGACATTAAATAGATCATTAATATTATAAATTCCTACTTAAAAACTTTAAATTTTATAAATAATTTTTTTTTAATTTTTAAGAACAATTAATGATAATCTTAAATCTCTTGACATCACTTAAATACTAAAGGTTACGTCATAATTCAACAATATTTACAGAACTCTTGGAGGCAAAGTAGAATCAAAGCGATCAAATCTAACAAAAATTATTTCAGTAACTGAGTTTAATCTAAAGTATTATCTACATATTTAATCATTTGTTAAATTCTAAATTTTATTACAGTGAATTAATATGTGTCTCACCTAAAGCAATTATTTTGTCATTTTCCAGTCATTAATTATAGAGTTTATTAAAAAAGGAATTAATCCTATAAAAATAGTTTTTATAACTGATTTTTCAATAGATAAATTTTATAAGGATGCAATCTAATCAATTATTGCCATAAATATCAAAATAATTTTATAATATATTTATAAAATATGTGAAGGATAACTTTCTTAATTGTTTTTTACATTCAAATCATTAAAAAACAAGAAGTAGAATAAGATTTTTAATTTTAATAAGCTTGTATTATAATAACTCTAATCATGTTCAAAACCTTATGTCAGAAAATAGCTCTTTATTTTTGCTGAAAATTAAAAAGATATTAGGAGCAGTATTATTGCAAGGTCAAATAGCAGAAAAGTTGTTAATTTGTGGCAAACCAAGAAATAATAGAATAAAATATATGAAATTAATGAATTTGTAATAAATTCCTTTAATATTTCAAATAAAGTCATGCATTTTATTAGTTAGGAATTGTAAATAAGGGAAAAGAAAGTAAAAGTTATTATTGTAGAGAGTTATATTATATAACTTCTTTCTTCTTCTCCCATTGACATATTTGCTACTCTTATGAAGTAACTAAATAAAATATTGATTATTATTGCCTTAGAAAATCTTATTTATTACAAATGCATTCTTAGATCTTCAACTGTATTAAATTTAGGTAAGTAACCAGAGATATCATCAATTAAATTAATAAGCAACTATCTATTAAATTAAAATTAATTTAATATCAAAATATACCCAAAATCAAACATCTTTAAGACAATTATAAAGAAGCATATTAAATATTTTTCTAATTGATAAAATTAAAAGGCACTCATCATAATTAATATTTAAGAAGATATTCCTAAGAATAAGAATAAAGCTCTGTAAGAATTCTAACTTGAGAAGATATTTAAGATAGATTTCATTTCAAATATTCTTAGTAATATTTAAAATAAATTTACACTGAATCAAAATTCTTTACTTTATTTTTATAGTAAAATCTATTTTATGTTTTTTTTAAGGGTTTACTTTTCTTTTGAAATGTTATTTTTTATTAATTTACTTTGTAATAAATATGAATGCATTAACTTTTTTCCATTGGTATCTATAGTTTAAAATCAGAGTCAAAATAGAAGTGAATTTGATTTTAAATTATTTATTAATTTTTAATCCTTTTAAAAAATAAATATGATTAATTAGTATTTACTAGTAGAAGAAATATATTTATAGAATATTAATAAAACATAATTTTTATTTCTAAGAACACAAATTATTTTTCATTTGGATACTTTTTCCTAATTGCAAATTATAATTTTTATAAAAATAAAAATGCTTATTTTTTTGAAATTAATTATAGTTTACTTTAGAAATAAATTAATAAATCTAATTTGATCAATAAAGAATAATAGAAACCTTTATTATCAGAGATTAAGAAGTTTCTATTAGTTATTATAGATTAACTCAATCATAAATTTCCTTCTGGTAGATAATTTAAAGATAGAATATACATTTATCTATATTATAATATTTCAGTTAACTTTTATTAAACTGCACAATCATCTCAAAAAACATTTAGCTAGTGATAGAATTATTCGAAAATATAATAAAGCATACTTATCCAATTTTTTTATTAAATAAATAGGTGCACTCAAATAATTAGATAGGAAAAATAATTTATAAAATTGCTCTAAGTAGATTTTGCTTTAAATCAATAAATTAATGTAGAAGAATTTATTATAATCACTCGATCACGTAAACCATCTATGAGGCAACTAATTGAAATTAATAATATTTATCAGATTAAATCAGTTGAAAATCTGTCTGCTATTTAAAATAGAACCGATTTTTTTTATATAAAAAATCATTAAAAAAATTAGTTAGAATAGAAACTATTAGTGAATATCTACACTCATCAAATACCTCTTTTTAAAAAAATTATAAATTATAGTAGCTGCAAACAATATTTCAAAAAAAAAATAAAGCTTTACAAACCAACTTTAAAAACATAAATGGGGTAGAATAAAAAAAATAAAAGCTAAAAGCTTTCTTAATCTTACTACTAAAAGATGTGTCCTTAACGTGAACTTCCCATTAAAGAATTTGAAACAGAATATGCCCTTGTTGAAAAGAACTTAGGTTAGCTCCACTACGCCGTAGCTTGCTCTGATGGAAAAGTTAGATTAGCAGTGTTAAGAGGTAGACTTAGATATAAAGTTTATGTAAATGAAGGAGACGTAGTCCTAGTTGGATTGAGAGACTATTAAGATGACAAATGCGACATTATGCTAAGATATCACAAGGAAGAAGTTAAATAATTGTGGTAACTAAAAGAAATTCCTGACGAATTTTATACCAAAATTAAACACATATTCCCTTTCAAATGTGGCAATGATGTTACATCCATCAGTAGTGTTAATGATTCTGATATTGTGTTTTTGAGTGAGCAGGAAATAGAAGAAATTAAAAGCAGAAATTCTTCCTTTATGACATACTTAGAAACCAACTCAAATTAATCTTACTCTTTTGTAAATGGATAACAATCTCCTATGATGTCTGAATTCGAAACTCTATCTCTCAATACTGATTTCGATTCAAGATCAGAGACAACCTAAACATCTGAATTTGAAGTTTTGGATATCTGAAAGTGAAAAAAGAGTCAACATTAATTCTCAAAGAGAACAATATCTTAATTGCTAAGAATTTAAAATATGAAATTGAAGTTATAGCCTAACTTTCATTTTGTATTAAACTAATTTCATTCAGGCACTTTCAAAGCGCTCCCTACTATTATATATAAATTAACTATTAAATAACCTACCAACCTACTTCTAAAATAACTTATATTGTTTATTAGCTATGTTAATAAAGATTTCCTGTTTTTGTATACTTTTCTTTATCTCGAGATAATTATTTTATTGCAATTATAAGTTACTTTTTTAAATATATTTATTTAGCATAGACCTTTTGTTGTTAATCTTCCCTTTGATAAATTCAGTAAAAGCAGTTATTTGATCAAAAACCCATCATGATTTTACTTGATTTTTGATTTTAATCCTTTCAATAATTAAATTACTAGAGAATATACAATGAAATATATTTCATTTTAAATTTTAAAAATTAAAATTCTCATTATTTTATTTTATTTAGATTTGTTAGAAAGACTATTTTAATTCGATTAAAAAATAAAGTGTTAATATTTTTTTTAATATATTTTATGTTCTATAATAAAATTTAAGGGATTTTTAAATTATAAATTAAATTTTAATATAATTAATGTTCATATTTTACCAATTACCATATTAACAGAAGTAATGGTAACAGTTTCTTTAGCTTTATTAATAACAGAAATCTAAAAACTATCTACATTGTTTGATTTATCTGAAATTATTTTGTTGAATCCTTTAATTAAATGAATTGTAAAGGATTATAAAAATTTTCTTAGTAATCTATTTATTTATGTATCTTAATAGATATAGTAGAAATTATTAAAATCTCTTATATATTCTTTTCCTTTTATTAATCTCTTTATTCCTACTTATATAAAAAAAAGAGATAAATCTATTTTTAAGAAGAAAAATAATATAATTTTCATTAATTATAAATTAATAACCAGATTACTTGATTTTAAATGTATTTAAGTTAATCCTCTATATAAGAATCAACAATTTATTTGTAAAAAATAATTTAATTCTCAAAAACTTTGATTTTAAACTAACTTTTATCAATTTTAATAATAAAAATAATACTGATAATTTAATGATATATTATTTCTCATACCCTTTGTAAAAAATTAATTTTTCTGTAGAATGTATATTGAAATTACCATAAACATTCTTTAACCAAACTCATTTATTTTTGCTGATTTCTTTAAATTTTCGAAAATTTCATCTGATTTTTTAAAAAAATATACTAAAATCTAAAAATTAGATTTTCAAACCTTATAGACAAGACTAACAAATTGTAAAATAATAGTAAATTGTGTGAGGCAACAATTTACAAGTTTAAATGCTAAAGAAAAATGTAAAATTAAAAAGTTGTGAACTTAAAAATATATTTATTTATTTTAGAAATTTTTTAGAATAGAAAATATTTGAATGTAATAATAGAATCAAACAAAAATGTATGAAGAAAGAGAGATTAAAATTATTAATCAAATGAAATATTTGCTTATTTAATTACTTTACTTTTGATTTATGTAAGTGATACTAGGTAGACAGGAGGCAAATCTAATATTATCCAAAAATCTAATGTTAAATATTTTGTATACAATATAAAAAGATTTTGCAACATTACTTTTATCATATCAATTCTAACTCAAAAAATAAGTGTAATCAAATTAAAAAAGATCAATTTTAAATCTATACAATTTTTTATGTAATGAATCATACTTACAGCAATTAAAGTCATAAAATCCACAATTTAATTTTGTTTTTAATAATTAAGAGAAATCCTACCTACATAGATTTTAAATCTGGAAAAAATAAGATCTGAAATTAAACCTTAATTCAAAATAAAATTTAGGATAATTTCATTTTGATAAAGTATCTATGATTCTTTTGTATGTAGATAAATGGAGAATTCAAACTTAGAAGATTTTTTAACAAGAAAAGTGTATTTTTAACAATTAAATATGTATCAATAACATAGAATGAATTTTAAAAATTTTATTAAAATTAAAATAATTAAATTGATGTTCACTAGACATACTTTTCCTTATCAGAAGAGTAAGTAGAGAGGTTTTTGTATTCATCAGAATCCTTGGGAAGATACATGTTAGCAATTTCCATTTTAGATTTTCCTCTGGTTTCATAGACACAGAAGATAGTGAATGCAACGCAAGCAAAACAAACTGCAGCGTAGAAGATAAATAATACCCATAGAGCATCAAAGTAAGGTAGGACGAGCACAATTATTGTTGCACCAATCCAGTTACACATGGTTGCAATACTGATACCTTTTTCGGGAAGAATTTCAGAGCAGTAGAGCCAGACGATTGGACCAAGAGAGAAATTAAAGGCAAGATAGTATAAGAAGATAAAAATAACTGAGACTATAGAAATACTCTAGTTATCAATCTTAGATAAGATAGCAAGACCTAGTTAGAAAGCACCAGAGAGGGCAGATCCATAAATAAGAATAGAACGACGACCAAGTTTATTAACAAAGAAACCACTTAAGAAAGCAGCAAAAAGGAGAACAATATTTGAAATAAGAGAAAGTAAGTTAGTTAAAGTGAAGTCATAACCATTCTTTTCAAAAATTTAGCCACTATACATAATAACAGCATTGATACCAGAGAATTGTTGGAATATTTATAAGGCACATCCTATGAATAAACGCTTACGATATTGAGGCTTGAACATATCACCATAACCTTCAGAAGATAACTTAACCTTGTCAACTTATTATTATATTTCACCTTATACTTCATCTACGAATTAAGGTCTGTAGATCTTTTACAGGAATTCCTTGCATTTATCAGGATTGTTTTTGAGGAGGTAGTAGAAAGGAGTTTCATGGTTGAAGAAAAGGAATAAGAAAATAGAACGAGTAATAGTCAAAGCTAAGGGGAATAAGAATACAAAACGCCAGTAATTTTCAGAAGAAGTAGGATTTTCATCGAAGAATTGGCCGTTGAATGAACCAACGATGATACCTAAGTTAATGCACATAGAAAAAATAGTACCCATAATTCCTGAAACAGCAATAGGAGATACTTCTTAAATATATTGAGGGACAAGACTGCTATTTAAACCAGTGACAATACCAGCTACGACTCTAGTAAAAACAAGTAAATTTATGTTGGTGATTTGACTTAAGCAAGTGGTAGCAACACCAATAATATCAGTAATGATGAAGGCATTTTTACGAGATACTAAATCAAGGAGTTTACCAGCAGAGATGGCACCAATCATAGCACCGAAGGGAATAGCTGCAGATAGGAGAGAGGAGTATAGACTTTCTTAATCAGAACTGACTCCAAAAACTACGAAAACAGTTTTTTAAGCTAAGGACATAACACCAATTGAGTAACCAAAATATAGTGAACCTAATGATGCTACTAAAACCACGAATAATATTTATACGAAGGATTTAAACTTCTATCCATTTTCAGGTGTCAATGATTCTCTCATTTATTTATTCTATTATTCTATTAAAATAATGATTTAGATATTTTTCTGCGATGTGCTAGCTTTTATTATAAGTTTTTGGATTTATTGAAAATGTGCTGACTTTATGGTTTTTTTATGGGAGAGGAGGAGTCAGATTTACTTTCTTCTTCGTTATTGGGCTGAATTGTTAATTCTTCTTCTTTTTATTTATTTGAATCGGAATCTGAAAACTATCTTTTTTTCATTAATAAATTGTATTATAAAATTTGACCACTCTGTTAATTACAATTTAAATTAATTATAAAATCAACTCTAAAAATTTGGTCGACTGCTTTCTACTATTGATTGATTTAATTTACAACGATATATATGTTATTTATTGTTTCTTAATCGTGCTTACTGATATTGCTGAATTAGAGAGATTTATGACATAATTTATCTATTATTTTTCTTCAATAAAACATCATTAATTTAATAATTTCCCTTTACATTTTTTATCATTTTTTAATCATCCAAAATAGTACTAATATCTTTGCAGTCCAACAATTAAAATCTTCTCCCATCATCATAGTTATTAAATTTAATTGTTATTATTTACTAATTTAAATGTGCGTTTTCCTTCACTTTAAATTCATCAGATATATGTCGCAGTATCAAATGCAATTAAGAATTTTATTTTTGCAGATAATATTTTTAGATTTTGAATAAATATATCTATCTATCAATCAATCAAATAACAAACCGAATAAATTAATACTATTGTAAAATCAAAGCTAGCTTTTTATTCTATACAAATCTACTTTATCTACTTGATAATATAAAAAAGTAATTAAAAGAGATATTACCTATTCTAAAAAATTAATATTTATTCGCTAATATCTCAAAAAGAGTGTGGTTGAAATTACGCAATTATTAAATAGTATAAAAATTTAAGTATGCAAATAAAAATAATACTTTCTCCAAGTTAAAAAACACTTCTCTTACTTTAAGAATAAGAAATATAAACTAAATGACATCATGTAATTATAAATACTAAACCTTTTATGATTTATTAAAAAAATAGACACAAAATTAATTCTTTTCTAGAAAGAAATTCAAAATCAAGAAATTCGATGAGATGTAATATAATTTTAAATCTATTGGTGAACCTTTTACCAATTATTTAATTCTATATTAAAGAAGTAAAACTCTATTAGAGTAATATCCTATCTCTTTTTTTTTAAAGTATTTGAAAAAGCCTTAAACTCTTGGTATTCTTTACTATCATAATTTATTAAGTCTACTTTTGTTACTTATTACAATATATGTTTCTATAAAATGTGGTTTTTTAAATATTTCCTAAATTAAGTAACTAAGAATATTAGAATAGTTGGAGAAAAAGAAATATTTGCTTAATTTAGTAATAGATATAACTTGAAGTTTATTTTTTAGATTTATTTGTAAAAATAACCTTTTCACTTCATACTATTGAATTTATTAAGATTTAGAAAAGAATTAAATAATTCTTTTATATATTTTCCAAACATATTTAATGGTTTATATCTTTAAGAAGTGAGAATCAGCGAATACTTCGACCTAAAACTACCCAAGTTTAATAACATTCAATTTAAATAATATAAATGTATTGCTATTTTTTATCCTACTTTAAAAGATTTAAAATATTTAAATCTAGATAACCTTAGTGCAAACATAATATAATATATATCAATTTTCAATTAATAAAAATTTTTGAGTAAAAGATAATTAAAGAAAATCAAATTGATTGTAAATATTTTTAATAATCTTTAAGAAATTGCTGATTTTAAGGATTAAAATGTAAAAGAAATTCTAAGTCTACTTAAAGATAAATGAGGAATCTATTTCTAAATCATTCCTCTTTACATTAATTTTTTTGATTTTAAGGAAAGTGTTTATAAAGTTTGAAAGGAATATGGAATTTTATTAACAAATAAATAGAAATCACATAAATAACTGTCCTACTCAATTTAATAAAATTAAAAATAATGATTAATAATATTTGAATTTTAATAAGATATTTGATTTGATTTGGATGGTTGGTTGGATAAATTAAGAGAATTAAGGATAATACATATACATTTAATATTTTAGTTAACTCTAAATAATAATATTTTATGTTGTTTCAGTATATTTTGTCAAAATACGATTTTAATTAAGTTTTTGGCAAATTTAATCTTTTAAACTTCATTCTTAGTTTCATAAATGTAAATCGCCCTTTAAGTGGTGTACATTTAAGAACATAAAATCATCACAACGCATAAAATCATCAGTACGCATAGAGAGGAGGGGTTGGTTAATATCTAGCCTTTTGAGAGCTTTTTCTACAAACTGTGAGAATGTAATAAATGCAGGAGCTTCAATGTGCTTACCATTTGTTTTAAATTTTTAAGCTAGGAATTCATCAAGCTATTATCTAACATGAACAGAGTTCTTCTACTCTTTTAGTGTGAGCTTATCAATTACTTAATTTAATGGAGTCTTGCTTTCAAAAAAGATGAGATTAAGGAAGTAGAGAGAAAGATTGGAGTAGTTGTTTACTTCACATTTAAAGGTAGTCCACATAAATTTTTAGAAGAATGGTTTTTAACCATATTTGTCAGATAAGTATGTTTAAAGATTGTAGAAAATAGAAAGTATATCTTCATGTTTGTACTTATAATTGGCTACTCCTTTACGTTAAAGAACAGGAAGTAATTTCTTGCGATTGTTTATTTATTCATTCAATTCATTTCTTAGCTTATCAGCTGACTGGTAGTATAAATTGGTTACTTTATTTTTAGCAAAATCAAAAGGTAAGTAGGAAGTCATCTGTTTCATCTTTGTATCATTAGAAAGAACAGGTTAATTTATTTTTAAATACATTTAAGCTCTGTATTATTCTAATATTTCTTTATGGAATTCGGCATCAATAAGTTAGTAGATTTAATCAATGCTCAATTAATCTAACACTTGTTCATTTTAAAATTGATTTGTGCGCTTGCCTACTCCGCTTTCATAAAAATTAGAACTATTTCCATTCCTGTTTTATCTAGAGATACGCCAAGCCAAGAAAGAATCACCGCCGGGAATACGACCACAAGACCATATGAAGAGGAATACGAGAGAATCTAGGACTCTACGAAGCATAAAAACTAAAATTCCAAAAATAATTAAGAAGACTCCAAAGATAATATGAAAAATAATCATCAAGATGCTCATTACAATTTATCCAACACCACGAACAAATAGCCTCCAAACCATAAGGTCAAGCAATGGTGCAAATATAGGTAGATCCCAAGACTAATGATTGCTTGGAACGGTGAAATCCATGCAGAGTAAGCAGACAATAACACAGAAGACTGTATAGATAGGAGCAAGAATAATGGAGAGAGGAACTAAGATCAAAGCAAGTACACCAACAATCAATAAAAATATACGGAGCAAAATATTTGTAAATATAAACCCTAAAATGAAGTAACGCAAGAACCAATTTTCAAGACGATTACAGATACGAGTGATGGATTTACCTAAGAGTCCGTGATCAGGTTCATTTTCAAAATTCTCAACATTTTATCTGGCAGTATTTTTGATGTCACTGTACATTTTAGAAACAGTGTCTTCCATGCTATCAGGGTCGTCTTCAATTTTACCAGTGTGAGGATTTACCAAAAAATTTGTTGCAAATTACTTGGGGTAGATAGCTGCTTTTAAACCACAAGGGGAGTATATAGCGAAGTATAAGCAGCTATTGATAAATTTATGGATCATAAAATAGGAAGCTGCAAAGAAGAAGAAAATCTTCCAGAAATAAAATGAAGTAGGGACAGTTAATTCTCTAACCCATTCAGCTGAATAGGTGACTTGTCCATTCACAGTTTCTCTAATTACTTTAGGCTTGAAATAAGTAAATTGTAACCTATTAATCTTAGAAACTTCTTTAATTCTATTTTTAATACTTATTTCTTCAAAGATATTAACTCCTTTCTTCATTTCTTAAATTAATAACTGAGCTAATTGAGATATCTTTTCACATTTTTACCTCTTTAAATCCTTAACCACACTATCTGGTTTACCGTAGTGACGAGAATTCTATAATTAGAAACTCATATGTCTATGCATAGTAACAAATGCTCTATAAGTATTCTCTAAGCTTTTGAGTATTTCTGCATTTAAATCATGCTTACTAGTGAAATATTTCTCTATTCTCTTATACAAACTTTCATATAACTTCTCTTACAAATCAAGTTTTACAAACATTTTATCATCCTCTGTCATACCCATTTAAAGAGTACCGTCTTATATCTACTTTGCTAATGCAAGAAGTTCTATATCTTCTTAGAAATTAAAATCTGCTGTTAAGAATGATTGCTTATTGCTAATTAAATAATTTAAAAATGTAGTATCTTGGTATCTATTTCCATTTGCTCCTTTGATATCCTATTCTATTCTCTACTATATTAGCTTATTTGATTCGTTCTTTAGCTTCATATAATCAATGTTAAAGAGAGGAATACCAATTAATAATATGATTAAGTGAATAGGAATACCCATTAAAACCCTTAATCCTTCTAAGATATTTATATCCAAACAGGCACATTAACAATTTTCTGAATTTACTAATTGATTCTTTCTATTATAAATAACTAGCTCAACAGTTTCCCATGTATAAAATCTATTATTAGTTAAAATAAAAAATGATTTAATTATGAATTGGGTAAAAATACATATTTTAATTTTTAAGAGTTGGACTGATTAAATTGATGGTATTTTGAATCGGTATAAATTAGATTTGAGTAAGATAATTATGAAAGAAATAATTGAGGTAATTTATAGTTCTAGGAAAATTACTTTCAATTTAATTATAATAATTTGAGTAAGATAAAAATTTCGATAAAATCAATTATTTTTTTCAAAAATCCAATCAAATTGTTAATTTATTATAGCAAATAATTTTGATTTTTCACTTATTATTTTTAACTCTAATTATCTATTCAATTAATTAGTTTTTGCTTCATATTTTCTATCTTATTAGTATCCAATGTAAAATTAAAGTTCTTGAATGTCTATTTTAATGATGACTATAAATCCATCCTACTTACTACTTTATTTTAGTCATTGTAGAATTTTTTATTCAAGCTTATCATATTTTTTCATTTTTAATCCCTCAATAAAATAAACTCTAAGTTTTTTCTACAACTAACTAACTAACTAGCTAATAAACAAACAAACTAAAACTTTCTTTTAAAAAACTTACTTTCAAGTGAATTAAATATTATCTGAAATAAATAAATTTCAAAATTAATTTAACTGGAAAAGAAAGTGGTACCTAACTAACTAGCTAAGAATATTTTATTTCCTGTTTTTTTTGGGTTTATTTTTTTGAAAAATTATTATTAAATACGTAAGTTTATTTTAGAAACTTAAACTATTCTTAGAAACTTAGCAAAATTTGTAGTATTTCTATTATATCTACTGATTATTTACTTAATTATTGTAAATTTTAAATAATTATTTATATATTATTATAGACTTTTTTTATAAATATAAGATTGATTGCTAGATTTTAAGTTCGGAAAAACCATTTCTTTCTAAAAAAAGGAAAGAAATTCTTAATCATTCAGCTTAATCTAAATGTTGAAATTCAATTTGATGCAAAAGTATCTTTACTATATGGGAGTATTGTTTAAATTTTAAATATTTGGAGAAAATTATGTAGAGAATATAATAGAATTAAAACTACTAACCTTCTCTTTATTTGCCTGAACTAGAACTTAGCGCACTCAAAGGCATCTTTCAAAAACTAATATGAGCGAGTCCTACTATAAAATACCCAAGGTTTTACAACCCAAGTTTCTGGTTCTCCGAATCCTAGGTATCTAATTTTGTATTAACGAATAATAAGTTGGTAAAGAAGAGCAGCATTAATTTGTATTATTATTATTTATCTCCCTTAAGTAGTAAGTTTAATTTGTAAATACTAAAATAGAGTATGAAAGACTCATCATATTTGCATTTAGCAATAAAAGTTAAAGAAACTAAAGTATTTAATGCTAAATACTAACCCGAATAATTTAGAAAAGTTATGGAATTTAAGGAGAAATATAAATATATAAAAATTTGGTTAGAGTTAAAGAAAACTCCCATAAAAGTATAAATTGTGTTTACACTGTGAACATACCATCACTCCAGATCTCACTAAGTTGTTTCTTGTTGAGGGGATCATAGATACTCTATTTTTATAACTGAGTCATTTACTACTATCCGTTCTTATCTTTATTTTAATTAGTATCATCGCCTCTGTTAATGTTACTATTATTTTTATTATCTTAATTTTGGAGGAGACTATTCATTTGAAATAGTGAATTCTATTTGTAGAGTATTTGCTGTGGGATAATCTTTTGTTATTACACATTATTTCCAAACTGACTATCAGGGAGATTAAACTTGATAGGTTATCCTTCAAATTCCCAAAAGAGTATATTTTCATTTATCCAATTATTCAAGTCATTAACAAACTGGAATTCTTTAGTGTTCTTGAATTGATAGGCTTTGGCCAGCTCAACATTTTATATCATTAAATTAAATTCGCTTGTGCTAGCAGATTCCTCTCCCACATCATTCATATTATCCAGCTATCTGAATGACTATGATTCCATAATCTTCTACTCGTCATTATTATTTTAATCGCCTATGTCGTCCTTTTTGTTAGGTTTTATCTTACCTGGCTTTTCTAATACTTTCATTATAAGCCTCTTTGTTTCTCTTTTATATATTTATAATACTCTTTATCTATTTCGGCTAAGTAAAAATAAATTATGTCAATAATTTATTATTATTATTCCCTACTTCTTTCCTTTGTTTATATAAAACACAATGATTAAAAAATAAGCAAACAAAGTCCAATTAATATAACTTAGAATGACCTCAATTTTCATCTAATATTGGTTGATACTCATGATTAAATTACTTAAATATATACTGCTTTGTTAATGGTTTTAAAGGATGTTTGGTTGCCGAATTTTTTATTAATTTATTACTAAAATAAAATTGTGTGTTTTCATATACATACTATTATTAAGTCTCCACTATTAAACACTTGACTTATTTAATCAAACTTTATTAAAAGTGTAGTCTCCTCTCAATTTATTTATGATTTATTTATTTAGTTATTTTATGTTTTTTTATACTCCTTTCCTCCTATATCTCCTTATGTAATTTTAAATGTGTTTAATGCATTTCAGGGTGGCTCTTTCTTAATCTTCTATTCTATTATCACCTATGAATTTTTTGGTTATTTTTACAATTTATTCTTCAATTTTTGTTTAAATCTTCCTTATGTTGTAACAAAAGGAATAAAAATTAGGAACTTCACTAATCAAATTTCTAGTTGAGGATTTCTTTAAAAAGAAATGTAAATGTAAAATATATTAGATTTTAACTTGATTTAAAGGGTTACAAAGTTTTCTCAAAATATGAAGATAATACATAAAAAGTACTCTTCGTTTAGTTATTTCCTACATAAAGTAATATCTAATTCTTCTTCAATAAATTAATAAATGATTACACTTTTATTCTTTTTTATTTGAAGAAATTTTAAAATATACAGATTTTAAACCAAATAAATTTTTTCCTCTAAAATTCACCAGTAAAAGAAAGTATTTTTTATCTTTATTTAAATACAATCATATTTTGTGATTATTGCTATTTACTTTCCTTTTCATGTGTTATTAAGAAAACATAAACTACAAAATTTTACCATTTCTTCTAACAATCTTTTTAAAAAATTATTTAAACTGGGATTATTATCTATTCTATTAGGTTTGTTATAATTTGCTTTGGGTTAATTTATTCTTCTTTCTATTAATAAATAAATTAAATGATCACATACTCCTTACTTTGTATTTGTTTTAAATTAAAAATCGGTAACTATTATTAGATGCTTACTTTCTAAAATTGAATAGCTCCAGCAATTATTATTCCTAATACTTTTATCTAACTATCTTTAAAAATTTTTTGAGTTAAATTTTTTTAAATATGTAATTCATAATATTAATGAATAATTAATTCTCAACAATCACACTTTTTTTCTTCTTTTTCTAGCTTCTTAATATTGAAATAAAAACCTCAACTAGTATTTAAAATCTTGAATTCTCAATCAATTTATAACCTTAATTTCTTTAATCCTCATGAAAGAAGTAGTTCTAAATAATAAAATAAAATTCATTTCTTTTAGGTTATTTAAAAAAATTGGTATTATCATGTTTTAAAAAATATACCTTCCTTATTTTTCATAAAAAGAATACTTAAAATTGTAAAATAAACTAACTATAAATAGATTAAAATCTTTTTAAAAATGATAATCAAGTATATTTAACTTATCAGATCTATCAGTTGATTATCAAATTATCCACTATTATAAAAAATTATATCAAAAATAAAATTCTGCTCTTGAAAAACTTCCAATAATGCTAGCTTTACAAAAACTTAGTAAACATATCCTCTATAATAATTTGGGTAAATCATTTATTATTAGCCTTACTTAGGCGAAAACTCATAATCTCGTTCAAACTCCTAAGTTAAGCACCTTATGTCTGGGCTAAACTAATGTGAGAGATAAATTACCAAGTCATAGTTAGTGGAAAAAGTGTTTTTTCTTCAATATTAAATGTGTATGTATATAATATACTTCCTTGAAGGAGAAATAATTTATAATTTTTAATGAATAAGGGTAATTTATTTCTTAATCTTATTAAAAAATATTGAGAACAAATAAAATAATGCTTAACATAAATTTATTTATTTTTATGCAAATAAAAGAAAGTTATTTTCTTACTCTCTAATAAAAAACATAAAAAAAAGGATAATAATTTATACTATTGGATAAAATATAATAATTTATCTAATTTTTATCACCAATAAAATTCACGCTCTTAATTAGCTTTAAAATAATGTATGAATAATAATCCAATATAATAAAAAATAAAACAAAGGAATGGTGTTTGTTTATAAGATTACTTTCTAAATATTATACATTATCTTATTTTTACAACTTGATTAATACTCATTTATAATCAATCTCATCATTTTTATCAATTAATAGGATACTTATATCTCTATGTTCTAAAGAGAGATAAAATCATCAAATTACTTGACCCTAAATCATTTCTAATATTTTCTACTTAAATATTACACAAAGTTTTTAATTGAAATATTTTACAACATTTTAATTTTACAAATTATATTGATATTCTAATCAATTATCATAGATTTCTGAAGAATATTTATTATCCTCATAATATTAAAATAAATCTAACTTTAATAAGTCTAATTAGGTTTATTTTTCAAACAAACTACTTTACAATTAAGTCATTCTTCTTATTTATTAATATTGAAGTTTTGATCATTTATCCCCAAAAGATATTCATATTGAGAAATAATTGTATACAGAGTATTATATATTTCTTGACATTAGATGTCAGAATAAACCCTTAAATTATTATTTCAACTATTTATGAATAGATTAATTATGGAATATCATAAATGCAAATATGATGGTCTATCTTTTAAAATTTAATAATATTTATTCAATTCTAAGGGCAAGATTATTAATAATATAATTAGTTATTCATTGGAGATTTTAAGAATATTTAATAAAGTATTTTCTTTAAATAAATCATAAAATTAAGACTATTAAGCTTAATAGATTATAAACTTGTATATCTTTCAGATAGTGCGAAAGATTAGTAAGTAAGTAAAATTGCAAAAGTTATTATATCTTAAATAACGAAGTAGGATGGATTATAAGGCATTAGTGTCCAGCACTTTAAGATGGGGACTTTGCACATTTTATACAATAATGACTATTTATAGGTGGGAAATCGATTAAATATGTATTTAAAGGATTAATGTAGTAATGACAATAGTATTTTTAATTGGGATAGATAAGTGCATTTCAATTCTCAGAATATTTTTATAAGAGTAATCATTAGACTTTGAAGTAACTATGATCATGCTTATAGTTTATATTTAGAATAAACGATTTGGAGAAGAGTGTATGGATACGACTGAATCTTTATTCGAGAATGTTTCTCTTTATTTATTTTTCATAATATTGGTGAGTAATTCACTTTATTTCTGCCTAGTTATACTATTTCTGATCGTTTCTCTTATTCAATACTACTATTTATATAGCAGCAATATTTATAATGACAGCTATTTTGATTAGAATGGAATTTCTGAAGAGAAACTTCTTATGCTAGTTATTCCTTTAAGTGATAAATTTAAGGATGATGATTGCGGAATTTGTCTTGCAAAACTTAATGAATAATAAAGGTCATCAGCAGAAAATTTAGATAAGAGTAGAAGTGAGAAAGTGAGCTAAAACTCAAAAGAAGAATAAAATTAAAATAAAATTCATTTCAATACAATTATTTGCATCCCAAATTGTCTTCATAAATATCATTATCTATGTGTAAGAGAATGGTTCAAAAACCACACGACATGTCCTTTTTGTCGCTAAAATATTAAAGATATTTTTAATAACCACAATTATAGTAGTATCAACAACAATAGCACAAATATAAATGCTAATTTATAGTAAAACATACTTCCTCTTCCACTGCACGAGTTAGGGTAATAATACCAAGTTCAATAATAATAATAATAATAACACCATCCTAATAGTAGACACTCATAACATCGTTAAAATTGAAAATAATACTGAACTTCTAATTTAAATAATAATATATCAAGTAAAAATAATAGAAATGAAATATCTCTATTACTATTTAAATAAATCCCTTGATAAATTAAATTTATTAATAACTATTTATTATTCTTTTATATAATTTTCTTGCATTTAAGTATTCTAATTTAATTATTGCCTTTTAATAATTGATGCAACTAACTAATTACATATCATAAATCTCCTTAATTATCACCTTTATAATTTTTGGTAAAAAATAATAAATATTGATTAAAAATAAAAGATTTGGATTTTTGATTAATATGCTATAATAATAGTATTTTTTTAGTTATTAAGGTATATGATATTAAAATTAAATGAATTATTATTAAGAGTAAAGAATACAAAGGAGAGAAGCAAAAAAATAAATCCTAAGAATAAAAAGTAATATAATTTAGTAAAACTAATATTTTATACAATAATATGATATTATTTATTTGAATCAACTAAAGTTTATTTATTGTTTTGGTTCAATGATAAATATATATATATAATATTTTAGCAATTTCAAATAATTTATTTATGACTTAAATATTTCTCCAAATTGTTGCTAGCTTTAAATAAATTTTATAGAATTGTATGAAGCTAAAGTTTCATTATTTAGTTTAATTGTTTTTATAATTGCTTGAAGTCCTTGATTATCTATAGGAATATTAATCTTCTTCAAACCTATCAGTAATTAGTTTATCTGAATTTTTAAGGTAATTTTGCTCTACCAATTAGGGTTTAGTTTATTATTTATTTATTGTTAAATTATTACCATATAATTACTAAATTTATTTTAAACTCTAATATTGTTCATCTTTTTTTAAAGTCATTTATTATTATTTTGGGTCATTTTGAATTACTTTTTCCTAAAATATATTCTTATTTAATCTTCCTTGCTCAATTTCTTGAACATGTTTATCTGTATAGTTGATATTTCCTCTCGATGCATAATTAAATTATTCCCTTTATAATTTATACTAATCATTTGATAAAAGATAATAAAATGTATCATTATATTTTAATAAAAAGAGTTTTTCTCCTTACAAATCAAAATATACTTTATTTTATTCATCCATATTATTTTATGGTTAAGAAATAAGTTCTTACTAATTGCCTTCCTAATTACCATATAGTTAAATTTTACAATTGAAATTTTTACCTACATTATTTAAATGTTCTTGATATTTAATATCAGAATCTTATATTTCTTTAACTAAATTTTATTCCTATGATATTTTATTAATTTAATCATTTGAATTCAATGATGATTAGATGAGTGAATATCCTAAGATTTATATCCATAAATCAAAACAAATGTTATTTTACAGATTTAGAAATATAACTAAAGGGTTTTCATCAGATTTAGATATATTTTCAAATATTTTTTTTAAATTAGATTTGATATAAGGAATAGTATCATATGGTGATATATCTAATTAATAAAATTCATGAGGAAATGTTAAATCAATACTGAGCATTTATAAAAGAAATGTAGATAAAATTTTCTAATCTGATTAGATTTTTTAATCAGTTTAGATTTTAGAAATTTTCACCATCATAATAAGATACAAAAAGCACTTGTAGAATGTATTAAATTGTTTAAAGCAATCTACTTCTCCAACATATTCAATTTAATTATTTTTGAATTCATTTAGCATACTTATCTATTCCTTTTACAATAATAATTATCTATTTTAATCTCTTCCATAACTCTCTTCTATATTTTTCTAATTAAAAAAGTATAATAAAGACACTGGATCATTGAAATGAAGTATAGAATTTTGAATATATATTTATCTAATCAATTATTCTATTTCTTAAGTGTCTGACTAATTATTTTATGCAATAAATTTTTCTTAAATTTGATTTAATTCATATGGTTGGTTGATTCCATAAAGCTTAATATTAGTTTCCTTTGTTTATTTATCTTTCTCTATTTTATTAGCCTTAATTTAGCTCATAATTTCTTTTATATCTGTTTATATTTATTATTGAATTTAAATATTTATTTATTTGTACTTAAAATTACTTTCGTTACAAGGAGAAAATATTTTTTTTTGTTTGAATTGTTTGTTGGAAATATTTTCCTTAAGTTAAAAATCTGTAGTAACCTTGTCATTTGCTTTTGATTTTTATCTTTGCCTATCTTATTCTAAACCTTTAATTGCACCTTTTTATTCTTGTGAGGTATATATAATCTTACCGTTATTCATTTCATACCCTGTTTGAAAAGATAAGTATTTGTTATTTTTTCCAAAATTTTTATTTAGAAAGTTTTTAACTAATAAACTTTATAAAGAAAATAAATAGAAATTTCATAGGAGGGAATGAATAAATTTCTTTAGAATGTGAACATAAATAATAAGTGTCTTCTAATATATAATTAATGTAATTTGCAAAAAAATTTTCAACATTTTCCTCCCCACTCCTGTTTTTTACTTTAGAAATAAATTAGCTAATTCTCTATTTTCATCTAATGATTAGAATAAATTTAATTTATTGAAATTTGAAAGGAATGAATGATTGAGTGGCTGTAAAGAAAGAAAGAAAACAAAATTATATACATACATATTTATAGATAGCTAAATAATTACAATAGTTTTATTACATTAAATTTTTATATTTATTTATTCATAAATTTATTTTGCTATCATTTCTATTTATATATTGGATGAGATAGATGTTAAGAAAATAGTTTAAGAAATTTATTTTGTTTGTAGCCTCTTCAATCATTTAATTGACATAAAAGAGCAGTACCTCTTAGTGTCCAGAATTCAGGCGCTTCGTGTTTCGTATTAAGAGACTAATTTAAATTTTAAAATTTTGTTTGAAAATGAATTAAATAGTTTAAATTCTTTTTAAATATGGAAATTATTGAGAATTGAATTCTCTATCAATTTTAAGAATATTTTTCATAAAAATCTTATATTATATTGAAAATTTAGAAAGATTCTTACAACAGCAATAATGAAGTTTGTAGATTGACCAGTCGTTGATAGAACACCAACTCTGTCCGAAGTTTTATATACAGGGCAACTGTAATTTTCTTCAGGTTGTGTGAAATTTTCTATAGGGTTGAAGTGAATCATTGGCATTACTGAATATAGCTAACCAAGTTATTAATCAGTTAATGAATCCATCTAGGAATCCCATTTTGCTCCATCTAGGTATAAGCCATAGATATACACACCATCCTATTTTTACAAAGGAATTAAAATTCTTTTATATATTTTCAAATAAATATATTCTTACTTTTGGACCTGCTTGTATTTTATCATAATCAATTGTCATAATTTTATATTTGAAACTCAAACTATCTATAGGTATTTTATACTTTCTTGAGTGAGTTTGTAGAACACCAGTTAAGAAACCTGAATAATATTTATTAATGATAAGTTTAAGTTTTTAATAATTTATAAATACCTTATGGGAAGAAGAAACCACTAAGCCAATAAGAGACAGGATTACCTACTTCTAACCATTTTTTCATCATATTAACTCTTTCAATTAAATCTATAAACCATGAACTAAGAGGTTTGAGAGAGGAATAAGAAACCTTCTTCCAAATTGGAGGAAGGTAATTATTTAAGAATGATAAATGCATATCATCCAAATCCTAACTCATAACAACAAAACCTTTAATAGCTTTTTATAGATTTACCAAACTCTCTTTACATACTGAGAGTAGTCTATTAAACTTTTCAATCTATTTTTATATAAATTAAATATTTTTTAAAATGAAAAAATAATCTATTAATTACTTCTTAAAGGAGGACAGTTGTTAATGAAGGAAGAGATCCTGCATCTGTTTTCTTAAATAATTCTGCATTTCCGATATTTTTATCTAAGGGAAGAGGTAATCTGGATTCAAGATCTTTTGCAAGATCCATCACAATTTCATCTTAAGATTTACCAGTACCACCACTAGTGCTAACTCTTGGTTAAATACTAATAATAGTTTCTATCATTTTGATAGATTCTTAGCTATTAAAAGTAATATTTGCATTTTCATGCATACCAAAGACCTCTGGATCATCAAAAGTAGGAAGACTTTCAATGTAATTTTTTATTTATTCAGCTTGATCAGTCAGTGGTACATAATAAATTCCACTTCCAGATAACTTACAATTATCTTTAAGAATATCTTCACAATAGTACTTCTTTAGAATACTTAAAAGACAAGTTCTGTCCCAATCATCAGTAACTCTACCACCATAATTAATGTGACCAGTCATATAGAGCATAGCTTCCCATGGTATTTCATCAATTGGGTCATTTAAGAACATCTTTAATGTAAGTGTACTGATATCTAAATCACTATCATTAAATTCATATGCTTTGTTGAAACCAAGAGGGCCGAATTTTCTTCTTTCTTAGACAATAGCATGGAAGAAACTTAAACCATACAATAATCTAACCCATTAAAGTGGTTTATGTTGACAACTATCTAAGAATTCTTAATTAAATTCTTAGAAAGACCTTTTCAAATTAGCCTTTAAACCTCTAGGAGCCTTTAATTATAATTATTTGATTTAAATAAACATTATTTTTGATATATTAAATTTACTTCAGTGGTTAGCTTGAGACCATTTTGCAAAACAGAAACAGGGAAATAATTAACAGGCATAGATGTTAAGAAAAGCCTGAATTAATCATTTTAAACAAAATTAGGGGAAGGGAAAGCTTCTACTATCTTTTCTAAACTACCCATCCAACTCTTTGCCAAGTGACAGTTCTACAAAAGAACCCAAGTACCCTAATTTTTAGCCTTATCAATTAAAACTTCTGCCTTTTTACCCTATCCTTAACCCAATGAAATTTAGTTAATTTATATTTCCTTTTACTTTGCCAATTTGAGTAAAAGAGAGGTTGGGTCAGCACCTGAAGATAAAATGAAAATAATAGGAGTAAAGCAATCACTATCATTATAAACACTTTCCATTGTGCTAGTGGCAATTTCATCATAAAATTTACCTATTTAATTTTTATTATTATTCAATCATTTTGTTTAAATATATCTTCTATTAAATAGATTAAATTTTTTCAATTTCCTAAATCAATAAATTATTAATTACCTATTTCATCACAAACATAATGAGAGAACGAGTGCATAACCTTTTCTGGTCTAAAAATCTTGATAAGAATTAATTTTAGGAATCTGTCTATATCTTCACACCCTTTAGGAAGCTTCTCATGATAAATATCTTCGCTTTATATAAACTAAGCCCAAGAGCTCATATCTTTAGTCTTTATTAGATTGGGTATTTCCTTAAATTGTGGAATTTGTAGAGAACATTCATATAGCGTTAACCATTACTTCTCACTAAGTGTTCCTTTAGCAGGATTATCCATTATTCTCGAGGGATCTTTAATTGTAATTACAGGACCACGCAAGAGAATATTCCATGCACCTTAATTAATCTCTTCTCTTTGTCTTTTTATGGCTGTGCAAATCAAGAATGAGAACAGCTTTTTATGAGTGTTGAAAAGACCTCTACAAATGTCCAAGAAGAGAGTTTTAGTAATATTTTCAGATAAATTTAATAATCTTTCATCAAGAACATTAGAAGCTTCAGTAGTTTCCTATAATTAAAAATAAAATTTTTAGTAAAAGTAATAAAAATAATAAAAATATATCTTACCAAGGCTACTTTAAAAAGCTTTTTGAAATAAGCTAGAGAATACTAATACATAGGATCAATACCAGATAAATCACTGATAACAAAGTAAAGAACTGTACCTCTGATGGCTACAGGGACGTAATGAGATCTACTGATGTTAATTTCCTCTTCGATTTATTATGCAGCAATTAGATCTTTAGCAATAACAGCTGACTATTTCTTTGACTTTTCAAGAGTTTCAATAAGTTCAACATCATCCAAAATCATACCCTTTGAGTTAGCTAAAAGTTCTAAAATTTTATCTTAAGCTTCTTTGATAGTTTTCTTAGCATTTGCAATTGATACAGTAGTCTCATCTCTCTACTTTTCAATTTCAGGCTTTTCATTCTTCATGACATCTCCTAAAAGTTAATCTTAAAGACCTTGGAAAGTGATACTAAAGTTGATAACTGTTACTTTAATAAATATTTCAGGGAGATAATGTGGATTAGCCATTTTTGTAGTGATGTACAATTAGAATCTATTATCATAATCAATCTTCTTATCACCAACTCTAATCAATTTTCTTCCATCAATTTCAAATGTCTACTAATGCAAGACCGAGTCTATAGAAGGTTCTAATCTTTCACCTATATTTTCAATAAGTACAGGGTAACCAGAGCTAATAGCACCTTAAATAACACTGAGGAAGTGAGATTCACTGAATCTAACAATCTTTAAATTGTTGTCTCTTTCATGGTTTTTAATCCATTTATTAGCTTATCCTTATGGATCAATCATCAATGGCCATCTTTCAGATTACTTTGTGATAACACCATTGTCTATACTGAATGCATCATTAGGAAGCCCTTCCATATTCCAATCACGAATTGCAATAGGTGTTTCTAAGGTATCAGCTAAACTATACTATTCTGGCATAGGTACGCCTAATTCTTGCATTCCTTCTACCCATTTTTTAGTTACCTCGTCACGATAAACACTAGTGAAACCTCCCAAATAATTAATTGCAGCAGAGGCTAAGAAAACACTACCTATCAATTGTTAAATTTGAACATCAAATATTGCAATTTGTTCTCTCCATCTTACACCTTCATCTGCAAGTAAATCTTGTAATTTAACTGCTGCAATTAAACGGTTCTTGGTTTTTTCTAGATCATCTTCTAATTGTTTCTTAAATTGAACTGTTTGATCACATTCTTGCTAGAGTTTTTATACTCTATCTTTAACCTTTTATAGTTCGTTCATTTTGAGTTTCAATTCATTATTCTTAAGATCCAACTTAGCTTACAATTCATTGACTCTAGCTTTAAGAGGATTAACCTTCTTTGCAACTTTAGCATAATTGTCAATAGCAATACACCACATAGCTAAAGACTTACAAGCGTTACTTGCCTTTCCGATATTGGTTAAATCAAAATCTACTCTTTTCATATAAGCTCTTGCCTTTGTTAAATTTTTATCAGGAATATCATCTCTATCATATTTCTACAGTCTTTCAATAAAATTATCTTACATAACCTATTATTATAATTAAATTAGAATTTCATAAATAAATACATTTTTAAATCCTGGTCAAATTAATCTTATACTTATTTAGCACGAGCCCAGTCAGTTTTTTCGCCAAGAAGACTGCAAACACATTCTAAAACCATCTTTACAAGTTCTGGAGGTTAAACATAACTCTTTACAGTATTAATATCTTCTTTGTTAATACTCTTAAGAGCTTCTTCAGCACTTTATAATGCAGGTAATGCTTTTCCTAGTTCTACTTAAGCTTCATCTGATATTCCCTTAATTTCTGAAGCTTGCTCATTGACTTTATCAGCTTCAATAGAAACAGCTAATTCTTTTTCACCTGCTTCAGCAGAATCAATAGCCAATTATTAAATGAATTAATCTGTTTTAACTTATTATTCTTCAAGTTAAGGTTGCAAAGCTTCCATATCCACTTTGAGAGTTGCTACAATTTCATTTGTTGATTTAAGCTTTTCTAAACCATCGGAGAGTTTCTTCTTTATACTAATCATTTCCTCCCTCTTTTTGTTTAATAGCTTACAGTATAACTTAATTTAATCTAAATAACTCTTTGGAGTAGTATAAATTTTTCTTCTTAATTCCTAATATTTATTTTATTAAATTTAATTTTGCTAAATTATTTCATATAATTATTTAATATACCTTGTAAAATTAATCACAAGATTAAGAGACATCAACTGATACTCTCATACACATTTCTGTTAGAGAATCTCTTATATTAAGACTAGGAAGTTCAACCTAACTTAGGAAACGATTAGCAACTGATAAAAGTGCCTCTTTAGGCCAAGGAGGGAACCAATCAAGTGTACAACAATTTACGAGAGAAGGGAATTTTCTACATCTTACTCTTAATGCTTCACCAACTGGGGACATACATAGAATAATATGTAGATTTTCTCTAACTCTTTCTACAAAGAAACTCCAAAGATGCTCAGGAGAATCAGGTCTTTTTAATTTAGTAGCAACAGTTCTAATGTTATTAATAACTCCATCAAGATCTTCCTTTTTGGAATATAAGTTAGGAACTTCACCAGTATTGAGTAAGTTATTGATATCTTCCAAGAAACTTTCACTAGAAATCTAAACATCAGTAAAGATGAAAGAAGTAGGAATGCCTTCAACGCCTGATCTGTTCATGATCTTCATTAAATCTTCTCTAAATGACTAAGCATTGTAATTCTTAATCAATTCAATCTAGAATACCTCACACTTCATGACAAAACTAGATAATTTTGATAAACTCTATTTACCACTACCACCAACTCCTATAAGCATGGCATTACCTCTTTAATATTTTTTCAAAAAATAAATTTATATTGTAAAATATGAAATATTTGTTGTATTTACCTTGGTTGTCTTAAAACACGAGAAATTCTAACAATGTGCTCCATAGCATCATCGAAGAATACTAGATTCATTTTATCATTAGAAGAAAGATTGTAATCTTCTAATTTTTCTTCCAAATTCTTTATAACTTTTGGTCTATCTACAATTTCTTCATAAACACTTTAACCAAGATCTAATTTTAAGATATCAGAGAATAGGAATGGGACACTAAATATTTCTTCTTGTGACCATCCGAGGTTGAAATATCTTGAAACCATGCTTGTAATTTAGTTCTTGAACCAAGTTCTGTCCTCCTATTAAAATATAAAAATATATTACAATATATTCCTTAATTATTATGATTCTTCAATAAATTTCTTACATCATTAACTAATCTATCTGCAAATACACGAGAGGTTTCATGAATCCATAATTTTGTTAAAGATTCTAGAGTATTAACAGATTAAGGTCTAACTTACAAGATACCTTAGATAACCTTTGAAACATCTCTTAAGTTGAAAATATAATGGAACTTTGAAGGGATAGGCAAAAGATCCTTACAAATAATATTATAAATGTCAATAGTAGATTTCACAACAGCTTCATGAGTCTTTCTTACACCTTCAGAAAAATTATAGCTGCCAGTGAAGCCTTTCATAATAGAACCAAATATTTGTTCCATTGTAGAATTTGATGGTTAAGGTAAGCAAAATACATTAAAATGTCTTACAAATCTTGGAGTCAATGAGTTACGACCACCGCCTATTTTATATATTTGATCAAATTATTATTACTATAAATTGTTTAAAAACAATTTATTTACCAGGAGGAGCACCAGCACAAATTAATGTGGTGTCTTCAATGTTCTTCCAGAAAAGCTTTTATCTATCATAGAAACCGCACTTATCAACTAACTATCTCAAAAGTTCTATGCAAGGTTGAGCTCCATAAGATTCAAGAGCAGGCATATTTACGTCATCAATAAATATTGCTATTTTTTCGTTTGGACGTGCACCAAATAATGTCTTACCTTTTTTATTTAACTTCGATTCAATAGCTAATTGTGTTTGTTTGGGGTTGGTTTGAGCAGAGAAATTCAAGAAAATACTATTAATAGTAGCTTTTTCTACTTTAGAATCTTTCTAATTCTTGGCATTTTACAAGAAATTTTAAACAATAACAGATTTACCAACACCAGTATCACCTGTAAAAAGACATGGTTTTTAAATATAAATTAGTTTTTCTAAAATATGGGTAATCTTTTTTGTATCAATAGTAGGAACTAATAAATTAAAATAAGGAGTATCTCTGGAATATGAGAAATCTTCAGGCTTTACTTCCCAAGGCAAGAAGTTCTTTTACTAATTAGGTTCAATAATGAAATCGAAAATGGTTTCACACTTAGGGAATCTTAATTATTGGAAAGTATCTTTGAAATAAACATCCAACTAATAGATAAATAAATTGTATTTAAAATAACATTTTCAGAGAAATTTGAATTCAATTTTACTTGGTCATAATGCTTTTAACTAACAGACCCACAAACACCCCAAATGAGAGCAAATACATACATGTAGTTAATTCTCTTGAGTATTTCTTCATCTGAATCGGTAGTGATCAGTGTTTTGAGGAGAATTTGTAAAATATTGCACATATTTGTAGCCTATTGAATTGGAATAGTAGGGAATGGCTCATAGAAGTTTTTAGTAAAGGTAGAGGTTTAATCAAAGGTGTTATTGAACATATTAATAAGTCCATCTAAACAATTTCTGTTCATGTAAATCTTACCCTAAGCAATAGCTTCTTCCTTATTTGTTGTATTTATTTAAGTTTAAGCCCATGTCTTAATATAAGGCATCCATCCTAAATCTTCATGGCATAAATATACCATACCACATCTACTGACAGTAGCTGGGGAAGCTACAGCCAAATCCTAAACTTCAAATACCATTCTTAATTCACCTCTTTAAATTATTAAATAAAAATGAATTTGTATATTTACTTTAAATTTCATTTTACCTTAATTTAATACGTTCTGAGTTAGCCAAACAAAGTGTCATGTTATCATCCAATACAGTATTCATATTTTCAATCCAAAGAGCATCAACAGGACCATCAAAAACAATCCAATCTCTATGTTATGGATCCCATGAGGCATCAAGGCCAGGGATATTGACATTTCTGATAAGTGATGAAGCTAAACCATCCATCCATTCTTAAGTGAAAACATCTACTTCACCATAAAGTTCACCCATTGTAATACATTTAGGGTTCAATACATGATAATCAACATATTGATATCTTTAATCAGGATCATTTTACTTTCTAAGAGTGCTCATTGTCTTTGCAAGATTTCTATAGCACTCAGTTTTACCACTGCCAGTAGGACCGACGAGCATAACACCAAAACGGACATTCATAGTATCAAACAATTGAATAACCTTTGTAACAAAAGTGTCAACAATCTAAAGTCCACTAGATTTCAAGCTTTGATGAATGACAAATTCAAGATTACCATATTAAACTTCAGGAATCTCAGCACCAGGGAAAAGATCCTAAACTAGTGCAGAGAAAAGTGGTAAGTCATCCTATAAGAATTTTGGAACATTAGAGTCTCTCATAGCTCTAATAAGTACGATATCTTCACTTAACTTGCTTTCAGCTCTTTTAAGAGAACCAGCCATAACTAGAAGCGATTTTACTGCTCTCATACCAAAATCGTAGTGATCTTGCTATGAAAGTTATTCAGAACTTAACTTGTAAAGCTAGACCATTTTCTTTGATAATGTTTATGCATTTTCAAAACCTTCAGCGAAAAGCATAATTTCTGCAATCATAGCATAATCAGGAATCATCATACTGACTGGACGGAAAAGAGATTTTAAATTATCAGGCAATTCTGTTCTACCTGCATAACCAGGATTCATGGTAATAAAAACACCATAAGTATTTTTCAAAGGAATCTCAATACCTTCAAATTCAAATTTTTCTTTATCTCCAAGTAATGCAATACGAATTGTGAGCAATTATTAAGCAATAACTGAAAGTACTTCAATATCAATACGATTAAACTCATCTAAACATGCCCAGGCACCTTTTGAAATATGAATAAATAATTAATATTCATTATTAACAAATAAATATTTTTAATAAATACCTTATTAAACTAAACCAGAATATAATTTATTCATCATTGCTGCGGTGATTTAATCTGAACAATTAAAGACAATACATAATCTACCCAAACTCTTAGCCAAATCTTTTGTAGATTCAGTTTTACCTGTACCTGCAGGACCAGCAGGAGCAGCACCGAGTTTATTTTCTAAAGCTGAAGTAATGGTAATCCAACATCTAAAATTTATTAATTTAATTAAAAATAAGTTAATTAACTAAATTGTTAACTTACCTATCTGTTAATGGAGTAATAACAAGACGAGAGGTAGCACCTAGATATTCATAACCATAGGTAATTTTGGCAGTTACTTAATTAATTACACAATCATCTTATTTTTCATCCCAGTAATATCTTAATTATTGCAACCAGTTAAAATCAGTAGCACTTTCAACACCTAAATTAGCTAATCTTTCTACAATATCTCTATTATGCACATCAGTAGTAATAAGAGCTACAATAATCTTTCTATGTATATTTGATAAATCTCCTCTAACTAAAGATGTTAATTATTATAACTATCCTAAACAAACCTCATACCATTCCCACATGTTACCTAATTAATTAAGATAAGTGTTATTTTTTTTTTAAAATATGGACGAAAATAAATTACCTCTTTCAGTATTATTAGGATCATTTATTAAATAGTCTTATGTATTAAGACACCAAAGGATTTAACTAATTGTGGCAACAACTTAACCCTTGTTAGTAAGAATCCATTCATTACGTTTCTTCTTTCCTTCCATATATTCTTATAAACCTTCCCTCATCTTCTTTTTGATACAATCAAACATTTCCTTTTACAAGTAGTCTAACCATACTTCAACATTATTCTTTGCTTGGACATACTTAGAGAATTCTACCACTTCGCCTTCAGGTGAAATCATACCATAAATTAAATTACTATTTGATGTGGTTCTATCGGTTCCCATATACAATTTAACCAAACCTTCAAAGCACTTACCTAAGTGTGGCTCTACTTCTTCTAATTTGCTTGCCTAATTTAATGATAAGATTTTTAAATTTAATAATTTTAAAATGTAAATATTACCTTAGCTAAGATTTCTAACAGTTCATCATTAGATAAGAAGTAGAAACGAGGGAATGACTATCTCTTTAATTCAAGATAATCTTCAAGTTATCTTTCAATAACATCCAAAGCTTCACAATTTTTACCAAGATTTTCATTCAAAATATTTCCTGGCCATTTAATTAGCTTCATAATTTTACGATTCATTGAGGTCTTCTTCATAAGCTATCTCAAGAACTTATCGCAGACATCAAATTAGTGTGATTCTTATGGAAGATTCTTCTTGATATCTGGAGCACTAAAGATATTTTCTAGATACATCCACTTTCTTTGATATTCAACCCACTTATCAACAATATCTTATAAAAGTAACAAGCTTTATTGTATCTTTTCAGCTCTAGTTCTTAGAGGTCTTACGTATCTACTTGCTAGAATGTTGTTAATTGAAGCTAAGCCTTCATCGAATTCTTAAATCAGTTCGTCAACATCTGCCAATACCCATAAATCATTGGAATCCTTATATTATTTTAAGTGTAATTCTACCTCTTCCCATCTTTTTTCAACCTAATCTAATTATTATCTTAAACTTTCTTCTTAAGCAGCACGAACAGAAATATCCATTATATCTTCTTAGTGCTTATCTACTTGCAAAGCAAGCAATTTCTTTAATGTGAAGTCAGCATCTTCAATGCTGAATTCACTCTTCAAGATTGTCTTTATATCTCTCCAATGATCTTCAGTTAAATATTCACTTCTCAAAGCTGTTACAACAGGCATAGTATCTTTATATTTCCAAACCATATTTTATAAGTGATCTATAACTTTATTTTCTGTTAAGTTCTTTTTGCATCTAATAATAAAAAATTGATTTACTTAAAATGTATAAAATTAATTAAAATTAAATACCTATTGACTATACGGATGTATTGTTCAGTTTAAGCAGCAATTTGTTTGGCATTAATAGAAGCAAAAGGAAGGTTTTCCCAATCTTTTTATAAAGAATCAAATTCTTGTATACCTTTCCACATGCTATATCTAAGATTGAGTTATTCTCTGCAAGTGAGTAATGTTTCATAATTAGCAGTTTCTTAGACTGCAAGAATTTCTTCATATTAAATGTATTTATTCATGTTATCTTCCTACTATTTAATTATTGCATCTAAATCTCCTAGCTCTTTTACATTAGCTTCTCTAATCTTTAAATCAACTGTCATTTCTAAATATTTTTTGTTTTAGCTTTCTTCCAATAATTCGACTGCCTTTTCTTTAAGGATCTTAATCTTTTCCTACAATTTTAGCTTTTGCTTATCTATATCTTGAGTAGTTTAAGTCTCTGCATTATTTAATGCAGTGTTAAGCTTAGAATCTAAATCATTTAGCTTAAGTAACAAATCTGTGTCAGCTTTTTATAAATCTTAGACTTGCTTTCCCTTTAATAAACCTAAAAGTAAATCAAGATTCATTAATTCATCTTTTTTTACAGATTATTCTCTATAAATTCTATCAAGAGCGTTCTTTCTCTCAACAAACTACTCTATTTCTGTAACACCCCCACTTAAAGCTGATTAAGCTGCTTCTAACCATTATTTTACTTTTAATGATCTTTCTCTATAAATTTTTAACAACACCGTTTCCAAATCTAATACCCTCTTAGTGTGATCAGGTAGAATTTACTTTGATAAATCTCCACAACTTGCTTTGAATAATCCGAGGTTAGCAGACCCAATTAGTTTTGTTGTAAAAATCTCAGTATTATCTTAGAAACATTTTAAAGCAAATGAAAATGTTTTCTATTTTTTTAAAATAGCTTAAATTAGTAAATAATGAAACGAAATTTATAATTTTTACTTATTATCTTAATAATTTAGGATTTTCTAATAAACGAATATCACAATTAAATTCTCTCCAGAACATATTGAAGTAAGGTTTAAATTCTTCTTAGAATTTTTCAATGCGTTTGAATGAGGAATCAATAACTTTAAAGCAGTCTTCCATAAAGGAATTTTATTATATACTTTCCTTAATCCAAGTTGTTGGATTTAAAGAATAACTTTCAGGTTTAGTCCATTTTTCACCAATAATTTCATCCCATTCTTCTAAACCTTTAACATAAATTAAGAACTACTAATGCTTACTCCACCTTTCAATAACCTATTTTATTATATATTTTTTATTTCTTGTATATGAGGTGTAATATTATTTACTTAAATACAATCTAATCCCTCAGAAAAAATATTTTAAATAGTATCAAGGAATTCTTTTCTGCTTGGAAGAACTTATAACCAAGATGTATGGATATTTACAGCTTCTCTTTTTATTTTCATTTCATCGTCATCTAATTCCTCCTCTACAGGTAGACTTGTTTTCTAAAAAAATATAAAAAATAGTAAAAAAATAAACAAAAAATATGATATTTACAATTTCTTGCTATTGTTATTCCTCATCAGCAGCAGAAGCTTCTTTTGCATACTCAGCAAATTTTTCTAAATCAAAATCAGCTAAACTTAATTTGAGATTGGCTGCTCTAAATTCTTGGTTTTGAATTACTAAATTATGATTTATATTTTTTGTATCGTATTTAAGCTTGAATTCAACTTTAAACATAGGATCGAATTCTTAGTATTACTTATCTGGATCACTGTCAAGTATCTAAATTCATATGAGCAATAGATTAAAAAATAATAATTATTATATTAAATAAATGTTTAACTTTATGAGTAGGTGCACATGCAGCAGTATCTTATATTTTATTTAAGAAATCGTGGGAGGAATTTATGTAAACATTTCCTAAACTTTAAATTGCTACAAAATCTAATAAATAGGCTAATCTTAGGAATCTAACAAATTCATTTCTCATCATACTTCTCTATCCATAATTCATATCTTGAGGGAAACCTAAACTTTCCCAAATCTATTTCTTTTCATCCATAACTTGATTCTTTATAGAAACTTCATGAGCCTAGAAAATTTAATAAATTTTTGGTTACATTAATAAAAAATAAGAATTTTATCAATAATATTTCTGATTTTATTTAATGGATTTTACTTATTCTCTCATTTATTCCTCTTCATTTGATTTGGCTTTCAAAATTTTAAGACGAAGTTGATCAATTTCTTCTTTTATTCCTTTTCTGCAGTTGTCATGTAATTTTTAGGAGAATGTTTAAAGTTTGGAAACTACATCACTACGTTAATTTTATTATAAATCTTAGAATTCTTATAAAGTTAGAGTATCACTACTTTCAGAAATATCTACAAATCTAAGTTTTTCTATATCATAGCATAGAGCACGATGATTTAGTAACAATTTTTGATAAATAGGCTTTAAAATAAATAATTTTTCATTTAGAATATCTCCTAGCTACTTGTGGCGTTATTGATATATAATTTTACACCATTTCTTAAGTGTTTTCCATTTTCTAAACTTCTAGAAGAATTTTAATGATTTTATTTCATTGAACTAATCTCTTTCTTTGAGCCAATCGCTTAAATGTACAAAATCTGATGGTTTATTATTTTCAAATCTTGTAACACCTTAAGAACTTAAGGTGTAATAATCATTAATATTATTTTACTTTAAGTAGCGATATTTAACAACCTGTTAATTAAATAAAATAATTAATTATAATCTATTAAATTCTAATTGGTTTATTCTAATTAAATAAACTCAAATATATATGAGCTGTTATCTATAATTAATAAATTTTACCATCATATTATAGGCATCATTAGAGTTTTGTTGTCTCTTCACTAAATAGATGAATTAGCTGAGAGGAACTCTACTTTCTCTAACAGCTTATATAAAACTATCAATATCTCTGGTTTGATATACATCACCATTATTTTCTATTAAATCAGTTTCACTAGCTTGTTAATTCAATTATGTTACGTCAACCTATTTTCCAGATGTATCCTATTAATATTATGAAAAGAGTATTTAATAAAGAATGAATTTAGAAAGAGTTAATAAGCATTTTATTGAAGAATTATAAGATAAATTAGTTAATTTATTAATATAGTTAACTTATTAATATTGGATTCAAATTAGCGGTTTTAATTTAATAGAAGATATGTTATATCTATTTTATCTATTAATTAATTTATAACTGAGTTATGCAAATTGGATTTACTAACTGAAATAAATATTTTTTAAAATAGAAATTAAATCTTTACTCCTAAGTATTCCGATTATTCAACTCCACCTACTTCTTCATCTCTAAGTACTGATTTTGATGCTTGATTCTAAATGATTTTTTTCATTTATTGGGTATGGTAATAATCTAAAGAAGTATTATTATTTCCAATCATCTCATCCATTAATATTTTTACTGGTTTCATCTTGTAAGAAACATTGAAAGGTGCTCCTCCATAGAATGATCCATCTTATTATTAATAATCTTAGGTGTCGTCTCCTGAGGGATTATATGAAGCGTAATCTACCATAGTTTAGTTTAAACCTTAAGCTACTCTTTTTTTTTACATTCCTCTAGATATTATATTTCTTGAAGGAGGGAGCATAAGAGAGAAGCTATTGTCGTATAAATTATTAGTATTATTGGGATTTGGCAATAATTGAGCAGGAATATTATTACTGCTGGTATTCAAGTTGTTAGGTTTTAGACCAATTGAATTACCTCTTCTTTAACCTAAAGCTTATAAACGGAAACTTTTTGAAATCTATTTGGAAGTAGGTCTTGCTAACTCATTAATGGTCATACTTAGATTATTACTATCTTATTGATTATTTCCCTTAGTGCTTTGAGTACCTATCTTTGCAATAGGAGGTAAAATATCCTTTGGTTTTGGATTGATAGATGTATTCAACTACTATTACTTCCAATTATCAATAACTATCTTTGCAGTCATTTAAGGATCCTGAGAATTACCTCTAAATCTAACAATCTAATTATAATTTCCTACTTGTACCTTATCAAATAATCTATTCACTAGCTTTTACTTAGCATATTCCATTGCGTTTTATTCAGAATAAAATTATTGTTGCTATTATGAGATATTATTAACCTTATTATTATTGTTAGTGCTACCATAATTATTGGCGAGTTAAATCTATACCTACTATTACTAATATTATTAATTATGCTAGTAGTGAGGATTCTCGCTATAATACTAATCCTATTAATCATATTAATCTTAATCTTCTTGTAAATCTCTCTCAGATTCCACTCTCTAACGATCTGATTGCTGAGATTAATGCATGCTATGCTATGAAGATGTATTTCTTGAAACAGAAGACCCTCTTCTACGAAATGAATTGTTCATTCGTATTTTTTCTTTCTCTATACTCTTTAATTATGCTTATGGCCTCTTATTTGAACTTTGATGAGTAAAATGTATTTTTGGGTGCCTAAGATAAGTTAAAATTTGGCAGCTTTTATTTTCTTATTATTAATATAATTATTTAAAGGATTATATATTGAATTAAGTTGTTGGAAGATGTTTTGCCTATTTCACTTCTTTCGATACTTATCCTTTAATTATTTGAAATCAAATGATAAAAAATAAATAATCCCCTGTGATAATTAAAACTTTATTTAATTTTTTCTTTGGATAATAATAAAGATTGATTATCCTTATCTAAATTATCATTCATTCTTTCTCAAGTTATATAGTATCCTAATTATATTTCCCATACATAATTAATAAGTGGTGCGCAATTAAAAATTCAAATTATTTATAGTCCTTGCTTTAGTTTCTCATTTTGTTAAATAAATTCAAAATCAAATACTTGATTCTAACATGCAATCACCACCATATATTTTACTTGTTATAATTGTTGTTTTATTATTTGCAAATTACTAAATTTTTAATAGTAATGCATTCTTATACTTTATTTTTGATCCTCAATAGATCCTAATAATAAACTAATAATTCTATTTATATTTTCATTAAGTTTTTCTTTATTTTGCCGGATATTATATTAAAAATATTTTTCTATTTTTTACTTACATTAAATTAAAAAAAGTTTTTAGATAATTACATTTAAAATATTATTTTTAGTATTTTTAGTAATTTAATAATCCAATTAAATTTTCTCATAGTTATCAAATTTAATTTTCAATTTAATGTGTAAAAATTAGAAAGGTTTAGTTGAAATTAAAATAATAACAAATGTTAATTGAGATTAATGTGAAAAAGCCTATTATTATCCACCTAAAATAAGAAAAATTTTATTAAAAAATAGTAGTTTAACTGAAAAATGAATGATAAACTTAAAACTAGCTAAAATCTCCATCTTAGGCAAAAATAAGTATAGGCTTATTTATTTATTTAAATAATTTTAGTATATTATTTTTTTTATTTATATTTAGAAAACTTAATTTATAATTAATCTTTTTAACTTTAATAAAATTTTATTAAAAAGTTAATTATTTATTGTTTACTATTTTAAAAATAATAATGATATCTTAATAAAGGTTTAATTAATATTAATTATTAGACTAAGATGGTATTGCTCTATATTTTTTAGCCTAAGTTTATTAAATATAAACTCAATTTATTATATATTTAATATGGATTAACTAATTTAAATTGATCCATGAGAAATCTAATTAATGTTTAGCTTTTTAAGAATGGAAATAATATTTATTTAAGACAAATAAATTAGAATAACATGAATTTAAATCTAACAAAGATATTAAAAATGTTTGATTGTTTGTTTGTTTGTTTGTTCATTGAATGATATTTTAGATATGCTGAAAAAAGTTTAATAAATAACTTTTAAAATCTTTCAAAAAATAATATTGGATACATTCTAACAAGCAAATTATTTCGTTGTTATCTTTTTAAATAATTATTATCATAAATTTCATTAAAATTTACTGAAGTTTTTCTTAAAAAAAGGTTCTAATTAAATTCATAAAGAAAAGCATCAAACATTATAGTAATACAAATTAGCATTTTTAACTTATGTCGAGATTAGATAATGTCTTCTTTGAAGGTAAATATTAATTCAAAAGTGAATATAAAATGGTTTTAACACTCTATTTAATTTTTTTAAATAAATAAGACCTTGAAGATATGTTGAAGATAGATAAACCGTAATGATTATCGCTTTTAGATTAGTTATTCTTTTGATAAAAATATTATTCAAGAATTTTGATATTCATAAGATATAAATTAATAGAATTAAGAATTATAAAATGTATTATTTTAAAATAATAGAACATAAGCTAGACCATCTAGTGCAAAGTCCAATACTAAAGATAAGGGTTATATGCCTGCCTAAGGTGTTGATGAAGATATTTAATTTTTTGAAAATCAAAATGATTTTTTTGTAGATGGAGAGAGATAAAAGTCCTCAACTTTATAGAAATATGAAAGAAAAATGGATGTAAGATCTGCAACAACAATAGATTTTAATAGAAAAACAAAGAAAGCTGATGAATTTGATGAATTATTAGGAGGTCTGGACAATAAATCTAGTT
Organism: Tetrahymena borealis; assembly: GCA_000260095.1. NCBI lineage: Eukaryota > Ciliophora > Oligohymenophorea > Hymenostomatida > Tetrahymenidae > Tetrahymena > Tetrahymena borealis. The sequence goes on along the minus strand of JH651230.1, from coordinate 395,924 downwards.
TAAAACCAACTTCAAGTCATTCGCAACGAAATTTATAAGGATAATATAACTAATCTCAAATGAATTATTTTCAAGATTTGAATGATGAATTGGATGATGATTATTAAAAGAAATCCTAAATGGGTATGACTGGGATGACTCTATAAACAACTTATTCCAAGAATGAAGATTTTTTCCCTCGTTAATTCACAAATTAACTCTCATAATAGTAATAGTAATAATAAGACAATAATAGAAAGAGTTAAGTCGATTTTGGGTATATTGAAAATAAAAATGATGATTTAGATTTAGATTTGCCTTATTCAAGAAGGAACCCAAGAAGAGCAGAAACTTTTAAAACACCTTTTGAAGAAGAATAATAAAAATTCAATAATAATTACTCCACGGTTAAGCCACCTATGCCTTCAGGAAGTACATTTTTTTAAACCAACTCAGTGTATTCTAAGTAACCTGAAACTTCTTTATCTATGCCTCCAGCCTTCAACAAAAAGACTGGAGACTCTGGGGTAATATTAATTGGATAATATAAGAATTGTTTATTAATTTAAAATTTAATAGTTTCCTAGTACTAGATCTAAAGCCAGAGATGATGATAATATTCTCTAAGTTCTTGAAGAGGAAGATGATTCAAATAAAAATAGATTAGATTATTAATAATTTAATAAAGGTATGTCTTTTGGTTCATCTAATATTCCAAAATAAGGTTATCCTTTTGCAGGAGGTATATTTGATTCAAGTAACTCTAACCCTAACCATTAAAGAGTTAAAAGTCAAGTAAAATATGTGATTGTTATCTCTAATTAATGATTATTTAATTTAATAATAGGATTTAGGATCTGATTCTAATAAAAATCAATAATAACAAGTAAAGTATTTATTTTACGTTTTAAGAATTTAAAAATATAATTTTAGTTATAAATTTAATGAAAAGAAACTTATTTATTTTTGTTATTATTTTAAGGGATTTTCTAAAAAGGGTACATTATAAAATGAATTAGATGATGTTCTTGAAGATTGTGATTATAACCCTTCTTCTACATCTAGATTAGCAGCATCAAAGAGGCCAAGAACTGGCTAGAAAGAGAATTTAAGCTAACCTGCTTCGATGAATAATACTTAGAATAATATTAATATTTCCTCAAAACAATAGGTTTATCCCAGATTAATGAAATCTCCTGAAGAATCTTAACATACAAATGTAAATAATAATAATAATAACATACTAAATGATAGTTTAGGTGCTTAATAAAAATATGCTCGTAGTTAAGGAAATAAAAATGAATCATCCTACATCAGTGATAAAGATTTGATGGGTGTAAGTGAAACAAAAGAAGGTCCTTAATAATTTGATGATAATTTAAATTTAGATACCAAATTAAGTAGAAGAAGTAGTTATATGAGAGGTGGAGTAGGAGGTACAGAAAATAAAATCTCTAATTAGAATCAACCTCATTCGGCATTCTTTTAATCAACTTAATAAAATCAAGGACCTTTAAGTGATATTCATGATTTAAAGATGAGTGAAACTAATTTTTAATAAAATTAAGGTGGTAGTAATTATGGATCTGAAAAAGCTCCTGCTAATCCTAAATAATATTAAATGAAATAGAACTAAGAAGAATTATCAATAAAAGTTCTAAAGTAAATGGAAGAGGAAAGAAAGAATATGAGAGTTTAAATTAATTAAGAACATGATGAAACTTTGAAAAAAATGAAGTAAAATTATGAAGATTAGATTAAGTCACTGAAAGAAAATTACGAATAGCTTCTTAAATTTGAAAGAGATCGTAATTAGTAATAGCAAGATGAAATCAAAGAGATTATCATTAAGGATCGTGAAAGATAACGTTAATTATTTGATATAGAAATTGAAAACCTAAAAGCTTCATTTGAAAAAGAAAAGACTTAAATCTAAATGACAAACTAATTATAAAGCGATTCTCTTAAAAAATAACTTTAACAATAGGCTGAAATAATTGGTTTGGCTGAGTAGTTAAAGCAAAATTCAGAAAAATTGAACACCATTTCATATCAGTAAATCCAAATATAAAATTAAAATTATTATAGATTTATCAATCATAAGAGTCTTTTATTTGAAAATTTTGATAAAATTAAATAATAAACGAGCATCATCATTAGATAAATTAAATAAAATTTAAATTTATTTTAATTTAAAATTTAGAATTGAAAATAATCAAGAGAGGAACCAAGTAGATATGTAGAAGTTAAACCATGAAATCTAAGAAAAATAAAAATTTTTAAAGGATTTAGAGTCTAGATTAAAATTAGAGTAGGAATTCATTGATGCTGAAAAGAAAAGAATTGATAAATAAAAAACTGATCTTGCATCTATGGAAGAAAACCAAAGAAGCTATTTAGAAAAAGAAAAGTAATTAATAAGAACAGAATACTAAAGATTAACAGAGCTATAAGATTAGATCAAAGATATTGATACAGAAAAGAAGAGAGAAATAATTCATGAAAGAAACAAATTAGAAACTGAGAGATTGGAAGTTTAAGAAGAAAGGTAAATATATATTTTAAAATTATAAATTGGGTTGACTAAACTTTAATTTTTTTTGATAGAATAAAATTAAAAGAGGAATATGAAAGAATGTACAAAGATTTTGAGTTGAAGGTTACCATTTTTGAATAAACAAAAATGGAGTTTGAAAGAGGTTAAAATAAAATAGAAGATAGACATTCATCATAAATTAAAGAAATAGAATAAAAGAAGATGGATTTACTTAAACAAGAGTAATTAATTGTTTAGAAGACTAAGCTCTTAGAATTAAAAGAATATGAACTTAAATAATAAGAGCATGAATATACCTAAATGTTCAGATAGGTTAAGTCTGAGAAGATCAATTTTGACACTGAAAAAAGAGGATTGAAAGCATTGGTAGATAAAATTGACCAAGAAAATGATGGAATAAGAGAATTTAAAAGTAATTTTGATTTAGAGAGAATGAAATTAGCTTAAAAGGAATAGGATTTATAGGAGCAGGAAAAGAATATTAGAAGATAACAAGATAAAGTACTTTAAGAAAAGAGGGAAGTAACTTAACTCTAAGATACTTTAAGAAATCTTAGAAGCAATTTTGTAAAGGGATTAGTTAACTCACCTCCAAATTCTTTGGCTCTAGCTAACTCTTTCTAAAATTTCCTCTCTCCAAGCAAACCCCCTACAGATACTTTAGGATTTAGATCACCTTAAAATAATTATACATCATAAAGATTGTAGTAAAATCCATAAAATTCATTTAGATCGCCAGATTATGAATAAAGAAGACAATAGTAATTTAAATTTTCTAAAATTCATGATTTCAAATAATTATTTTAATTTTAAACAGCTATAAAGAAGTTGAAAGAGAAGTGTCTTTCAGAGAGAAGTAGTAAACTGAAGGATATAGTAAATAAGTAATGCATTAGAGATTTGATTTAAAAGGTTTTATGAACTAGTTATAAGAAGTAGAAAATAAATAAATGGGTAATGTAGGATATATAATGACAGAAAAGGATAACTTATATTCTAGCAGACCAAAAGATAGATTCCCAACATTCAATTTTAATGATAACGATGGCAATCATAGCTAATCAGAAAGGAGCATAAATGCCCATTCTTATATTGAAAATTGATTCCACCCGCCATCAATTAAATTTAAATTTTAATTATGTTCTTTTATAATAATACTATTCTTCATACTTTGTATATTCTCTAAATTCTATCATTCTCTTTATCCATTAAAAACCAATAAGTTTTAGTAATTCTTAATGTAACTAAATTACTTGATATCTATCTATCGCTACTATTAACCATAAATCAGTATTCTCATTTTTTAAAATGAAATAAGCTAATATTTACCTAAATTTTAAATTTTTATTATTTTTTTTAAATTGAATGATTTGTGAAAATGATTTAAAAAGAGCCAGCTAAATGACTATTTTAAACCATAGTTTTAATAATTGAGGAATTTTGTTTGATACTTCAACTCAGTAAAATCATAATTATTAATTAATTATGGATATCTTTAATTTATTATCAAATGATGATAATTTAAAGATTATATTAAAAAATTCAAAATTTTGATAAGCAAAATAATATTTATTTCATTGAATCTTATAGATAAATCTTTAAGCATCATTCTAAATTATTAATTCATCAAGCATATCGCAAAACTAAAAAAAGCTGCTAATTATTATAACTGTATGTCATAATACTTTTCAAACATTCCAAGGGATTTCCCTCATTAGAGAAGAGGAAAATAAATTCCTTAAGAGATAACAGGTGCAGTGAAGAGGTTAGATAATTAGCAAAATACACAAGGGAATTGGGAAAAGCTGATTGAGAGAACCTAAGATTTTTCAGTATGTTCCAATCCAAACAAACAGACTGAATACAGATAGAAAATGATTGATGAAATAAAAAAAGGCTAACAAAATATCTTTCCTGAATAATAATAATATGTATATTATTTAGAAATTTATCATGCTTACTATTCTACTACTTTAGTGAACATTTTAATATTAAACAATTTATCATAAATCATTAGGGTGAAAATGGATAGATTCATTTTTAGAAAAGGGTATTCCCAGAATAAATAGCTAATTAAAATAACACTGGAGGCATTATAAATCAATTGACTCGTGAAGATGCTGATATTTATTAGCCATAGAAATAGATTTACAATACATAATAAAAGCAAAGTTATCATGATGAATACATCAAATAATATGTCAAGTAAATAATAACTCTCACTATCATAAAATAAGTTATAATAATAAATAAGGATATCAAAATGAAAATATCTATTAATTTAAAATAGAACTTTTACATTATTAGATTATATTTTTATCCATTTCCTTTTAATCTTAACATTTTATTCTTTTAATATTTATCATAGAAAATAGAATTTCCCATAATCTGACTTAAACTATTATTCTTAAATCAAAACTCTTCCAGGATAAGCAGTAAGCTATTATTAGTTATTTATCTACTTAATTATAATTTGGATAATAATTGAATTATATTTTTAAAAAGTATAGAGAGGGAGATGAGTAGAAGCTTTTAGGGCCAGCAGAAGAAAGAGTATATCTATTTATGATTTTACAAATTAATAGTTGGAATAACATTTCTATTATAATATTAGAATAGAGGTATTGGAGCACTATAATAGAGGAGTTAAATCTCTAATCTACCAGGGAGTGATTATGGTAGAGTAGAAAGATAGCCTGACAAAGTACCTAATCCTGATTTGTATAAAATTAGACTTTAAGAAACTACCCCTGAGATGTATAACAATGTAAATTGAAATGAATTATTTTATCATAAATGACAATTAATTAATATATTTAAAAACTTTAGAGTAATTTAACAGAATACGATTTCTAAAAGATACAACCTCATACAATTGAAAATAGTTTAAGATGCGTAATAAAAATAAAAAATTGAAATTAGATTATAATATATAATATTAATAAAAAAGTAAGTTGAATATGATATAATTTCAGATAAAGGTCTCCTTAAAAAATTTCCTGAAAAGAGAGATAATTTATATAGAACTACTTATGCTAATGAATAGGTATAGCATAACTCAATTACAGGCTGCAGAAAGAAACAAGCTTATAATGATCCTTTCCATTCTCATTTCAAATTAGGATGATATTTTTTTAGTTTTCTTTTTATTACTATTCATAGAATTTACATACTGCAATCATAATATAAAATAATTGATCTAATAAATCAGTATTCATTTTAATTCAAAAAACTGTTCTATTCTCATAAAATTGATGCCTACAAAATCATAAAAATAGAAAATAAAAGACAAAAATCTAGTGAATTATTAGCAAATATAATAAAATTAATTTGCTTAATTTTATTTTAAGTTTATATACTTTAAGCATATTTTAAAATTAGTTATGTTTTCTAACATATTTCTTATCTAATTTCCAATTTTTAAAATGATTAACAATCTTTCAAAAGTTAAAACTTATTTAAGTTGCTGATTATTAAAAAATTTAAAAAGAAACTATTAAATTTGTCAGTATCTTCTCACATTTTACACTTCATCTATTAAATTAGAAATATCTAGTAAATAAAAAAAGAAACAATCTATCTACAAGCATTAATAAAATGAGAAAAAATTTTAACTTTTTATTAAATTGATAATAATTAAATTGCTTACAGATTATCTACTAATTTATTGAAAGTTAATGAGAGATCCAAATGTATCTTTTTATATTAATAAGTTAAGCAATTTCTAATAATATAAGGTAATTATTTCTCAAAATAATTCAGATGATTTATGTATGCATAATTTAGCAAACTATCTAAATTAGTTTTGTGAAATAATATTAAAACCCTCATAAATATCTATTAAAATTTATCACAATAACTAAGAAATTTTTGATATATTTTTTGATGAATAACTAACTATTAATTTTTTGTGAATAAAAATTCATTAAGTCAGGATTATTTATCCTGATAAGTAAGGAGAAAGGATATATAGTTTATAAATATTGCAGATTAAGATATTAGTAACATTAAAAAATAATTAATAGATAAAACAAGATGAGATTGGCAATTCAATCTTCTATATTTATTATAGTATTAATCTTATTCTCTTAATTCGAATCAGTTTACTCTCTTCCTATAGAAGTCTCCATAGTGAATAGCAAGGAGAAAGAAAGTGTTATTTATAATTAAAAGAGTGGGTAGAATAACGAATTTTATAAAGATTCATTAATGGATTGCACTTGCTCACCTAATAATTACAAATAAATTTAGTATGGAAAAGATTTTTCCAACTACATTTTGATCAAGAATTTAGGAACTACACCTATTTAGCTAGAGTCAGTTTAATTCTACTAAAATGAGGTTAGTGATGTCAAATTTTCACTTGGATGGGAAAATAAATCTAAAAAATAACATAGAAATTTAGAAAATTCTCCTACATTAAATACTGGAGAGTAAAGTCGAACTATTCAGCCGAATTAGAGTATCAAAATATTATAAAAAGTTTAGTTCCCAACCATATTTACTGAAGAAAATTATTGGCTAACTGCTTATCTAGATATTGTATTTAATGATGGTGATTATCATTTAGATGTTTACTATATTGCTGTTTTAGATAAGGAATTTAAACCTAAAAAATTTGACTGGGCTTTGATCTTATTGATAACATTGACTTGTATAATGATATATTTTTTTGCTAGATTTGGTTAGATTTACGCCTTTAAGACTTCCTTTTGTGGAAGTTAAATCTAATGGTGGTGGGGATTGATCTATAGTCTTGTTTTGACTTGTATAGTCCTATTAGTACATTACTAATATCAAGCTAGTGTCTATATTTTGGATATTTCAATTAGTGTAATATGCCTTATTTGCTGCTACTTTTTTGCTTGTGAAGTACTTGCGCTTGTTTGCTTTAGATGTAGGAGTATCAATTCCACAAGATTGACTAACAAATCATAAAACTTCTTTTTTAAACCTATTTTTTCAAGAGTAAGATGTGCAGATATGTTTGGAGTTTTTTTTGGAGTCCTTAGTGTGTCTACTTGGTATTTCATTAAGAAGCCTTGGTTTTTAAATAATATTTTGTCAATAGGTGTGATGAGTTGTAGCATTAAATTATTTAAAATTACTTCAATGAAGAGTGCTGCTCTTTTTATGGGTATTACATTGCTATATGATACTTTAACTGCTATTTTTATTCATTACAGCTAATCTGAGAGCTATGATTCTCTTATTTTGGCCTAAGCAAATTATCCATTTGAAATTTAGATTCCTTCTTTTAAACATATCCTCAATAAGAAATGTGCTTGGATAGCTATAACTGCTATTGTTTTACCTGGTTTTTTCCTATAGTATTTACATAGATTTGATAAAAGTAGAAATTCTGAAGTATATGCTATATTGGGATTCCTTGGATTATTAATTGGGTCTTTATTGTGGGTATTTGCAACAGTGTGGAATATTCATACTTGGCCATATTCATGTTTTTCATATCCTTTAATTTATCTTTTTGTTATTTTATTTGCTCTCAAAAGAGGAGAGACAGTTATTCTTTGGAACGGAGAATTCTATGATCCTGACTTGCTTACTCCTCTAACTATGAAGAAACTTTAAGAAGAAGCTGAGAAAGAAGAAGAGAAAGATGTTTAAGAAGAAATAGAAGAATAAGAATAGTATCTCTCTAGGCTATAAATTAATGGTATAGATACTGATTCTACAATTTAAAATAATTATTAAGATGAACATGATAGGATAATCTACTCTAAAAGCTATAACATTTCAGCTATTAGAAAAACAAAAGTTAATATTGACGCTTCTTTGTTTTAAGGACTCTCTATGCAAGAAAAGGAGAGTGTTGATGGAGGTCCTGAAGATACAAATGTGATCACATAGTGTGTTGATATTTACAAATAAAATTCTCAAAACAAAAACAATAATAGTTGAATTAAAGTAACAAATTTAAATTAGCCAAAATATTTCTTTTCAAATATATTAATTTTAAGACTGTAATATAGACAGACATTCTAAAATTATTCCAAATTTCATACTTATTTATTTATCCATTCCTTCATTGTTTATATCTTCTTTCCAAATCATCACCGAACATCTAAATTACCTTAGAGTTCTAGAAAACTCTCCTGCTTAAATAAAACTTTATTATTATTTAAATAATGAAAAATTAAAATCTAATGATCTATGATTGATGTTATTATAAAAAACTTGACAAATACTATACTTTTATAACTAAAAATTCTTTGGCTTGGCACAACTTTAATTGAAAAAAGAACTTTTAATATATATCTATGCCGAAAATGGAATTTAAATTAATAAATATTAATAGTTATGAAGATTAGAAGTAAACAAATATTAGTAAATATTAAATTACAAGATATTTTAATTATAAAGCTAAACATTATTTATCTTATTTAGGTAGGTAGTTAGTTAGTTAGAATTAAGGTATTTAAGAATTGCTCAAATGTATATATTTATTATGTTGTTTATGTTATCTTTTAAATACTTAATCAAATCTTTCATTTTCTCTACATAGTTGACATGCTCTTGCCTATAACAGTAGATTTACCAAGGAATTCATTATTAATTATTTTTCTTCTTACACCATTTGGTAATCTATGCTTTCTAGGGTCATAATCTTCCTTAACTTCTTCTTTCATTTTAAGCTTCTTTTAATCTATAGTTTTACCATCAATTCTAGTAGCCTTACCAGAGAAAGGATTCTTTTCTTATTTAGGTTTATTTTCTTCTCCCATAACTACACTTGATTCTTTCTTTGTCATTGTAGGCAGAGGATGCTCAACGTAATCCTATAGATTTAATATTATAAAATTGAATAAATAATTTCTCAAATATTTCTAATTCATATCAACTTGAATAATATTTTTAACTATAAAACTCTAAATTATTAAAATGATTCTAAGGAAACTAAAAATTATTTTCATATTAATCCGAAAAATCTAAATTGGAAATATATTTTACAAGTGGCTTAGCAAAATCGACTTCAATTTCAGCATCAACAACACAAATTGCATTATAATCATTAGGAGGCTTAACTTCCAAAATATCTATCTAAAAATGCTATTTCATAAATTCAATATGAATTGTATCACCTTAATGCAAAACTGTATAGTTTCTTAATTCCTTTTCAAGAATAGCTCTTGGGTCAGGTAAATCAATAAAAGCAGTTTCATGAGGTTGAATTTTTACGAATTTTCCTTTTTTAACATCAGTTACAAGTGTTACTTGAATTTGTTATCCATCAAAACATTACAACATTTAAAACATCCAAAAAGGGATATAGCAAGTACCCTCTGGTGCAATAAATTCTAAAACACCTACATAGGTTTACTTATTCAAATATGTGTTTTGAATACAGAAAATCATAGGATAGGGTAAATTTGATGCTGATAAAGTATTTAATACTGAAGGAGGAAGTAAAATCTTATTACCCTTTTCCAAATCAGGTCTTTCAATCATGTAGGAGGGGTAAACTTCTAAATGATCGGAATATTATGGCTTTCTATTATTAAAGGCATAGTATTGATTTTAATTATTACGATTGCCTCCACGACCACCATTTATAAACTAATTAATTATATCCATTTCTAATTACTGCTTTTGTAAATCTATTTGTTTTTTATTTAGTATTTTATTTTTTTTTCGCTAGTCCTAATACAATTATTTGATTTTTTGATGAATATTTCTTATAATTAAATGTTAGGCTTGTCTCTTCAAATAAATAAACAAGCCAATTCGTTTTTATCTGTATGTATATCGATATATAAATCAATCAATAAGTACTGTATTTTTTCACTTTCTTTTCTGAAAACTTTTGTATTTTATCAGCTTTCTATTCTTGATCACTGCCTCTTCTTAAAGTAGTTGCATCCTATTTCTTCTATTATAACCTAGTTCTTTCTGATATAATTCAAATAGTTTTTCAGTTAAAATGTTTTAGGTTTTATTTTTCAAAATAAATTGTAAATATCTTTATTCTTTGTTTTATTTTCTTAATAGTAAAAGCTATTTTAAATTTATTTTATTTTAAATTTTTTTCATTATTTAATCTTAGACATTTATCGTAAATTCTTTAATTGGATAGTTTTTATTAGAATAGCTAGAATATCTAATGCTTTTAATATTGCAATTCCATATTTTACAATGAATCAATCAATAATTTTAAAATAAAAAATATTGCAAAAAATAAATAACTTTATTCTATACTTAAATTAAATAAATTGTGATTTTTAAATTAGTCATTAGAAATTACCTTATCAAAATTTTTTTAATTTAATAATTTATAAATAAATAAGAAAGAGGTTTTGCAAAAGAATATTTAATTCATAAAAATGACAAGACATTTGAGTCCCTTTACAAGAGGATTAATTGTAGCTTTTAAGTTATAAGGGATGAAAGATAAGGATATAGCAGTTAGACTCATGGAGATTGGCAAAAAAGGAACAGAAACACAAATAAATTCTACTTTTATAAAATTTGTTAATGAATAATATAGATTTCAATTAATACCTTAAAAAGAAGATAGATAGTAAACTATAAAGAAGAAAAAATAATAAATGTTTATATCAAGGCTAACTAACTATGTCTTGTAAAATCCACATCTAACTCAAAAAGAAATTACGAATGATAAAAAAATAAACCCGAACGGATTTAGCCTTGCAACAATTCGAAGCTATTTAAAGAAAGCTGGTCTTAAATAAAAAGCAAATAATAATAAATTAGAGATTTCATAAAAAAATATTGTTACTAGATATAATTGGTGCTGCTAAAGAAGAAATTGGAGTGATGAATGGAATAAGATAGTCTACACGGATGAGAGTCTCTTCACAATAAATTGTATTCCTCGTCAACTTTATTGGATAAGAAAAACAGGTAAAAAAGATTCTAATAATTAAAATCAATTTTCGGTAAAAGTAGAAAATGAAAATGACTTTCTTAAAAAAGAAGAATATGACAATAATTTATAACAATAGTAATAAATTAATAATTTAAATGGATTAAAGAAAATAAAAAGGAAAACTGAACATAAAATTCTTGTATGGGGGGCAATTAGTTCTGAAGGGCCTGAAAGTATTGTTTTTATTGAGAATCCATATACTTCATAAACCTATATTGATTTGCTGAAATAAACTGTAGATTTTGATAATCTAAAAGAAAAAGGATGGTTATTCCAATAGGATAACTCGGCAGTTCACAAAGCTAAAAATGTTAAAAAATGGATGGAGGAAATAGATTTACCTATTTTACCTTGGCCACCATAAAGCCCTGATCTCAATCCAATTGAGAATGTATGGGGTGTTATGAAAAATAAATTGCAATATTATAAAAATGAAATCAAAGATGCTGATTCATTCAAAAAAGTTTTGACAAATTTATTCTTTAATAATGCTACTGTTAAAAAAACAATATAAAATTCAATAGCATCTATTCCAAAGCGAGTAGAAAAAATTATAATAAACTAAGGAAACTTTGTAAAGTGATGACTAATATTCTTAAAAATAATATTATTCTTTTTATTTAATTACTTCTTCATAGAATTATATGATGTTATTAAAATTTTCGTTTAAAAAATATAATAATTAGAATAATTTTTTTGGTTTTTAATTTGATAATAATCATTATTTTATCTAATTTATTATTTCAAAATCAATAGTAATGGAAAGTATGCTAATCTTTTTATAATGAATGATAGATGAGGAAAAGCGCTGCTTTTTATTTTTAGTATTAAAATATATATCTATCTTTATTTATTTTTCTAATTTAGATCAATCAATCAATCAATTAGCAATAAATAAAACTTGAAATAAACAACAATAATTTTTATTAATTTAATTTAAAAAAGATATAGTTTATTAGTTAATTCAACTCCAATAGATAGATATTTAATACATCTTTGTCGTTTATTAAATTTCATTGAATTTATCAATTTCATTCATACATAATAAAAATATTTAAAAACGCGAAAATAATAATCAATCAATTTTAAGATACTAATTACATTGAAAGTAAAAGTTGATTTTAGCATAGTAAAATAAAATAAAATTGAAATACATCATCATCCTAATCGAAGATGAGAGATCTATTTGACAAATATTATGAGCATCCAGTTGATCGTATTCGCGAATTAGGATCAACATCTTAGTTTCATAGACGTGATCATTTCGGAGAAATATAAAAAAATTAAACCTAGCTATAAGAAATAAATGAGAATCAAGAAGAATAGGTATTTTAAGATGGGATTGGTAGTGTGCCAGTCAGAAAATCTATAAAAGAAAGATTAAGAAATTTATTCTACTAACAATATAGTTTCTTGTATCTTTTAGTAGGTTTATTTTGGATAGTAATGATGATATTATTTTTCATAAATATAAATTAATCTCATTATAAAGATGGTGATTACTCAATAAATAGAAGCAACATAAATAGATAGCTCTCTTCAGCTAATAATACTTATATCAATAATATTATCCTTAACTTGAAGGAATCTTAGCTTAGAATAATAGATGATATTCGTGAACATCTTGATAATGAGCTATATCATTTGGAATACGAATGCTACAGTGATACTTTTGATGATTCAGATGTAGAGAGCGTGTTTTCAAATTGCCTAATAACTCTGCATCTAAATATTGCAAAAGTGAAAGAAAGCAACCCCTTCGATGAAATTAGAATTAACTGTAAAGGTGAAAATAAATGCATTATTCATGTTGAATCCTAATATTTAGTTGCAAGATAAATTGATTTTAGTGGATATAACCTCCATGTTCGTGCTAAATCTATAACCGCTTCAGTACCCTATTCTTTATTTTTATTTTAATAATTCTAACTCATAAAACAACTATTAAAAATCGCTAAAAAAAGAAATATAAATTTTTAATAAGTATATCAGATAAATATTACCTAATTAATAATAGGTTTTTAAATATAATTCTCACTTTGGATCAATATTTATAGAGAATTTATATACAGAAGAAAGTTCTTGGTTAAACACTAACAGGGGTGATATAGTTATAGAAACATAATAGCATGTATTGTTGAATACTTATACTATAGATAAATTAGTATGCGCTACTGCTCCTTTAGTATTTAAAGTTGATAGCAATTAGAATTATACTTAAATTATGAATTTAGATGAACATTTTGAATAATTAGGTCCTGTAGATTGCCTAGATTGTAATAGTTTGTTTAGTGATTTTAGAATATTTTTTATTTTATTATTAAAAATCTAATACTAGCCAACTCTTAACCAATCAATGGAGATACAGTTAAATTAAAAAAAGAAATAAAGCACAACCATTCGAATTTTTCAAAATAGAATAATGATAAATAGAAGAAAATAGAAGGCTCCAATGAAGAGGAAGGTGATGATGGTGAAAATGATGGAGAGAATGATGATAGTGATACATTGAGATGTACTGCATTAAGAAATGTTTTGTTATTGAATTCTGCTTCTCATTATGAAAATTTTAAAGAAATTCAAAAACTTACCGTTACAAGCGCTGAGGGAAATATATTTATTAATGTGATTGATCAAAGTGGCTTTTATGGACCTCCCTTATTTAATTCTCTTTACTATCATGAAAGAATGCGTATTTCAAATAGTTCAGAAGAGTTTTTAAATCAATAATTGGAAGGAAAGAAACCAAAGGACATTTCAAAAATAATTATGAATCTTTTTTTTGATGATAGGAGAGGATTGTTTCACGATGATAATTAAATGACTGTAAAACAGTTTTCAAAAAAAATATTTATTTAGATTTTTAATTTTTTAAAAAATAAAATTTTTTAGATTACATTTAACTTTGAATACCGTTTCTTACCTCCATGGTGGGTCTCAACTTTAACTTTCAATACATTGAATTTCGAGGTTGTTGACCATGACTTAATTTTTACTCCCTCTAAATGCCCTTATTATCTATCAAAATAAATTTAAGAGTAAACCTTTGCAAAGTATTCAACAGGAAATTATTCTAATGGTAACTTTACCTATGGTAATTTTACTTATGGCAAATTTGATTATGGCAATTACTCTCATTGGTATTATTCACACTATAATAGCTCTCTAGAATATGAGGAGTTAGATTCAATAGCCTATTAATCAGTAACAGCTGAAATAGATTCGTATGGGATAAATGATATTTCTATCCGCTTTAATGGAAAAGTTAAAACAGGTGACGAAATAGTTTATACAGGTAATAATTTAAAAAGCAATTGATACATATATTTGGGAATAACCTAATCTAAAATCAGAAATAGATTTTGTCTCAATTAAGACGTATTAATACGGGGTGGGTAATTAATTTTCGAAATATGAATTTTGATTCGAATTTCAAAACGATAAATTGCAAGTTCAACTGTTATTAAAAATCTTACTCATTAGCTCTTTCACAAAATTTCTTTTATTTATTTATTTATTTATTTTGACCTTCCTTATCCTTGGGTATGTGTGAATTTCAAATTAGAAAATTCTATTTCCCAAAAGGCTTCATTTGATTATCCTTAACTACAGAAATGTAAATATAAACATCTTTATTTGTATTCAATAGCATTCATTGTGTTTGGCATAATTATTATCATCTTGAGTGCAATAGGCTCGATTATGATGCACATTTGGTTCTACAGAACAATAGAAATGGATAGACATTATTTGAAAAAGAAAGCCTTTGAAATGTGGATTTATATTACAATGAATTTATTTGGTAAGACAGATTATCATCAAATTTAAGAATAGTAAAATTTCTAAGAGTTATATCAATAAGGGGGCTACTAAGAGTAGATGCAATATGGAATGAATAACATCTATCAATCATAAACAATTAAAGAATAATAAGTACAAAATTATTAACTTACATAATCAGAAAAACGAATTTAGTACTTTGAATAAACTATTTTATTATTCATTAGGCTTTTTGACAATTCAATTCTTATGAATTATAATGAGGTAAGTAAAGAACTATAGTAATATGATATTGCTCCTATTTTGATTAATTTACTGTCTTAACCTATCAATATACTTTTGAAAAATGATATTTCTCGTTACATACCAATTTAGATTAATTATTGCATTTTGTGTATAGATCCTAATTTAGCCTAAGAGGTTATCAATCTATTCACACTAATTAGTGATTATTTAATGAGTAATTAGGAATTACCTAGTGAAAATAAGGTCTTCCAATTCACACAAAGAATTTAATAATTGATTAATGAAAAAAATCCTCCTTTTATTCATAAAGTATTCAATTTACAGCAACTTTAGAGAGATTATATTATCTAAAATTAGTAACAATTCAGATATGCCCTTCTAAATTAGAGTATATTTTTCCTAAAGTGCTACTTGTAGGGGTATTAAGGAGGTTTAAAATATAGAATTTATATTTCTTAAAACACTTTTCCTATAGATCCTAATACATAAGATGATATGTTTAATTAATTTAGCTAGTTCTATCTGAAGTGTAAGTAAAACTGTCCGTAAATTTTTGAATAAATTTGGAATAATGATGTGTAAAAAGTTTCTCTTTATCAAGATACTCTACAAGACAATATGAAGATGTATAATGTATATACTCGCATAACAAAAGAATTACAAAATTTGTAATCCAATTTTGCTGTATCTGGCTTTCTTTAGAGTATTAAAATCATAAACTATCTTTTTGAAACAATATTGGTAAGTCCATATTAAGCAAATTTTATTAATATCCTTTTTGAATTGTGGCAATATATGTCAACAATACAAATAAAAAATTAGTATGATGTTTCCCAAGTGTAAAGTTTTATTCAAAGCGAATAAGTAACCTCTAACTAATAGTTATCCCTCAATCAACAACAATCAACAGAGAAGCAAACAAAAAGTAGCTTCTTTTAAAATTTATTTTCAAAAAGCTCTTAAAAACAAGAATAGTAAGTCCAGGTTTAGACAAATTTATAAAACTCGTTAGTGAAATCTAATTATTATTAAAGTTAAATTAGTGGTTATGATTTAGGGATAGCCTAGGATCCTACTTAAATTGGGCCAAAATCAATCTAAATCGTTTAAAAATATGATTATTACCCCACATTTACTAATATGATAAATGTCTTCTAATGTATAGTAAAATCAAGTAAAAGTACTATTGAATGCTTTTGCGAGTTAATTTTTGCTAAAATACCTAAATAAGAATCTGGATAGAGAATAAATCCAGTAGAATATTGCGATGATCTTTCTTTTGAAAAATTCAAAGAGTATTATGCTGTTTATTGCTATGCATTAAATTGTAATGAGGAGGTACTAGAGCCAAATTAAGAATTCAATAAAATTTTAGAAAAGTATATGTATGCCTTAGACGGCAATTTTATTAGAGCTTTCTCAGCCACAGGAAGATACAAAGTTTTCATCGGATTAATGGAGCACTTATTTTATGTAATAAATATGGCTCCAAAATAAAATCATGATGTGTTGCTTGATAAATAATTTTCACTTAATTTAGTAAGATATAGACATTATCTTTTGAAGCACAGCTACAAAATCAATAAACTCCATGCCTATACAATCTTCGAGAATGTTGCTTAATACATTTTTATCCTCTTTTTACTCAATTTACCATTCATTTTATGCACTCCAATCATCTTTGCATAATCCGCTTATTCCCATTCGTATTTCTAATTTTAATATGCTCAGAAAATTTTTTATCAATAGAATTTTGATCACTTCTTTACAATTTTCTGCTCATCTGGATTTCCGATTACAGTATTTGTAATTACTTTTACTTTTATCTTCATCTGTGCTATTGATACATTATTCTATTTTGCAAAGCCACGACTAGATAAAAATAACTTTTATATCAGCTACTTTAAAATACTATTCTCTGAATATTAACCAGTAACAAGATAAAATAATAATGAAAATAATATTTTGAATTCTCCATATGTAGCTGAAGACTTAAGGTTCTCAAGCCATGGATTAAATATGAGCTAACAACATCTCTTCAGTAGCCAACAATAAGAAAGTAACCATTAAGTAAGATTATAGGATATGGATGGAGAAAAGATTCCTCAAGATAGATACTCGAATAGAACTATAGGTTTCTATTTTAGTTTAGCTTACTAAATTATTTTCTAGGTCTTACTATGGTCTTTAATTGGCTTTAATACCTTTTTCTTCTTTTTAACACTCTTAATCCTTACAATATCTTCATTTGTATACTTGGAATAAGGCTTACTATTTGCAATTTTCCTTCTCATCTTAATTGGGGTATTGTTCTTGAGACAAAGGTAAATAAGGATTAAATTTTAATCTTAATTTAAAGGGGTATAAATAACCTAATCAATATATGATAGTTGAAAGGTTGAAAAGATAAAAAAATTAATTAATCAGTCAAACATAATAAATTAGAATTAAAGGGTTAGATTCTTTTTCATCACCCCAATAATAAAATTTAAATTCAATTTTAACATTTTTGGAATAAAATCCCTTTATCAATTATTTTGAATAGTAATCTAGATTAATTAAAATAAGATTACTTTTAGTTAGTAATTTCTCTCTCCCTATGATAAAATCACTATAGAATCCTTCTTTTAAAAATAAACAACGAACTAGAGAGTGAAGTTATTTATTCTTTCTAGTAAAATAACGCTTACTTTTCTTAAAATATAAAATTTCAATATTATAAGAATTAGTTAGTAAATTATATTGTTAAACTTAAATCAAATCAAATCTGATAAAATCGAAGTTTAAAGATTACTATGGATTTTGTATGATTAATAGATTGTTACTTTTATAAGCAATTAATAATTAAATATTCAAAAATCAAATTTTCATTATTAATCATCTTTTCCAACTGTCTATTTTATTAATTATTGAATTGAAAATTGCCATTCATCTAATTGGTTGAATTAGATTAATGAAAGTTACTGTTATTAATTTGGTTTTTTATTTTCTTAAAATAGGAACTTGCGTCAAACCCACAAGAATACTAAGTCATAACTAAAATAGAGCTGGGAACGCTTACTTATATGCAATATCACACAACAATATGCTGTAAACATCTAATTAAATTCTTAATTAGTTGAAAACTTCTTGCGCGATAAAAGTAGATTTTTAAATAGCTTATTTATATTTAAATTAACTACTTATACTAAGGTTCTTTAAATTTATTAATTTCATATTAATAGATCTGGATGAGAAATATTACAGACGCAATAAAATTTTAGCAAGTGTAAAGGCCCAATCATACTATGATGAATCATGTGGTGCAATTTACCGCTATGTGGTCACTGAAAAAACCATTATCAGTCGAGATCAGTTTATTTATGCTATTTAATACATGATTTAACGTGGAGTTTATTTATGTTTAAAACTCTTGAAAATATCAACCTCTGATATATTTATCGAACTTGCATAATAGGCATTTATTTAATTTGCAGTCTTTTTATTATGTAGTTTAATTGTAGATTACTTTAATCTTTGTAAAAATGGAATAGAGTTATTAATAAATGCTATATTGACTATTGTTATTGCAATAACAATTTTCCATTTTCTAGATAAGAAACATTCTTACATTAATGCCTAAACACTTGACAATTCAGTAAATTATGTATCTAGAGTATAGTGTAAAACAGGAATTACAATATTCACATAGAATATTGAATGTAAGTTAAATTTGATTTGATTAAATATTTAAATAAGAATTATCAGTCATACCATCTTACGAATTGATATTGATATCAATAGAATTTATCAATAAATTAATCAATTTACTTTATTAAAAAAGTTAAACAGTTTTGATTCACGCAATCTGGAAAAACACCTGAATTATCGAAAATTAGGGCAGCCAAATAAATCAGAAAATAATAGAAATAAAATAACCAATTACATTTATATTTGGTACTTCTTATAGATAAATTAAATTTTTATATCATTCTTCCCTCTTTTTTATTAACTGATGATGTGATATTATAATTGTAAAATAAATTTAAGCATTCACTTGATCGTTTTAATTTATGCCTGTTTTGTGGATCCAACCAAGTTTATCCAAAATCTTGAAAGTAAAGGAATATTATGTTTCAATGAAAAATGGAAATAAATGTAAGCAATATTTAACAATAAGTAAATCAAAGACTCTCATTTTAAACCCATCGAATTTCAGTGTTGCATTTTATTTTTTTTAATAATTTCATTGGCTTTTACGTTAATTGCTTAGCATATATAAGAATAATGGCCTACCATTTTTAGTTTTATTTTTTACATTAATTCAATTTGAAGTTTAATAATGGTAAATAAATTTAATAAAAGGCCAATGCAGTGATTAGAATTATTTTGTATTCCTAGATTTGAAGGTAATTTTTAAGAAATTAGACTTTAATAAATATGAATTTCTACTTGAATATATTAAGACTTTCCCATTTACTCGATTAGGTTTTAACCTTCCAAAAATCATACATTTAATAAGAGGAATTGGATTACTTTTTGTGATTTAACCCTTTTCATTTATCAATATCTTTACTCTTATAGAGAGTAATTTTTTAAGTTGAATTAAATTTACAAATTTACTCCCCACTCAAATTTTATGAAATTATCCTCATTTAGCAAGCCAACTTCGATGTAATAGAAAACTTTCCTTAAATTATAACAAGCATTAGCAATTCTTAAATCTATAAAAATGTCAGTGTAAAAAAACTCTTTTTTTTAGCTATTCAAAAAAATGGAATTTTTTAAATATTGTGATTACAGAAATTGGAAATATTTCTAAATTGAAATACAATTTAATTGATTTACATTTACATCGGGAAGGGCTTACTTGTAACTTTTCTAATAAAGAAATACTAGAACTAAGTAATTTATATTAGTAGTATGAGGTTATGTAAAGTTAATCTCTTTTTAAAAATTAGAAATCAGAAGTATATACTTTAATAAACTTTCTTGCAACACTTAATTTCCATGAAATTAATTATCAAATTGAGGGGGTAGAATTGATCTCTTCTTTCTTTAACTCATGAAAAACTTTCTATTTAATTCTGAATTACAATAGTGAAATGAAAGGTACAATAAAAACATAAACAGAAAACTGGGAAATTAATATTATTGATTAACTATAAAAAAAATTTCAATAAACTAAAAATTTTTTAATAATAAATAATATCATCTTTAAAGAAAACACGGTAAAATCAAGTTTTCAAATAAATTGTAAACTTAACAACCCATCCTTTCCTCAAAATTGTCTTAAAAGAATATTAAATTAAGAATCCAAATAAATTTGCCTAAAATGTACAGCTCGTTAGACTCAAAATCCTAACATATCTGCAGCATTCTAAGTTATCATATTATGAATCCTGAAAATAATAATAGGAAGTAGACTTTCACCAATCTTGAATCAGAATAAATGTAAATTACTAAAATAATTTAATAAAAATTTTATTACCCAATCATTGATATAAAATAATGTCTCAACGCAATATTTTGATATAAAAGGTAAAGAAAACCCTCATAGAATTAAGATAACTAAAAAAATGCAGTTTTTTCTAGTAATTAAAAAAGTAGCTAAGATTGTGATCTTTCTTCTTCATAAAACGATGTTGATTAAGAAGCCCTAATTAACACTGAATGGGTTATTTTATAGTAATTTGAAAAATCTTTCCTAAAAACATCCGATACTTATACACCTATTTTACAAGAAAAACCTTTTTTATGGGACTCTAAACGTGAATAATAATTATGGTACAAAAACTTAGTTATTCCCACAATATAAGTTAAAAACCCTTTTGCTAAAACTCTTGAAGATTAGAAAAATATTTGTTCAAACAATGAAACAGATTTGGAAGAATAAGAAGAAACAAATAAAATTGAAGAAAAGAGAACTGGAATTATAGTTAAAATAAGCTGCTGGAAGTACTTAGAAAATAAAACTGTTTCATAGGTAGAATTATCTGGAGAAACTCAGCATGAACTGATTCACAATAAGAGCATCTTTTTTTCTGGATTAAAATTCTGTGAAACCACATTTATATCAAGGGTAACTTGCCATTATAATTAAAATAGTTTAAGTTATTTTGAAATCGATTAAGATGGAATTAGTTTTAAATATTATTTTAAAATTAACATTTTTTACAACATTAATTTTTAATGTTCATTTGTATTGCCGCTATGAAAGTTTTACTGTTAATTTGAATAAGGTTTAAGTTTTACCATATTCTTTGAATATAAAAATGTTCATAATTAACTAAGAAATGGAGGAGGAAACATTACTCCTTTAGAGCGGAATTAGAAATGAAACAATTAGACTTACTAAAATAATCTATACAAAAATATCTTAATAAGATAGTAATAAATATTTCAAATTTCATCTATCGGAGTTTGAGAGATCAAATCTATATGGAGTACTCCATAATTTAAGGAGGAATAACATTAATGCATTAGATTATGATCAGAATTTAATGCGAATTCGCTATTACTTGTTTTTCAAATTGTAATTTAAATTTTTAGACTGTTCTAGGGCTATTTAAATAATGTAAAGATTTTTCTCTATCACACATTACATTATTAAATACAGAATATAAACAATGTGCCACTTTTAATGCCTTTATAATATTGTAATCTCTATAAATCAAAAAATAGCCAATAAATTTAATAAATTCTATTCACATTAAACCAATAATTCTTTTTTTAACTTAGCTCTTTAATTTACTTAATAAGTTAAAGCTATTGAAGTCATTACCATTCTCTTTATCTACTATAATAATAAATTTTTAAGATATTTCTATGATAAGTAAGAATATTAAAAAATTTCAGACTATAAAAATGAAGAGTGACTGTATTATTTTTTTTACAATTACAAGCAACCAATAATTAATAAAATTCGATTTTTAATACTGTAAGATTACTTACCAGAGAACTAGCAATATTTATTACTCAATTAAAGTATATAAGAAAAACATATCAGTTAATAAGCCTTAATTCATGAGCGATTATACCCTAAAATCAATTACATTTATAATATAAAAACTTCATTATTTCTTATTAAAAATCCTAAAATCGATTACATTGATAATAAAAAAACTTCATTAATTCTTATCAAAAATTCTTTTTTCATTATTAAAATAGAGTTTTAGCTTTTATTTGATATTGACCTTTGAAAAAACTCAAGATACTTAATCAAATAATTTTTTGGCTATTTATGGAAGTCCAGCTCTCTACATCGAGGCTAGAAAGAAGAGCAAAAAATCAAGAAACGAAGTAAATATTTAAACATTTCTTAAAATTTATCTATCCTTAACAAATTTTAAAAATTAATAGAAGTTCACTTCAAGTTATTTAGATGCTTTTATGCCTTAAATTTCTAGAATATAGAGTGAATCCTGCTCAAAATAACAATAAGAGGAAACTAAAGTTAATAAATAAGTAGGCTCTATTGAAGGGAAATAATTAGAATAGTTATATACCTACCTTGAATAAAAAGAAATGAATAAAATCTCGCCTTTCAGTCTACTCAATCTTTTTCCTAATTTATTCAATGTATTTTTGAATACAAAGAAGAGTAACTCTAACACAAAATCACTCGTAAGAAATATAATCCTTTATTACATTATTTACTTTGATAATTATTACAGAATTCATTTATCAATCTATTTTTATTAATTTTCTAATGTTTTTTTATTAATGTAAACTAGAATGAAATAGTTCTGACAATTTAATAAAAATTAAACTCTGGGGTCTGTAAAATAACTCAAGCTTGTGATAGCTCCTTATTCAATTATGATGTGTTAGTCTTTATTTCTGTATCACAATCAATAAAAAACCAGTTTAGCTCACTCATCAATAAAGTAATTAAATTAAACTTTATTTTCTTCTTATTTCTAAATACTATTTTATTATTTGCCATACCTTAATCTTATTAAGTAAGATTACAATTTTTTTTTTAATTTTACACTAAAAAAAACATTCTTTGTCAAAACATCCAAATTGTAGCCATAAGATGATGCTATTTTTATAAAAAGAGAAAAAATTTAATTAATTTAACCCATAAGAGTTTCTCATTATAGATTACATGTTTTTTCTCAAACTGAATCTTACAAATTTTTTACTGTTCATTTGATTTGTTAATCAAAATCCATTCAAATTTTTATTAAAAAAATATCCTAATATTTTACAATTTAATTAAAATAGATCATTTCTAAATTGTCACCCTTAATATCCTCCATCATTTTCTTTACTGCTTAGAAGCCTGAAAATATTCCAGAAAATTTCCTTGAACTAATTCCCTCTGCCGAATTTAAAACATTAATTTAAAATAATTCGAATATATTCTTGAATGACTAATATAAATCAGTTTATGCATAGAACAAGACCATAAAAACCCCAACCCTAACCCCCAAGAGAGTTACTAAATATGAGGATTTCTTGATATCTTTAGAAGAAAATAGCAGAAAAATTAACTATACATACAAGGGATTTACTAAACAAGGTGAAACTTTTTTCAAATATTCTACTGTTGTTGATTTGAAAGAATTTCCCCCTCTTGAGCCTAAACTTGTCAAGAAAGTTAAGGTTGGAAAATCCTTGAATAAATCTAGTAGATAATGTAATTCTAAAATCTATAATGAAGATAAAATAAGCCTTGAAAATACTAAAGATATTTCTTCACTTTCTCAATAAAATGAGTCAAATAAAAGATCTTCAATTTTATCAAGCTTCATTAGCCCTGATTCCACTGCCTTGATCGCTTCTCCAGTGACCACTGCTTTTAAATTAGATTCAAATAAAATAATTTTAACAGAAAAAAGTTATCTTTCTGAAAAATAAAAAATAAGAGTATTCCCTACTAGCTCTGCTTCTACTATTTATCCTGAGGACTAAACAGAATCTCGTGACGATCAAAGTTCTCGTTAAAACTTCGAAAATAATTATTAATATAATCCTGAAGTAAAAACTATTCAATAATAATATGGAGTAAACTAATAATAATCACAAATTTCTTAAATGATAAGCAACTCAAATGTTTAACAATGCCCAGTTCCTTAAGTACCTCTCTAGCCTATTTAAAATATTGACTAAAATATTTAGTAAACTTTTATGTAGTGCACTCCCACTGCAAATAATTTCACAAATATTTAAAATATCTTCTCTCCACAAAACAACCAATTCCTCTAGAACTAATCTCTAATTACTGATCCCTACTTTGCTTTAAGATAAAATGCAACAACAAATGTACAACAAAATTTAAATTGTAATTCTAAACAAATTTCTAACTATGCTCTTAATTTTGCTTTCGAATAGCAATAGTAATAAAAGTAACAATAATAACAGTTAATAAATTACTCCTTAAACCTTAATATGGGAAATAACCTTGATTTCAACCAAGCTCCAAGTATCCAATAACAATTGAACAATATTTATAACTAGTAATTAATTTCGTTGAATTAACAACCATAGGTCAGCTTTTCCTAGTAAAATAATTATTAATAACCTCTAAACTCTTAATACATATAATAATAACAATTTTCACTCCCTATCAATTACTTCTAATCATGAAAAATCCTCATTTTCTTCATCTTATTTCATCTATAAAAGAAAGTCTTAAAGAATTAACCAAATTCATTTATTAAAAAATCTGTCTAACTCTCAAAAAATTTAAATTATCTATTAATATATATACAAATATCCTTAATTATCCTTTGTCTTCTTACTTTTATAATTTTAAATGTCATTTAACCTCATCTCTAAAACTCATTTTCTGTTATTAAATCAGGGTAAATATTATTTACCTGACTCTCCTCACTACTTCAATTTTCTTAAATTAAATATTATTTACATTAATTGGTTGTAACTTCATCAAATTTACTTTTAAATCCATCTAAGTTTCCAGAAAAATAATTTATAAGATAAAATACCTGATTAATCTATTCAATAAATCACTAAAATATCAACTTACATTGACTTATAAAGAAATCATTATAAATTTTGAAAACGATTAAAATAAAAAAGCTAATACCCATTTAGAACAGTACCCCAGCTTAAAAACCTTCTTAATTAGATATTTATTCTTGAAATATATCTATATTATTTATTTGTTAGCACTGTATCTTTTTTATTCAGTAAATGGACAGATAAATTATTATAGATTATTTGCAAATAATAAAGGTATTTTCAAAATTTGTTTCAAACTAAGTAGTAAAATCATTATAAATACTTCTCAAATTCTTTACATTACTCACTTTAAGTTTATTTTCTAAAAAATTCATAAAAATCTATAACATATCTTTTTAAATTTACACTGGTAGATTAAATTTGTTTGTATATCTTTCAAATAATATTTATACTTTTTTAGTATTTTTATTAGATGGATGGAACATAAACAAAAGCTTGAAAATGAAATGGTATTTTATACCCTTAATTTTTCTCTGAGTTAACCAGATAAAGTTATTATTTTAATAAAATTAAGAAAATGTAAATTTGAAATGAAAATATGTAAAGAGGTTTTGGTAAATTAAGTAATAATGAAAACAGGTACAGTTTATTGAAATAGGAAGCTATGGGAATTAGTACTTGAATATGAGATAATGTGTAAAATGAGTTAAGCCTTACAAAAAATATTTCCTCCTCAAAAGATATGGATAATTAAAAAATCTAAAGTCATCATATAAACATCTTGAATAATAATACTATTAATGAAGTAAATATTTTTATCATATTGTTAATTAATTTTCATTTTATAATACCAAAAGATAAATAACGCAAATCTTTTAGAAATAAAATCTATAAACTGTAATCTTTGTAAACTTGAGTAAACCCTTTGTAGTTTTTCAGTAATAGAAATATATTCCCTAAAAAAAAATAAAGATAAGACTAATATGATGAAATAGATACTTCAATTCTTTGTTAATTCATTTCTAATTGCAGATCCCTCTCTAGATTATTCCTTTCTTTTTCGTAATTCCTCCATTAAATATTTTTATTATTTTTGGTTTACTTTTAATAAAAGTAATAAAAGTGTAGATACAATTATGGAAGTAGCAAAGACTATTTTCAATTGCTCTCTATTAGAAGATTTAGCTCTTGATTTCAGGTAAAATTATTTAAACTTTATATCTAATTTTAAAATATATTACATTAATTTTAATATTATAGTTTCAACCCTATTTCTAAATAGGATTTAGATTAAATAGGCTATTATATTTTTAGGATACAGAATTTGAAAACTTTAAATTTAGATTTAAGGTAATAACATAGAATCAATTTTATATCAAATTATAGTTTCATCTATCCTTTAATAAATTTTTAGCTCTATTTGTTAAGATGATGAAGGGATTACTAATTTTTTATTAAACATGTAAAAATGTAATAATCTTTCTAAATTTTAAATAAAACTAAGGTAAAAATATTTAAAATTAACAATTACTGTTATTATTATTTATAAAAAACTAATTTTTTTAAGATATAATTTTATGAAAGGTGAGCAGTTATAAATTTAACATTGCTTAAATATAAAAGAATTCAATCTTAACTTAAGGTAAAAAGTAGCATTATCAATAATAAAACTAAATTATTTTTAGCGAAAATAGAATTACAGTTAAAGGAGCATCAAAGATAGGAAAAATAATCAGGGATCATAAATCAATTATTAATTTAAAATTAGATTTACGGTAAATATAGTTTAATTATTTGTATAAAACTACAATTAAAATAAAACTGAATTTATAGTTCAAATAGCATTGGGGGAAAAGGATCTAGTTTACTAATTTAATAAATCTCTATTAGTAATATCAGCAATCTCACTCTTTATCTAAGGTTATCTATTATTAAGCTTTATTTTTACTTATTTAATTATCAATATAAGTTAAAATCCTATTATGTCTAAGGAAATGGAAGAAATAGCCCACCATTTTTCTTATTTTAAAAATCTTTAAGTCCTATCTTTATTTATAAGGTAAACACTTTTAATGGTTAGCATAAATTGAAATAAATTTTTAAATTCAACATAAAAGCAATTGTAAATTAGATGATACTTCTATTTAGCTGTTAGGATAAGGAATAGGATAGTGCTTTGATCTTTATTTTCTCTCTCTAAAAGCAATGTAATGATAGAGTTGTGAATATTTTATTTTAATTTATTTCAAATAAATAAAAGAGCAAATAAATTTAAAGATGAGGGAGCTTTAGGATTTTTTAAAGGAATTTCTAACTGTAAGAAACTGTCATCGCTGATAATTGATCTATCGTAAAATAAAAATTTTTTAATCTTAATAGATAAATAAATCTTGTTAATATCTTAAAATGATTAGTTAAAATATTATTAGAACTACAAAAATTTGGAGAATTAGGCTTAAAATACAAAGATTAGTAATATCGAGCGAGTTCTGACCCTAAATTAATTGCACATAATTATAGAATTAAAACATCATTTTTTAATTTGATAAAAATTAATAAATAAATTAAATAGTATATATGTATATATTTCTATTAATTTTTGGATTTCATTTTAAATTTCATATTTTAATTAGAAATAATTACAAGAAATTGCTAAATTTTACAAAATTGATTTAACTTATATTATTTACTAACAAATAAGCACGTATCTATGTATGTACAATTTTATGACATATTTATATATCAAAATTTACAATAGACAAATAATATTGTCAAAATAATACTAATGTAAAATAAGATATTTGCAATATGGCTTTCAAATAACTTAAATAGGATGATATAGGTATTCTTGAAGTATTCCTTAGCTCCATCTTTTCTTCTAAGAGATATTTCTTTAAGATAGATTGGCATAGGCACAAATGCTAAAATAAATAGGATATAAGGAATAAATCCATACCAAACTCCACTTAATCCAGAAAATCCTCCATAAACAAGGATTTCACCTAAAAAATTAGGGTTTCTATTTTTAGAAAAAAATCCATCAGTAACAAGTCCTTTTTTATATTTAAGAGTAAAGTATTTCTAAGTATCAGATGCAATCATGAGTACTTCTCCTACAACAAAAGATAGAGAACAAATAAAGATTTTGAAGTTACTTATTTCATATACATTGTTTCTACTTATAATAGCCCAGCCAGGTAACATATAAAAACCCAGAACTACAAAGATAAAAATACCACTAAAGAGAGTGCATCTTTAGTGAAAAAACTTATCAGGGCATACAACATCCTTAATCAGCCATAGGAGACCATAAGATCCGTGTATGAATAAATAAGCATATGCAGGCGAAGTGTAGTTGTTATAATAAAACATCATAAATGCTGCTACAAAAACAATCAATCCTTTATGTAAATTTACAAACCAGTGAATGAAATAATCTTACTTTCCTCCTCCCATATTATTAAAAATATAATATCTAAATCTAGCTAAAGGGTGATCTCTTGGCCAAGTTGCAGTGTATTAAAGCATCTCATCCACTTCTTCTTATTTTTTATATTTAAACTGTGGAGAATCATCTAATCCTTTCGAAGAGTTTTTGGAGATTATCTATTTAGATGAAGGATTTTATTCAACTCCTTCTTTAATATTTGATTTCATTTTTATACCGCAATTAATTGCTATTAATTATAAGTTTATTTTTACTTATAAAAAGTAATTCAATTATTTTCTTTCTATAATTTGTAAATATTTTTCCAAACTTTAAAAAGCTCTATTTTAATAATACATCTAACGCAAATATATAAATTAATTTAAACGTATCTATCATCTATGCCTAATCTAATCTGTCCTTTTGTTGGCTATTTCATAATTTCTTATAAAATTTTTAAATACTATCTATCTTCAACAATCCTACATTGTACAATAATTAAATTTTATTAATTTTTTTTTAATTTTTGATGCAAACTCATTTATTTAGCTTACTTAATAGAAATAATAAGGATGCTTACTTATCTTTAGAATTTTAGATTTTAACAAAGATACTCATTCAACTCTATACCAATTTGAGCTTTTTAAAGTATCATATTCATTATTATTATTATTATTTATTATGAATAATTTGATGAAACTCTTTTTGGTTTATTTAATAGATAGGAAATAAAATGGAAACTGGTTTACATACATGCAAGTGATAAGAAATTATTACTATTTATATTTTAAAAAATAGATTTGATATAGACTATATTTCAGTTGAGAACAATTAAAATACAACTACAAAAGAAATAATGCCATATACATTTATTAACTAAGATATAAATATTTTTAAAATTAAAAGTAAGATCTTCTTATTCTACCAATAAATTTATACTTATTTTACCAACTATCATCTTTTTTGATAAATTTATAAAAAGTACCTTTCTTTAAATAACATTACTCATCATGATCAGCAAAATACCGTAAATTCTTTGGTAATTTAAGAAGAGTTAATTAAAAATATGTTTAAATTCTATCAATAGCTCACATAGTATCAAGAGCTTATTTTGCAAAGTATTTAACGTCTTGATCAGCATCTTCACATAAACTAGTTAATACCTTTTTAGCTTGATCCTAATTATTATTTTAAAGAATTATTTTTTAATAAATAATGGGGATTCTTCCAATAAATTCGATTTACCTTTTCTTTAATAGAAGAACTAAGAGTTTTGAAACATTTTGCAACATTAAATCTAATATTAGCAACTGGATCTTTACTGAGAGAAATGAGAATGGGGATAATATTTTTATTAAAGTAGTCAGCATTGATTTATTTATTAGTTTACTATATTTTAAATTAATTATTTATAATTTTTATTTATTATCAATTTTGAAGAGTAATTTTTACGATAATTATGAAAAGGAGAGTTTCACGATGTAAATAATTGGTTTATTCCTTTAGTGCAAGAATTTTAGGCATAATATTCTTTTCAGACCACTACCATCCTAGAGATTGAATAATATTTTTAACAGATTATACACCAGCTTCTCTATTTAAATCAAAGCCAAAAAAAAAATTAGTTCATTTATGATTTAACAAAAATTAAAATTCTTTACCTAACTGCATATACACGATCAGAAAGCCAATCAATTAAAATTTTTAATATCTTTTCATTCAAAAAATCTGAACCCTATATTAATAAAAAATGTTTTTTAATTTTTTTTCATTTAATATATCTATTACAATCTCTTTAGCAAAGAAAGAAATGATATCAATAGAAGAAGCTCTAATTCTCCAGTTTTTATCTTATGCAAGGTCTGATAAGGCAGGAATAATGGATTATTAGAGAGTATCAATACCAAGAACATTAGTGATTTAGTTAAGTGATTTGAATAAACTAATTCTAACTTCACTATCTTCATCCTTTAAAAGTTGGAGCAAAACGGGAAGAATTAAATCTACTGAATTCTTTTTTCCAATAAATTGACTCAAACCCAAAAATCCTTGAGCCAAAGAATCTAATTAAATTAAAATGATAATTACTTTAATTCTTCATATATTTTTATTACTTCTAACATAATTTTGGGTATCTGCAGCAAGGGACTTAACTAAAGGGATGATTTTTTGAACAATTTCTTCAGATTCTATTTAAGTTCCAACGACTGATAATTTTGTAGCTGCGATAGATCTTAACTAATTTAAATAAGTTATTTTTATTTAAGAGATTATGTAAAAAAAAATATATTTTACTTCTGGTTCTTAATCCTCGAGATACTTAATATAATTTGGGAAGATAAACTTTTTGAATTCAGCTTTACCAATTGCATTAGTAATCTAATTAATTTCATAATAGATTTTTATGGAAAATATCCAATGTTAAAAATCAAAATCATTACATCTTGGAGCTTTTCGCATAAGTAATACTTAATTCTCCATGATTTGTCTTCAGAAAGATTTTTAAGATGTTAATGGATTTGTCCATGATTTTTCTAATGAAATTAAAATACATATTAGGCATATTATGTAGAGAACTTTTAATTTTACATAAGTTCCTTCGGTTTTTAAATATTTTGTGCAAGCATCAACCATATAGAGACGAATGAAATCTTACTCATCTTCTATGTTGGAATTAATGATATTCAGAATGATGTCATCACTTTTTGGTGAAGCTACTGCAATAAAATCCTTTTTAGAATAAAATGAAATTATTTAATTATTTGTAAAGTAGATTTAAAAAAGATATTTGCTTACTTTCAAATTAAGAGAGGCTTATTTCTTAACTTAAGGAATTTGATCACGAGAAGCAGCAAGGTACATTCTAAAATTTAAAAAATATTTAATAAATCTCTTAAGCTTAAATATATTGTGAACATACTTATTTAATTCTTATTGGAAGTTAGCTGAAACTTAATTATAAAATGAAGGGATTATCATAGTCAAGGGTCCTTTGGCCAAGTAATTTTCATTTTCATTGAGTCTCTTTGCTAAATTTTAAAGGAGATCTTCATTCTTCTTAATATCTATTACTTTGATGAGCGAAATAAGTGTTTAAGCAGCCTATTTTTAAAAAACAATCACCTCATCCTCTTGTTATTTCCGTTAGTTAAATTTATTAGTGATCCCCTGATTTTTATTAAGTAAAGTTTTATCATATTTACCTTATTTCTGACAGAACTTTCATCATTTTTGCATAGTTATTCTAAAACTGAGAAAAGGACAACTGCATTTTGGTTACCTCCTACAAAATCTAAAAAATTGGATAAACTATCTGCCAAAGAAGATAAAATTTCGTCTTCATCATCCATGAGTTCTTTTTATAGAAAGGAAAAAGGAAATAAATTCACATATTTTTGGTACTTAAGGCTTTTATTTTTATAATGATTGAATGAGCAATCCAATTATAAAAGTTAGTTCTAAGAAAAAGATTATTCTATTGTTAATAGATTTTATTTCTCTTCATTTTCTACTTATTTTTAAGAGATTAACTTTAATAGAATTCTATTTATATCATCCCTGGATTTAGCTGACAAACTCAATCAATAAAAATCTGACTATATCATTTAAAGATTAACCCTATTAAATTGCCTACCATTCAAAAAAGGAATGAGTTCCAAACGGGTACGTTCAGGACCAAGTGCGCTAGCAATGACATTTAAATTTTGCACAGAAAGCTATCTTTTACGAATATCTTCATTCTTTAAGTCATCAATAAGGGTGCTAATTGGAATACCCGTCTTATTCTCTATTGTCTTTTTGCTCATGTACTTGTAAAATTTTTGATTGATTTAATTGAAATATTGGAAACTTTGAATTTGATTGATAAGGATTTTGATTTTTAATTTATTTACAAATAATATTTCGTTCTCTTTTCTTTCTGAAGTGTAGATGGTTGATAAGAAGATATACATATATTTATTAACTTTTGTATAACATGCACTTTTCAATCTAAACAAAAATTAATTTAAAATAGAATAATTAGATTATTTTCTCATACTTAACTCTTTTCATCTGATAGTTTTTTTGATTTCAAATTTCATTTTATTTTTATTAAATTAAAAAAGTGCTTCTAAAGTAAGTGAGTGTGCGTTATCGATCATTCAAGAATCCTCAATTAAAAAAAGCTGTAATTTATTTATTTAATTGAATCTCTACTTTCAATAAAATAAATAATTTTAATTTTATTGTTATTATTATTATATTTTTGTGTTTAAAATAGTGAATTAATTATTCTTTTCTATTCAAGTACTTTCATAATGATCTATTGTTTTTTAATTAGAATCAAATAATTATTTATTCTTCAGTAAAATTTTCATTTTTTAAACAAAACAACATATTTTTTAATAATTATAACTGTTTTATTTTAATGTGGTGAAAAAATTCTTATTAAGTCTAATAATTAACTAAATTAATCTACTATAAATAGATATTTTTAGAATAATAATAACTTCTAATTATGAATTAGCAAGCTAAGCATTTAAAGTTAAATTAAAGAAAATAAAAAAATTATTAAAGAGCTGAGTTTGATTATTATTTATTTATTAGCAAACGAATAACAAATATTTAATTTATACTTTTAAAGAAACTATTTCACTATCACAATTAATCTTTTGGTAATCTTTTACCCATAAACATTTTCCCTCCTGAATTAAGTCTTCTTCCTGTATTTCTAGAGAGATCAATTACTTTAGTTTCGCTACTTCCAGTTCCTAGCCTCTATTAATTATTATTATTAAAGATTGAACTATTTGGTATAAGTTGTTCAGTACCTCTATCACTTTTATTTTTAGATTTACCTCCATCGAAGAAACTTACTCCACTACTTCTAAGAGAAGTTTCATCTAATTTTCTTAAAGCTATTGTATCTCCATTCGCAGAAGAGGCATTATCATTTATATACATGTTACTTGAATTATAATTGTCGGTATGCTTTCTCTAGATTTTTATAGGCTAAGTCTATACTGGCTTTGGTTTATTATTTCCTATGTTAAAATCATCTTTTTAATCATCAGAATCACTATCATTTTCTCCTTCTATGACATATGAATCGGAATCAGAGTCTTTCCTTTTACCATTTTCTTCATCACTATCACTTTTATCCTCATCATCATCTGCCTTTTTCTTAGCTATGGTTGGTAATTCAAAAATCTGTTAGAAACTTATCTAAATAATAAATAATCTTTACCTAATTCTTTCTTCCTTGTACCTTCGAACTCGTTGAAATAATTCTTTTAAATAGCTTTTTCTATATCTTTATGCTTTATTTTTTATGTAATAACAGCAGCTTTTTATGATTTTAATTTGAAAGTTGTAAGATCTTCTTTTGCATAGAATTCCATAAAGTCTCTAATAAATTTTTCAACGAATCTTTATTCACCAACGAACATTTCTTTATCTACAAAATAGCATTAAATAATGGTTTTACATGCCATATTAAAAGATCCTTAAAAAATCTAATAGTATTTATTTATTTAATATTTGTGGTTTAAATATAGTATTTTTAAATAAAATAAATTAATTAGCTTTACATCAGAAATTTAATAGCAAATAATAAATGTAACAGTGGCAGGAAGAATCGGAGTTTCAACTTGAGTGAGATCCTAAAACAAAATAGGAGTCTTTTTTGCATTACTAATAATTATGTAAATCAAGACTGCAATAACCAGAGCACAACACAACTTAATTTGATAAATCATAAAACCTATTTTTAAATGTATTTTTTAAATTATCGTTAATAAATACATTTTCAGTAAAAGGTCAAGTAATAATTACTAACTAAGAAATCAAGATCTTTAAGTTTTTCCTTGTGCCTGTTAATAAGGAAGAATGCTTTCTTAGATGCAGTACCATAGCCATCACCAAATAAGCAAGTCTAAACAAATGCATGAACAGAGATATATCTTAAAAATGAGCTATAAAAATTGATACAGCAGGAAAAGCAGCCTTAAATGTACCTAACAAATTAACTATTTTAAGGTAGTTATCTGAAAGCCGTAACAATTAAATCCATTAGTAACTTAGGTACGATAATTATTGGCTTCATAAGAACAAAGAGAGAGACCGACCCGATATGATATCTAAAAATTCTTTTCAAAGTTATATGTAGAGGAATCTTTATTAAAAATTATTAATTTGGGTTTTATCTCCTAAAATACAACAATAATTAATTACTTGAACTGTGTCTTTCTTTTTGGCAAAGAACCAAATACACAAAGCAAAGGATGTAATCATGTTGTTCACATTATGTGTAAATAGCTACCAATTGTAGAACATGTAAAACAAAAAGATAATGACAAATATCGAGTATTAATTGTATTCTATTATCTTTGCTTGATTGTTTTCTATAGCTGTATGAATATAAAATTAATTTTTTATTATTTAATATTCCTCTAAAATTTATATACCTCCGTTAACTGTTGACACTAAAATTACATCTCCTATTGTCATAGCATATATACATGACAAAATTGTAATAGCTCCCACTGCTACAGAGAAGAAAACTGAGAAGAAGGGAACAATTGTAAGCTAATTTAAAACTTTTACTACTCTTGAAGATGCCTTAATAAAACCTATAGCTAAATTGATTCTATTGAAGAGATTAATAACTATAAGTAAATAGATACCAGCAACAATTAACATTATCCAAAATAAATTCTATTTTAAAATAAGAAAAGTTTATGATATAACAGTTGATAAATCAGATTTAACTTACATAGAATAAGTAGGCACGTGACCCACCACAAGAATGTTTATCGATACTTAGCAAGCAGTTAAACTTGATGAGCTTTTAAAAATAATTTTTTTTATTAAATACCTTGAATTAATGGAAATAAATAATTACTCTAACATACTCCAAATAAAAGAGATAAGAAATAGTCACAAAGCAAACAACACTACCCCAAATACATCCCCAAATTAAATAAGGTACTTTATCTTCAAATCTCATAATATACTAAAGCGTAAAAGCTAAAAGAACTCCTAAAAATGCCCCAATAGATATCAAATCTAAAGTCTTTTATAATATATTTTAATAAAAGCAATTGTTATTGAGATTTTTAAATATTACTAAATTAAGATCTGATGAAAGTCTTTTGACTGTATTACGAGGAGTTTACAAATAAGATTCAACGGCCTATCTATTAAGTGGTTCTTTTGGCATACAATATCTCCCTAAGTAATCGCTAGATAGTTGTTAGTAACAGAAATTCTACCATTCGTTAGGATAGATAATACCATTCATATTATACAAACAGATGTCTTAACCCTATTATATTTTATATAATATTTATTTAAATTTATTTAGATTATCGAGATAGCTTATTAATCATCTTTTAAGTAAAAAGAATTAAGAATATTTGACTGTTGTTTAAGGACATTAAGAGACACAGATAGAAACTTTAATATCTAAGGTAGCTACAGCAAAATATTGATATGATCTATCAGATAGAATTCCTACTCCACAGATATCTCCTCTAAAATCATTACCGTTTGAAAGCCTATCAGGTTTTCCATACATAAAACCTAATATTTTTCCATATTTAATTTATTGAATATAATAATCTTGTATTATTTAGGAATTAATTACTGATAACTGCACAAAAGAAGAAACCTCCATTCAAAACAATCCATACTATAAGCCAAAAAATGTTTGTACAACTTCTTTCCTCTAAATAAACATTTCATAAAAGGCTTATAAATTATTGTATTTAATTGATTTGATATAAATTTCATACCTATAATGCCCTTAAAATCTTAAATAGGCATAAATTTCTGATTGTATTAATTATTTCTATCCACTTAGTCCCATTTCTCTATTCTTGACATCTTATCTTGATTTGAAAATTTTGTTGTCGCTAATGTTGCGGTAGCAGTATTTGTGATTGTATTTGTATCAGTTTTTGATTTCTTTGTCATAGTTCCATCTTTCATTTCATACTCTTCATCTTCAATCTCTAATAATTCTTTCAATTTTTATCTTTTCTCCTCTTTCTTTTTTTCTTTCCTTTTTGCTTTTCTAACTGATCTTGTTTCTTTCTATTCATCATCATTTTGATTCTCTTCTCCATCACTTTTTTGAGAACCACTTGCACTTCCGCTATCACTTCTTTCATCCCCATCTGACTCTAAAATCTCAATAATTTTTTATCCTTCTGCCTCCTTCTTCTTATTTTCTTCAAACGAATCATCTCCCTACTTACCAAAGATGAGGGTCTTTATTTCAAGCTCTGAAGGTGGCCTATTTTTATTATCTTTTATCTTCTATTAACTCATCTTTCTAGTCTACTTTACTTTCTAAATTAAATTAATAAATAGAAGATTGATTATTTATAATGTTAATAAATTGATGAGTTATGCCAAATCCGCAAATAATTAACTTTACATTCTACTACCACTTTACAGACTTAAGAATTATCTTAAAGTATAGCCTGAATTTAAGAATGAATACATTTTAAGCTCTATGTAAAAATCTTTTTTATGAATTTCAGATTATTATAAACATCTCCTCAATCTAAATAATATTAGAAATTTTAACATTTTTTATTGTTATAAAACCAAATAATCTTTTTTCATTTATCCTCAAATTTTACAATTCAAATTTGAATTCTTTGTTGATATAGAAAATTTATTGAATAAAGAATACTTAAAAATATATTTTATTTATTTTCAACGGTTAGTAGTATTTATGGATTAAGATAAACTAAATAATAATCAGTAAATTGAATTTAAATTAAAAAACTTACTAGAGATTCATTTATATTATATTATTTAAAGTATATTTTTCTTGATATATTTTTATAATTAGGAAAGATATTTTACACCAATAAATTGATTAGATATTATTTTTTATTAATCATTTGTTAGTTTTTTATCTAATCATTTATTTTATAATTATCATTAATTAAATAAAAAGATCTACTTTGTTAATATTAAACCAATAATGAATAATTAATAAGGTTAATAAGAATCTCTTGGTGACAAAAAATAGGGCATCTAGCAAATCCAATCAAGTATTTATTAGATAGTTATGACAATTAAATAAAATATAGAAGCTAAAATTATTTTTAAATTGTAGTAAATAATATATCAGCTGATTTTGGATAACCATAGAATGAGAAAGCTCAATAGGAATTTCCAAATTAAGATTAGTATTAAGAAAAAATAATAATATTTTGTTAACAAATACATTATTTATTTTATTAGGTAAGAGATGAAGGTTATACCAGTAAGTGAAGTATAGGATAGATTAAAAAATCTAACTTTTGGTTTGAAGTAACTAACTATTTGGTTTTTTAAAATTAAGATTATGCTGATTTTTTAACAAAATTAGATCATAAAAAGAGATTTAATAAATGAATGAAGCAATAGTCTAATCAGCTAATAACTTGATCTTGATTATAGATGTTTAGTAAACTTAATGAAATTAAATTATTATAATCTATTATAAAGTTATTTGTTTAAAATAGAAATAAACAAATAGATAATCAGTTTGTTAAAGATTTCAATCACATTATATAGCTACTTACATCTCTCAATCAAATAACCCTTAATTTTGAGTAAATTATTTGTCATTAATATACTTTATCAAGATTATAAAATTTAGATCTACTGGAATTACAAAAGAAAATATTGAGAGTATTATTCATGAAATGACCAATTCGTGTGTGGGTTTGAAAAGTATAGAATTAAATTTGAGGTAGAAAATTAAATAACTTATACTATTAGGTATTAAACATAATATTTATACAATAGAAATAATAATTTGAATTCTAAAACTATCAGAAGTATCTTTTAACAATTATCAATTCTTCTAAAGCTAAAAAAATTATCAATTAATTTGGAGTAAATAATTCATAAACTTTATAGAGATTCATTTACCTTTAACAATTTAGCAATAATTATATCGGAGCTAATGGTATTGATATAGCTCTAGAAGGATGGTAAAAAGGACTAAATGTTGAAATACTTGAGATAGATGTTAGGTAATAAATTCATTTTTATTTTTGCATATCTGTTTTTAATATTTTTTTAGTAATAATTAACTATAGATGGATGGAGCTCTTTTGATATTCTAAGAATTAAAACAATTAAAAAACCTTGTTTCCTTCAAAATAAATCTTTAGTATTAAGATTTTATTGACTAGATTTAAAAATTAAAGGAAAAATGAAATTTTTTTAAATTATTTATAGAAGTAATTCAATTGCTCCATTGTAGATGAATGATTAATCTTTAATCGAAGGGCTGATTTCATGCAAATAGCTCTAGGATGTTGAAATAGATTTATCGTATTTTATTTACTTAAAATTAGATATTATTTTTTCAATTACTCTACAAAAAAATTAGCGATAATTCGATTGGTGACAATGAAATTACAGATATGGGAATATAGTTTTTTTAAGTCGTTAGGTTAAAGAGGATTAAATTAGTTTTATGGTAAATTAATGAAACAAAAATAATTCAAATTAAATTTAATTT
Source organism: Tetrahymena borealis (assembly GCA_000260095.1). NCBI lineage: Eukaryota > Ciliophora > Oligohymenophorea > Hymenostomatida > Tetrahymenidae > Tetrahymena > Tetrahymena borealis. The sequence goes on along the minus strand of JH651230.1, from coordinate 356,599 downwards.
TTATAAAAAATTAGGGAAAATTAAGTTACATTTTAAGGATATTATAATTTCTTTGAAAATGTATCAAAATGTAAATAGCTTGAGGAATTGGATGTGAACTTTGAGTAACAACTTTTATAAACAAGTTCATTTTAAATTTGATTATAATTTCTTTAAAATACTTGCAGTTCCAATAATTTAAATGAGATTGATGAAAGAAAAGTGTATAACCTATCTCCAATTTACTAAAAGATGAATAAAATTTTATTCTTATCCATAAGTCTTTGGTAATCTTATAGAAATTAAATGAATAATATTTTTATTAATTTTTTTAATATAATAGCGATAATAATCTAGGTCCTTTAGTTTGTTCCACAATATTTAAAAGAATGAATGTAATTGTAAGCTTAAAATAATTATCTGTTAATTTAAGGTATATTTTTTATTTATTGTAACAATTTTTTAAAAACTCATTTATTTCTTTAATTAAAATAGAAAAAATAATTTGACTGCTAGTGATTGTTGTGAAAGCTTATAGAATTTAAATAATATTTAATACCTTGCTTTCTTGTATCTTAATATTTCGTAAACATACTCTTAGATTTTATTTGTTCTCCATCAACATTTAATTAATTAGTAAAAATAAAATAGAAAGTACCAATCAAGGATTCCTAAAAACCATTACAAGTTTTCCTTTTCTCTAGCAATTTTACTTAGACCTTTCATTAAATAGCATAGATGAATCTTATTTATTTCATATTTTATAGCCTATTGCTTCTTCAAGCTCTATTTAATATTTAAATGTTAACCTCAGGTAAAGATTATAACATAAATTATTTTAAAATATCTCTTAAATAAAATATAAAAAAGCTCTTGTGGTCTAAAGAATGTTGGAATATTAGCAATTTGTGAAAGTTTATTTAAGAGCTATAGTTCAGTAAAAACACTAGAATTAAATTTATAGTAATTACAAAAATTTTATGAAAAAATCAAAAATAATAATATTTTATTATCAAAAAGAAATAATATGTGTTAATTAGAAGCTTTGTATAAATCAGTCGAGGGCTTAAAACTTATGAAAAATTTAGTATAGTTATAAATAAACCTTAGGTATATTATGTTTGTATAAAATACTGTTTTTAATAATATTGTTGAATAAATAGGAATAATAGTTTAGGTAGTATTGAATAGGAATACATTTTGAGTAATATAGAAATTAAGAGATACAAGAATTGTGAAATAATATTCTGATTAAAAAGCTTAATTATTTATTTATAATATTAACTAAAAGATAGGAGGTGAAAATTTATAGTAACTATGGTAAATCAAATAAATAAAGAAATGATCAAGATTAGAACAAGTGATTATTATAAAAGTTATCATGTCCTTCATTCACAATAACATTAATCTATGAAGAATTTAGCTCTTTACTTGGTCTATTGCTATTATTATTAGATTGATTGAAGTTATTGTTGCTAAAATTATTATTTATATTAATGTTATTGTTATTATCTTGTTTTATATTGCTTTAGTTATAATTAATATTGCCTTAATATGGATCTTGTTATGGCTGTAAAACTTAAATTGTATAGTTGTAATTTTATTATGATATTTATTCATTTTAAGGACTACCATTCTATTAAAGTTTCTATAGATGTTTATCCATAACTTTATCATAATCCAATTGATCATATTCTATTTAGTGTGTAATATCTCTATATTTCTTGTACACTTCATCCAATCTCTCTTTGTTATGCTAATTTTAATATCCTACGGTTTGTCTTTATCCATTTTAATGTCTATGTCCAACACTTCCTAAAAGCTATCTTGTTCTTTTTATTCTTTCTTACTCATCTAACTACACACTACCTCTCATCAATTATTAAGGAGATTAGTGATTTATGTATGATCCCCCATTAGAGTCCAAGTAGTTTGTGTTTCTTTTTAGTGTTAATAAGGTCATTAAAAAATGATTAATAGAATTTTAATAAGAGCTTTATGTATATTAAAGTTTAAATAAAAGGGGAATAGTTTCGTCATGTATTATTCTTAGATTTTACCTTATTTATGAAAAAGAAAGCCCATCATTTTAGAATTTATAAGAATGAGCATAGCTAGAAGCATCATTTTCGGTTGAAAAAATTTATTGGCTATTTTATTCAAATTTATTTATTAAGATTTCAACCAAAAGAAATAATTTTATGAATTTACTAATTTTTATATTTAATAAACTAACGATAGTTGTTCTCTGCTAATTCTATAATATTTTATGAGTGTCTTGGAAAATCTTTTGTGATTCCCCATGCTTCAATATGGATAAGCTAAACAATTTTAAATTAAATTTCATTTAATGGACAAAATATAATTTGCTTTACAATATGATTTTGAAAGTAATCAAATCCAGATTCAAAGAAATCATCTTTGGAGAGAATATATGAACTCTAAAACATGTTTCTATCTATCCATATTCTATGCTTCTATGTTCTTGAATCAAATCCAAATCCTAAACCTTTTTCTGTGTAATTGATATAATTTTTTATGGGTTCTGCTCTTTTGGATTCTGACTAATTTAATCTGCTTTTCTCTTTTTTCTTTTCATAACTTTCTATAGAATAAATTGGTTGGAAATGTGGTGATATCTCATATAATATAATATCTGATGAACCGTAAACTCCTCCTTAATTATTAATCTTTGAAAAACCTTCGGGAACATAAACACCTACTACTTGTTAATGATGAGTTCCAGGTATTTCCTTTCCCAAAAACTTTAGTAAAATAAGCAATCCTCCCTCAAATCCTTAAAATATAAAAAATAATATAGATTAATTTATATTAGTAAAATAAATTACCTTCGATTTATTGTTAGAATGTTTCATAGTTGAAACTTAATTCTCCTGATGAAAATATGCGATTAAATATTGACACCTTACTAAATAGATGCTCATTTGTAAGGGCAATAGCTGAGCTAGTATTGTAATCAAATGCCATGGTTTACTTTATTTATAACGTAGGGAATCCGAATTACATTGGCTTTCTTAAAAACTTATACTCATAATAATTCCTTAATATATCATCTACTAACGGATATTTTTTGTAGAAGAAGTTAATCACTTCTTCCCAACTCTTTTTATCTTCCAATCCATCTTCTAATTTACATCAATTTATTAATTTAATATAAATCTTACAAGAAGAAATATTTTACTGAACATAACAGTTAGAATTAAATTTGGATCAGGTATGTTATAAGTTGTTTTTGCACTATCAGTAGTTTCTATTATTTTAAAGATATCCTATTTTTTGGAAAGAATATTATTAAGTAATGAAAATTTAATTTGCACTTAAAAATAATCTAAAACTAAATCTATTCTATATATTCATGAGTTAAATTCTACTACTATTATAGCAATTTTTTGTATACTTTTTATATAAAAATACTTTACTTTCATAAGCTATTGAAGCTATTATAGAGTAGTGCGAGTTTATTTCCAAGAATCTCCTTTAATCTTTGGGTTTAAAATTTTAATTTTCCACTCAATCAATGACTCAAAATAATACATTTTATATCCTGGCTCGCTAAATATCAGATCTGCACCTATTTTATTATAAAATTAAAAATAAATCAACTTTAATCTCATAATAATTGAGTAATATATTTCAAGAATAATTTAAGTTTACAAAAATTGCAAAAATTTTCATAAGAAACAAACTAATCTCTGCCAAATAGTTAGTCTGTTAATATCTTCTAGATAAAATCAGTTTCATACATATATTCGCTAAATCCAACAGGATCAATAATTCCTTTTCTCTTAGTGCTTTATAAATTAAATTCAAATTTATATTAATGATATCACTATAATATTATGATACTTTTCATTATTCTCAGATATGGTTGTAAACAGCATATTAATATAATTTTTCTAACTCTTATCAAAATTAGATTCTCTTTTTCTAATAGTGCAGCAATTATCATTACCCATTTTTTCTTGCTTAATATATCTACTACTTTTAATTATAAATTATTTAATGTTATTTTTTGCGATTTAAGAATATGCCCTTTGCTTTTCCTTAATTAATTAACAACTCTTTTTTTATATTTTAATAGAAATTTTGTGGATTCTTTCTAGGAATCAACTATCAAATTGCCTGAGAAAAATTATAGATAAATATAATAATTGATTATTATCTTAATTTTGGTGCAAAAGGATTGCTTATATGTAAATCTAGATAACTTTTTTAAGATTTTAGAGTTAAGAGTGATCTTCATTAATATAAACATACAATAACTTTAAAATCCTATATTCTTTGGTATATTGAGAATTATAAGCCATTAAATTGATTATTTTAGACGTTTTATACAATTTTAAAAAGCGAAGAGATAGAACATTACTAAAAACGAAGTAAATTGTATTTTATAATTTTAAAAATTCAGTGAAAAATTACAAGTGTTATTTAGTTAAAAATTGTAATTTTAATTAAATTTTAATTAGAAAAATAATCTAGTTTAATTTGTGCTACATAAATTAAATTAATAAAAACCATAATTTTTTTTAATTAAAACCAATTGTTTCTAAGTTTCTAAGGGTATATAAAATTATTTAAATATTCACTATCTTATAAAGTTAATTTTAAGTCATTAATTTTACCAAAAATGAGAGGTGATAAATACTTAGTCACTAACTAAAATATGTATGATAAGATATGGAATGTAAATATATTTGAGATTAGTCAGTAGAATTAAAGTTAATTTGATTTGATTTGCTGTTAAAATCAGATATGAAGGAGGATCCGTTCATGCTTGCAACCAAAAATATACAAAATGAAAAGTAGGATTATTTTTATTTTTGATTAATAGTATTTTCGATAATTCCTTTTCGATTACACTTATAATTATAAGCAATCCATTCCATTTTAATGAATGAGCTTCAAATTTTATAAAATTCAGGTGGAGAAAGAAAATAACAATCCACTATTAAATTCTAATTTTATTGTGATTATAGAAACATAATCTTGAGTAGTTTTTTTATTGTCTCTATTACTTAATTAATGAAAAAGTCTTTATTTTTAAATGAAAATTACTCTCTGTTTCCCAAACATTAATATGATATACTTATAAGTAAAGAGTAGCGATATTAATTAGTTTATAATAATTTCAATTAGGTTTTAGAAACAAAACAATAAAAAAGATTAACGAATAAACAAAGTTATTAGAAATGATCATATTTTTATTGATTTTGATCTTTGCATTCGATTTTGGATTGTAATCCAACAATTTTATTTAAAGCAATTATAAAAGTCTAGTGGACCATTCTCGCTCTTCAAATCCAAATCCCAACTTCTACTCATATTCAGATAGCACACAAAAATTTCCATATAGTACAATTCAGCCAAGTACAACGTATAAATAATTCATTGCCACAGGTAAGGTTATAGTAGATTCAACTATGAATACCTTCACCGCAATAATGTAAATATACAGATATAATGATCCAAGATATAAGTATCTACATTTTGGTTATGATGATGGAACAGGAACCCTTTTTGTAAGATAAGCTATAGGTGGAAATCCCTATTGTGATATTTCATTTTCTAAAATAATAAAAAACCTTCAAATCGAATTTATTATCTCAATGCTTTCTACCTCATCTTTAACAACTATCACTGCTTTTTTTAGGTTTAGCGATGGAACATCTTTGCAAAATTAATGCGTCTAAACAGTTGCATTATAAAATCCATTTTCTCTTTAACATATGGTATCTTTTACTGATTTTCCTCCAAACAGATCTTTTAGTCCTAAAGATGATAATTTTTTAGGCACAATTTATCGTGGTTATATTATATAAGAATCTTATATAGACAATACTTATGATTAATATGTTCAAGAATACATTTATTCCCTAAATATGTATTCTTAGGAAGGTTTGAGCTTCCTTTCAGATTATTATCCAACCCCGGACTAAAATTATGTTTGCATTCCAGATGAATCTAGCAATAAATCAGGTTGTGCGTCCTCCACTAATCCACCAACCTTTTTCAGAGGATATAGTATCTTCGCTCAAGGATAGTTCTTTACATACGAAAATTTAAAAGTCGATGCAATTTATTATAGCTATGAAAAATATACTGCTCCTTTATTCTTAACAATATCTTTTTGGCTAAATGTTGCTAAAACTACAGCTGGAGAAACAATACCAATAGTTACTTGGAGTTTCTATAATAATCAATTTTTAAAAGTATTCTGTTCAACCACAGTAGGTGGATTTTAGCTTTAATTTATTGACTATCTAAATAATTAAAGTCTAATAACAACTTTGCTATTTGATAAATTTTATTTTGTTACTTTTAACTTTAACTCTTACGTTTAGAATATATTAAACGTAATTGTTATTAGTTATGATGGAATTTTAACTACATATTAATTCTCTATTAGTACTGCTCCTTCTTTTAGGTTTAAGTAAGGATCTTTAGTAGTAGGGGAATCCTCTTCTACATTTGCACAGTCTTTTAAACTTTCTTAACTAAAAGTTATTTTAACTGGATCTGTATTATTTGAACCAAGAATTGTAGATACTCCAGAAGTAATTAAGAACTGTTAAATTGTTGCGTTCAGATAGTAAAAATATGAATGCTTAGCTTGCAAAATAAATTATTTTTTATATCAAAATTAATGTATTGTTTAATGTGATTCCCTATTTTATGAAGAGGATTTAAATATTAGAAAATGTATTAAAAAGTGTTCTTATAAATGTAATACATGCTCAATAGCTGACCCTAATATTTGTACAGGAAATTCTTGTAGCAGTTCTACAAGAGAATACTTAAATAATTGCAGGTGCAAATCAGGGTATGAAGACTTGCTAAGTAGTGAGTGCTTTTGTAATTTTAATATTGTAATTAATTTAAAAAATAATTTTATATTGTTTATAATAAATTAGAATATCGTAGACTTATAAAAGATGATATCTAAATGTTTGACAGAACGATTAAAGTTTAAGATACTTATTAATCAAATTTGATAACATTTGATAAACCCTATTTAAGTCCCCCAAAGGTAATAATATCTATAATAGGAATTTCCAATAGCGGAAACTTCATGAAAGGAGCATAGACATAAATTACTTCTATAACAACTACAAACTTTTCTTTTGATATTAAAGGATCTTACCTAAATACACCAATTAATTATACTTAAATAAAATTAAAAATTTTAGTTTACCCTTCAACATACGATTAATTTTCTTCCACTACATTTTTATAATCCACACCATCTGCTGGAGACTATTTTGTTAACATTAACAAAGGAACTTACAATACAAGTAAGTATGGATAACATAGAGTAATCTTATTTGTATCTGGTATATACTTCGGGTAAACTACAACTTACACTAAGATTCGAGCAAATTACTAATTATCTCTTATCGATGCCTAATAAACAGTACTGAAAATCACTGTTAATAGTTTTATCAGCTAAATCTAAGTGTCTTATATTGTATTACCAGATAATCTACCTTATATTGTTAATACATCTACATTTAATGCCAATTCTTTTTATTAAGATACTTTAAGTTAGTACTATCAAAAATATTACAACAAATATGCTATAATTGGAAATATGGCTAATTATTTGCAGAATATTTACTCCTACCAATCATTTTACGGTATCTCGACAATCGACATGGATATGATGCTAGATTGCTACTATGAAGGATAGTACCTTCCGAGATTCAATCAAGATGAGTAAATTGAGAAGATAAGTTTCGATAACTATATGGCCTACAAATATGAATCGAATGGTCTTTACTTATTAGAGAATTTCTCTTCATCAGATTTTCTTTGCACTGTTAAAGATTATTATTCTTAAATATGTGCAGTTTGTGTTTATAACAGGATATTTTCTTTGATTTCCTTTACTTGTGTATGCCCTGATCCAGCATTTATCCCATATCCTGATGAAATTAGATGCAGTTACACCAACACTGCCGTTTTAAATGTAGAGTTATCTACAAATTTTGATTTACTCCAAATAGATTTTGGTTTAAACATCTTTGTAGATGAATTCACATTATTTATAGAATAGAGTTATTAGCTATGCCAACATATATTTACATAGTAGACCATAAATTTGATTGGACTAAAAGCTTAATGCAGAGTGTTTGGGAAAATAATCTTAGTTTCACTTGGTAAAAAATACTATTTATATGCTTTATTATGTTAATTTATATTTTAAATTATTAGATTCAGATGCAGTAATAAAGAAAAACGATGTAGTATCGTTTAAGAATATTATAAGATTCTCAGATTCACCAGTTAGAATCGTAAACTATTTTAGAACAACAGTTTAATAGGGTGCTATTCTCTATACAGCAAGTGCAGATATATAATATGAAAAAGTTGTATAATCTTGTGATCCGATTTCTATTCAAATAAAATAATTCCTTAATTTTAATAAAAGAGGAGTTACTTGGTCTTGGAGCATAGTTTCTATAACTCCAAGTGATCTTGTAGTAACATAAAATATACAAAATGAAATTAATAACACTAATACTGCAAAAAATAAAAATTTATATTTCCTAAGTGGTCTTGTGCCTGAAAATACCACAGTTTAACTAAAATTGTAGTATAATTATGATATTGGGATATCTGGGTAATAGGTAATTTCCTTCTAATGTTAAAATACTCCTAAAATAGAAATAAAAATATACTAAACTACTCCTTAGCCCTACTACAGGTAATAATATTTAGCATTAAATCACTTTAAATAATAAATATTTATTTTATGCTAAATTATAAATTCAGAAAGGATGAATTAGAAATATTCTTTGATTGGAATTATTACAAGTGCGATTCATAAAATAATAAAAAAGAATTATTTCCAGCTACATTTGACATATAAATAGATGAAACCACAACTCCTTTATCTCAAAAGACTACTCAGTATGCATTGAGATCCTTTTCTTATAAAATTCCATCTTATAAATTATTAGGAGACTAAAAATACGATATTAAAGTAACAATATTTTAATTTTTTTATTTTCTAAAGTATATTTTTTTAAATTAGGCAAAAATTCAGCTAGTTGAAAATGCAAGTATTCTTCAAGAGAAGATTTATTAGTTTTAAATATAGTCAGCTCCATTACTTGTTTTTATAGATGGAGGAAATATCATGCACGATTACTTTAAAAAGCTTACTATCAATTCATTTGTTAAAGATTTAGATTTAGACCCATCATCTTAGAATCAAACGTCAGGTGTAGTATTCTCTTGGAGTTGTTTAAGCTTAGAAACTTAAAAGCCGTGCGTTGACATAGAAGATTAGTTGATACCTGTCCCTCAAGGTTAAACATCTATAGAATTTGCTGAATATACTTTTATTCCATACTCAACAGCTTGTTTTATTTTGTCTGGTGTAAAAGGAAGTAGAAGCCAACAATCCTAAATAATAGTGCAATTTATAGATAGCATGATCCCATCTCTATCTGTAGCACTGAAAGAAAATGTAATGCTCGATTAAAGAGTTAATATGAATGACATTATTGAAGCAACACTTAATTATGATCCAACTGAAGATGTAAATAACCTATTCTTTGCTGGTGTAATTATTTATGAAAAGAAAGTTTAAAAAAGCATTGTTTTCGATTATGGGTAGGTCAGATTTTAGATATGGAACTATTTCTCTCAATTTAAAACAACAAATAATAAATTTTAAATTAAATTTATAGTTTTTAATCCTAAATATTCTATGCCAAGCCAATCTATTCTTACTTTTTATTTAAATTTTCCTCCATAAAATTGCAAATTATCGGTTTCTCCTCTAACTGGCTTATCTCTTTAAACTTTATTTACTATGTAAATTACTCAGTGCGAAGATGCTGATGATCCAATTACCTACAAATTCTTTATCTATTAAGAAGCTAGTCAATATCAATTCGAGGTAAACAGTCCTCTATAGATACAGAGAAAATAATTGACTGACTAATAAATAGAATCAACATTAATAACTTATCTCCCTCCAGGAAATTTACTACTACTAGTCTAAGCAATCGATAGCAAAAATGCGATATTTAATATGACTCAGTCTATTTAAGTAGACTAAAGTGTATTTGATCAAAATGGATATGTGACAAATGTAAACACTATTATTAGCTATGCTTAATAACAAAGTAAATCTATTAAAACATTAATTTTATCTCTTTTGGCTTCAGATATGGTATCTCGTCCAGCATTTTATAGTGTCTTATCAACTTAAGCTAATCAAATAGTAAGTGAACTATAATAATTAACTAATACTGAATATGTTGGATCAACTTTTTGCACTCTTGCAAGCTAATCTATTTCTCAATTGGCAGAAAAAAATATTTAAAACGTAAATTATCAATAACTATCTTCCCATTTAAACTATGTAGCTGATATTTTAAATACTGCTTAAATTTAATTACCAGCTGGAAATCAATTTGAAATAGATAAATAAAATCATTAACTGTACAATTCTTTTAAGATCTTAGATGGTGTATTACTGTAAACTTAATAAACTGCTGACCTTAGCTAAACATTTGTTCAAAATTCTGAAAAATTAGGTAGATTATTAAATTTGGATGCTTTACCAAATGAAAGCTATAAGGTATTTAATGGAGACAATTTTCATATAGCTAGTTAAGTTATCACGAATAAATATATTCCTTTTTATCTGAATCAAGAGAATTCTAAATAAAACTGGGAAAGTTTAACATCTACTCAAAATTAAGATCCTGCCAATTAAATATACGATGTTTCTTTCAAATCTTACACTCCAAATATTTACTAACAATAGAAACCCTTTTAATCATTTTTGGCTAAAATTGAAGAGATAAAACCTAATTTTAAAATGCTTGAATACAAGTCAGTAAACCCATCAATGACACTTCATTAAGATTCTACTGATATTACATTGAATAGTTAAATAAGGCATTCTTTTGAGTAAAAAAAGGATGAATCTTTGACTTGTATAAATTAAATTAATAAAGAATGGACTACAAGCGGGTGCAAATCAGTTTATAATAAAATAGATAAGGTTTATAATTGTTTATGCAATTCCCTTTCTCCTGTTACAGTAGTGAATGATATTGCAGATTTATTTGATGAAAATGAAAATTTTAAAACAATCTTCTCAGACGATGGTATTAGTAATATACTTGATTTTGATGGGTTTTATAAATATGTTGCATTCTGGGGTTTATCATTCATAACTCTATCCTACATTGGATTGTCTATATATGGAATTACTTTGGATAAAATTATGTCTCAAAATAAAAACCCTGTATTTTCTTCTAATAAGATATATCCCTCAACTCAATCATCGCCTGATATTAAGAGCTTAACCAATAAATAAGAATCGGATAGTGAAAAACTGGATACTATTGGTTATACAAATCATAATCTTGCTATCAAGAATAATAATATAACTAATAAATCATCTATAACAACGCGTTCTTTGTAAGCATTCAATGAAATCGAAAAGAATAGAAAATAAAAATCACATTTTGATTTGGATATAAAAAGAGCTCTAAAAAATAACTTGAATTTCCTCCCAAATAAAAAATTTGTAAAAATGAAAGAAGTTGAACAAAAGAATTCTTAACCTTAAATCAATGAGGTAAATATAAATAAAATTATCAATTTGATGATAAAAAATTATACTAATTTTACTTTTTGAAAAAATAAAATATTTAGGTAATTGAAGAAGAATAAGAAAAATTGAAAGTTCACAATAATGATCAAGAAAATTAAAGCCATAGAAACTAAAGCTAAAGTAGTGGTTCTATCTTATAAAAAGCTGACACATAAGCATCTAACGAAAATAAGGAGTACAAGAAGCTCAAAGAAAGATCATTTTTAAGATCTTTATTGTACTTCCATGATTTTTTTAGTATCTTTTATCTTTTTGATCCAAACTTAAATAGATTCACAAGATTGAGTATTATTTATATTAAAAATCTTCATATATTTACTTCAAATATAGTTTTTAATTAATCTTATTCTATTGTCTAAACTGCTTTTCTCTAACTGTTTAATATAATCACTGTTGTGATTATTTCTAAATTCATGGAGCTTGGTTTAGTTAAAAATAATATTTTAAGTAAAATTATTAAAGTATTAATTCTAGGCTTAATCGGCTTTTATTATTATGCTTTCTTAGCTGTAGTTAGTGGGAAACCACCTAGTTCTACTAACAGTATATCTTTGATTTACTTTATTACTTTAGGTTTAGATATTTTCTTAATAGGAATACTGCTATCTATAGTTTTCAGATAAATCTCCTTATACCTGCTAAACAGCACTACATTATCTCCTTTAAAATAAAAAATTTTTGATTTGATTAAATTATATATTATATTATAAAATATAGATTTTTGACTTGCTATATTATTTTTATATTACTTTTATGTCTACATTAAAATTATAAAAATAAATAAATCTTTATTACAAATTTTTTGTAAAATAATCAATTAAATATGAAGGAAGGCATTAATTCTGTATGTAGATGAATAATAATTTTTTAAGATTATTAAAAATATTAATACTCTTAAGTATGATTTAAATTTTATTATAATTTAACATCCTTTTGGCAGAGAAATTTTAAAATAGAATTTTATAATTCTTCTTTTATTTTAGAAATTTTAAAAATTGCAATTGTTATTTATTGATTAGGATAAGACAATTTTTATTATTTAAATTTCTCGCATAAGAAACATTTTTTTATTAATAACCTGCATAAATACAAAATATATTAAATTATAAAAGATTTTATGTAGAGAGCAGATGAATTTGTTAAGATAATGTATAAATTCTATATAATAGTAAATAAAAGAATATTAGCTTTTTTTAATATTTTTTAATTAAAACTCATTTATTTTTAGTTAATGGAAGAGGAGCTATCCTTGATTTAAGTATACTTTTATCTTTCGAGAGCATAATTTCTAATTTATTTAAGGAATATAATTTTAAATTTAAATTTTAGTACTTAAAATATTACTTGGCATATCTTGAACTATTTTTAAAGCTTAATCTTATGCATGCTATTTATATATTTTTCTGCTAAAGATAAATGTTCCTAATATAGTTAAGCAGATCATAACTATTGTAACTATAGTCCCTATTAAACTTTATCCAGTTATGTAAATAAATAATCCTCCACTGCAAACCTAAAATAAATTGTTTATATTAAAAGAAAAGTATTAATTAAAATAATTACAATTGCCACTGCCAACGATAGACCTATATCAACAATATTCCACCAATATACAGTACAAGGCCAAACTTTAAAGATAAGGGCTATATTTAATACCTATATTGTAATAACTAATGAAAGTGTCACTATCATTTAAAAATCATTATTTTCTTCACTTCTTAAAAAACTAGTAGCACCTATTCAATAGTGAAAAATTATTTAAAATTAATTTAATAACTTAAATTAAATATTTACCTAAAATTAGTAACTAACCTTACTAAAAGAGCACTAAAAATGAAGGTTAATATTTAATATCTGTTAATTTTTAAGTGAATTAGAAATTAGGGAAGATAAATGTGGTGAATGGATAGTAAATCAGCAAGCCAAGAAAAGCAAAACATATATGCAGATAATGAATATCGCTGAAGCATATAACTTAATCATCTCTTATCATAATCCAAGGTCTAACGCCAGACCAACTGCATACAAAACTATCTATAAATGATCTCATTATTAATTAGAAAAGATTCTAACCTATTATTTGAATAATTTTGGTTAAAAAGAATTAAGGATGAGGGAATGTTGCCATTTATCCGCTTTCTGTTAAACCTAGAGTATCATTTTTCAAGTGTTTTCTTTTTTATTTAAATAAAATTAAATGTTAAGATTGATTGTATTAGGTTAAATTATTACAGAGATATTAAACTGAGTAAACCATACAAAAAGGAGCAAACGACTGAAAACCAAAAGAAATAATCGTATCCTAACTTCTATAAACATAAAAATTGGTTGAGTATTATCTTTTAATAAATAAATTCAATGAATAAATAGATGTTTACAGCTCCTGTTTGACCATCAAATATTGAGTACTCAGATAAGCTTAATGTGAAATCTGAAATTATACTCCATTTAATTGATTGATGAATTGCAAGACTTAAAAAGACATAACTATCACAAATACGATCAAAGATTACAAGAACATTTCCAAAATTTAAATTAATTTTTTAAATATGAGTTTATTTTAGCTTTGAAAATGATTTTTCTGAATCTTTAATAGTTAGAATTGTTAAATCTACAATAGTTTCCCAAGATGGCGAAGACCTTCTTTTAACTAAATTTTTATTTTTTAGTTTTTCTATCTGGTCTTAGTTATTATTATCTACCTTTTAATTTTAAATAGAATTTTTTATTAGAATCGGTATGAAACAAAGGCATCCTTTAATACTTATCCAAATTAACCTCATGCACTATTTAATCGAGCATTAAGAACAACTACAACATTTAATATTACTTTCATTTTTTTGATCTTCTTTTTATTCTTCTTTGGAGTTTGATTAATCTCCTTGATCATCATAAGAACCGAAAAGCAATTTATTCTTTCTTTATATCAAACTCAGTTCGAATGTATTACTAATTAATGAAGTGTTTGGATTTTTTTGTAATTCAGGATTTGTTGAAATCTTAAATGGGGAATCTTTTAACATGATTTCCCATTTCTTTTATATTTAATCCAGTGTCCTATACTGCATTCTAAAGTTAATAGCTACATCAGGGCAGTTTCCCATTATGTTATGGTAAAGTTAGTCTACACAAAGATCATACTACATATTAAAATTGGATTTAAAATTTTGAATAATTTTGAAATAATATACTATTGTTTTAGATTCAGATCCCATGTAAAATTTATCTGTGATTTTTTTGAGAAAGATGGCAAAACCTTAAATATTCATTCCAAATGTTTTATAGTTCCAATTAACAAGAGCACATTAATCAAATGCCCAAGAGAGAAATGAATCAGTGAATTCTAAATTAGATATTCTTATGAACTGGATGACATCACAAAAAATGACTAATTCTTCATCTGATTCTTGATTATCATTATTAGAGAATTAAAAGAATATATGATGAAGAAGTTCTAATTTAGCATTTTCACTTTCTTTCACATGTAGATAATGCTCATTGTAAGAAAGAGTTGAAACATCTAAAGAGTTTTGATTGGATATTTATGAAAGTTGGATTGATTTTGAAGATTTAAATTCATTCTTCTTAGATTTATCTATTTGAGATAAATCATACTATCTGTTTCTCTTTTCTATCTTTTCTAACAATTTAGGTTCAATTTCATCTTAGAAGTGCTTTACTTTCAGCATGTATGGAAATAAGAATTAATCTATGTTTTTAATTTCTTCATAATCCTCATTTTCCATTTCTTTCCCTAAAAGTTATTACACTTTATCATCTAATGATTCTGGTTTAATTTCTTTATTGCTTTCATCTTATATTATCTATTATTCTGTCTTAAATTCTTGCACATTACTTTCTAAACAACACAAGTATTATAAACAAGTTCTCTTTCTTTTTATTTATTCCTTCCTATCATTATTTTTACTTATTCTCTAATATTCATTTGTAGTTACCAACTCATTACTATAATTTAAATCATTCTCAGAAGTAAAAGGTACCCTTATTTATAAAGATTTTGACGAAAGATTAAAATTAATTAATTTAATTATAATTTTTCATTTCATACCAAAAAACAGGTTCTCCTCTTATCATCTGTTCTTTGAAAATAGAAAAATGTTTAGCTCTCAGATAGAAATCTAGTAAATAGTGGAGAATTTTAACTTCAGACATCACTGCATTATGAAATAGCATAATTTAAAGTTGATACACAATAAATCTCCTTAGTTTATCTAATTCAATTTTCTAAAAAACTTTGTTAAATGTAATTAAAATTAATAATTTTACATTGAGAATAATATGAAAGAAAATCGTAAATCCTGTAACTCCTAACATAATCAAAAATGCTCCACAACCAATTACATATTTTAAGAATCTTCCATACTCTTCTGATTCACTATTGATAAATAGAGCAATAACTGGTACAATAGCAAGAAAGGGTAAAATGCAAAATCCCCAAGCAGTTGAAATTAGGAAGGGAGCTAAAAATTTCTAAAACTGAGGATTATTATCTTTTATATGCTTTAATAAGCCAAATGCTCCAATAAAAAAGGGTATCAATATTTGGAGACTAATTAAATCTAAATAATTTAAAAATATTTTAACTTCTAAGATAAAATTTAAATGAGTGATTACAGATAAAATATTGTCTCTCTTTAATGATAAAGAGAAAAGGAAGGATAGCTAATATACTAATGACAGATATCGAAATCATTACTCTTTTTATTATTTTTTATGTATTTATTTAATTTACTTCATCATTTTATTCTTAAATTGTTTTCTAATCTTATCTGTATTTTTTATTTAAAAAAATGTTTTAGAAAATAAATTTAAATAGATTCTATCATTTACTTTATTATTATATTTTAAGATTCATTATATTGCTTTTCTTAAATATTAAAAGGCTTAATCCTGATTATTGCATTAAATAGAACCAAGATTAAGGGATAGATAGTTAAGAGACTGTAGAGAATCCCTTTCTTATCTCCACTGACATCAGAAGGTTTTTTATATAATCCATAAGTTAGAAGTGTGTATCCTACAATAAAGCAGCAACCATTTATATAATATGTTACATTTTCGAAATTATAATATCTGATTGAGATCAAAAATGTATGAACAGAACTATCTCCAAATTTAAGAGATTTCATTATCATATGGACTAAATTAACTATTCCCATAATTGCTATGATAAGACAACCTATTCTATATTTTTAAAAATAAATTAATAAGATAATCAAATTATTTATCATCAAAATAGTTAACTTTTTAAAAATTTTAAATTATGAAATTTATTTTTTTTACGAAAGCAAAATTATAGCAATAGCAAACGCCTATTCATTCGATTCAAAAAAAGTTGTATTCGATTTTGTAATAGCAAGTAATATTAAAGGTATGATAAAGAATGCTAAAATAAATGTTAGACAATAAAGATATTTCTTTCTATACCGATAACCAAAGAGACTTAGAGTCATCCAGAAAATAAAAATGGATGGTAATCCTACAATAGGATAATAGCTTATATAATCCATATTACCCTTATTAGACAAATAATTATACAAAGGTATCATTACAGTTAATGCTAATACTCCTTAAAGAAGAGGATAGATTAGTGTTTTATTTTTCATATACATATTTGTGCTACTTATAAGTATTCCAAGAATAAGAAATAATGGTAGAAAGATTATATGAAAGATAGATAAAAATAAGCTGTCAGTATCTATTATTTCCCTGGCAATCGAGGATCTCATTTTATATAGAAAAAATCCTTCATATATAAAATACGACAGGAAAATTAATGTCTAAGTAATTAATAGGCATCTATTGTTAATAAATCTTTTCATTCGTTAGTAACAGGAGTTACTTTAAACATTACTTTATTAAGCTTCCTCTTCGCTTTAAAATGCTTGTTCTTATTTATTTTTAATAGTTTATGCTATTTCATCTAGAATTATTTTAAAAGTATCTGTCTTGCTATAGAAAAGATTATAATGAATGTAACAGTAAGCTAAAGATATTAAAAATACAATCATCGGTAACAGAATATCAATCAATCTTTTCCATAATTCAATACCATCATCATACAGTGCTTACTTTAAAAAGAAGAGTCCGCATCCATACACAACATAAATCTCTAGAAATAAGCAACATCCCAAACTAATTATATCTGTATACTTTTTCCTATTTTTAAGTTAATTATTAGCTTGTTAAACTTGTTAATTATTTAATAAAATAAATACTCTATAAATTTCCACAAGAAGTAAACAACATTCCAATTCAGTAAAAATACTCCACTGAAAATCCAAAAAAAGATACTTTAACCATTAGCCGTTTCATTTGAATTTTAAAATTCTATTACCTATTTTATTTGTTTTGAAATTTTAATTTGAAATTAACATTTAATAGAAATAAATAGGTTACATTTTAAGAGAGCATAATATCAAAAAGAACGTAGGCTATAATACCTACACAAAATACTAGTTTTAATCTTTTATCAATTTTAAGATAGAATAACCCCAAGATAGAGAATAGAAATGCATAAAGGAATATTTTATCTTAAACATATAATTGCCATGACTCACCGTACTTTACAGGTATATTTACATCCTATTAAATATTTTAAGTAATTAAGTTAAATATGTAGGTAGGAAGGTAGGCTCCTTATTTAAAAATAATTTACATAGATAACAAAGCTGAACATGAAAGTGAAAGCTATTATAAAAATCCCAAAAACAAACTCAGCAAAAGATATATTTAAAGTTCCTTAAAAACAAGTGCAACATTTGTTGAAAAACCCATCTGCTGATAATTTAACTCTTAAGGCGCATTGATACAAACTACTGAAGAATTGATTTGATTCAATTCCCTCTTCAATCATATCTATAATTGATAAAACCTCCTTATTAGCAGGTCCAATATAACTAAAAATAATTTTTCCATTTAATTGGATGGTCTTTTCAATTTGAAATAGCTTAGAGTGCCTTTGCTATTCATTTTTTATTTGGCTATTCTCTTCAAGATGATCATTTTCTTCTGATTGAAATTAATCTTCTGTCTTTCTTTATTTATTTAAAGAGATATCATTTTCTATATAAATATCGAATTATTTGGTTTATTGTTTCTACATCATTTTATGAATAAAATTTAGGTATAAGAGGTCTTTTATGAGCTAGTAGATTAACAGGTTAGTCAAAAGATATTCTTTTCTACTTACTACTTAACTCTTATTTTTTACTTTATAGATAGTCTATATTTGAATTTTAGATTAATTAAATGATTTGCTAAGATTACACTCAAAAAATCTATCTTGAATTTCTTCATGTATTGTAAAACTAAAAGAATTATACCACAAAATGAGCAAAATCTAATTACATATTTCATAGTTGATTCTATTTTTACAATTATTATTAAAATATATAACAAGCATTGTTCTTTATTTACACATACTAATAGATAAATTCAGGATATTATTTAATTTCCAAAATTGAGTTGGAATGAATTCAAATATAAAAGATTAATTATAAAGTTACTTGTTTTAATTATTTAGTTTGATTTTCAAAGTATAAAAGCATAGATATATTATTTTGTAAACAAGTTAAATATTTTAAATAAAATGCAAAAGCTGCTTTATCATTAAATTAAAATCTATTCTGTAAATTTAGAATCTATATCTGATTGTTCTACTTGTTTTAAATTCTTTTATATTGGCCTCTTTTAGATAGATTAGCTAATATCCTCTTATTATATTCCTCTCTTAGATACTGATGGAGACAGAGATTCTATAACAACTTCCTTCTTGAATTACTCTTATTCTTTTTATCTATCTTAAGCCTTTTTTATAACTTAATATTTTATTAGCTAAATTTAGGAATTAATTAAATATTTTATTTTACTTGGTAAATGGTTAAGAACTATTTTCTTTGGCTATTTCTTTAGTTATCCTAGCCTTTTTTTGATAATATAAGCAACACAACCTATTACAATTAAATGTAACACAATATTCAAAATGAATCCTGCTAAAGCTTGTTTAGTGATAACAATAATTAAGCCTACTCCATTTATCTATAAATATAAAACTCATAAATTATTTTATACTTTTAAACATTTTCTTACAATTCCAATAGCTAAAAGGCAGCCAATTTCTATAGGATTTACTAGGGAAATTAAACAAGGTTGGATTTTTATCGCAAGTATTGCCATTCCAAATCCAATGAAAGAAGTTACACTTAATTAGATAATACTAATCAAATGCTTATTTGAGAATGAATTAAAAAAGGAAGTAGCCCCTATTAGAAAATAAAAAATGATATTTAATCTTTTTTCTTATTTAAATTATTATTTACCTAATACAATTAACTTTGCTTGAATATAAACAGCTACATATGACTTATCGTACTTAACATCTAAGGTATTATCTAAGAATTGAATACCAGGCTAGATGAATGTAGAAAGAGGATAATATGCTAATAAAGACTTTTTAAATTTAATCAAATTAAATTAATTAATTAAATTAAATTTAATTTTACAATAAATCCAAGACCCATCATTAAAAGATGTGTATCACTGACACAAACGATATCTTTAGTTCTATATAATGGCCAAGGAGCTGCAGACTCCCAATCACAAATGCTACAAATAAGAAAATTTAATTTCTATTTCAATTTCAAAACAAATTTACTATGTATCAATATATGTTCTCATGATAAACATAAATTAGGAAGATCCCAAAAAGTTGACACCTTTAGAGAGATAGAATTACCTATGCTTAAAGTTAGCATTGTCACCATTTTCATCTTTACCAAGAGTACCCTAAGTTAAAAATTATATACTTAATAAGACTGATAACAGAATTTAAATACCTTTTCAGCATATTACTAAGCTATTATTGCAAGGAAGAAGTAAATGATACCAAAAGCAAAGCAAACCCAATAAACATTAATAAAATTACTAAACTAAATATTAGAAAATGAACAAAATTAATTATTAATACAAGTAGAAATAATAATAATCTTACAATACCACCTGAAGTTACTATACCAGTATCTACTTTAGTAGAGACGCCAGGTAGCCATTCTACGGAATTGTTAAAAGCTACACCATAAAGAGTCAGGAAATCACTAACTTTACCAAACAAAGTCATTATATTATTAATGTTCCAATTAAATTGAACATTCTATGCTTATTTTTAGTTTTCTTCGTAGGCCTTAATAGCTAAGGCCATTGAACTGACTAAATTATCAGACATATCTTACCAATTTGGAGCTTTTTTCACTTAAGGTTTTCTTGCTAATTTATTTGTAATCTTAGGTTTAGTTAACCTTTAAATTATATTCTAATATTAAATTATTTTAAAGTGATTTATTAATTGAGAATAAACTTACATTTATTTTATTATTAACATATTAAATAGCCCCTAATGGAACTAAGCAGCAACAACTTCTAAGACATCTACAAATCATAATAAAGCAACTCACTTTTTCCTTTGGTTTCTTAGATATTTCTTAATCTTATACTTTAGCTTATTCTTTTCCCTTTCCATTTCCTTGTTTTGAAGAATAGTTGAGTTGGATATTAGTCAATTCTAAATTGTTTTCCTTTTACATTGACATTAAAAATTTTCCTCTTTTTGTGTAATCAAATATTTTTTCATCATCCTTATCAGATTCTTCTTAAAATGGAATAACAGTAAGCAAAAAGGGTGATCCCTCCATTCTTTAAGCAATTTCATCCTTTTTCATAAATTTTCTAACATCTGGTCTATAATTGCTTGCAAAACTAGGAATATTAATAACTAAATACCCATACATCCTCTCATACAATAGTTCTCTCTTTAATGCAATTTATAAAAAATTAATTATTTTAATAAAATTGATTTAAACATTTTACTAGTTTTAGAGTTGCATTTTTTGATTCCTTCTTTGTTGATAACTTATTTGCAATATCAATCATACATGATGAGAAATTTTCTATACTCAAAGCAAGGATACCTCCTTTCCAAAACATAGTTGCATGAGCATCATAAATTTAAGAAAGTTCTTTTTGTGTAAGCTAATCAAAATCTAAATCATCAAAACTTTATAAATCACTAGGTATACTATCTTGTTTTTCTCTAAGAGTAGGTAATTCTTATTACTAAATTTAAGAAGTATAATCATCGTTGATTTCTAGAATTCCAGATAGACGACAAAGTTCTAAGAAATCATTGTAAATCATTGATTCTGGTAAGTTATCATCTTCATTTGCAAAATCTTTGTATAAATCATGGAAGAAAACACCTCTTTCAAACTCGGAATTATAAATTAAACTGCCGTAATCAGTACTTATATTTTAAAATTAATTATTTTTATTTATTCTATTAAATTAATTATTTCAAATTTACTATTTAAATTTATTGATATCTTATGCCGTTATTTTTTATAATTTATATGAACGGAATTTAAAAGTTTTGGAGCTAATCTAATCCTATTTTGATTTAACTTTTATTTTTGTATCTTCAAAAAGTTCTATAGCCTTTTGTTCTTTAGTTTATTCTACATGCTACATTAGATTAACATTTTCTTCTTCTTCAGCCTTAGATTCATATTATTAATAAAGGTAACCTTTTTTCAATTATTTTGGTAAATAATCATCCATAATCTCCTCTACCCTTTCTACCTCCTGAGAAATTTCATCAATTGTCTTTGAATATTGATATATTATTATTTATTTTTATATTAAAAATAAATTAAATTTTACTTTTTCGCCATCATCATCCCTATTTTTATTTAAATCATCTACTTAAATACCAAATCTACAAAATGCATAATCTAGAAATATATCAAATTTTGATCTTTTATTAATGACTGGCTCTTATTTCTTCTCAGATTACATATTCCTTGAAATAACTATAGCTTCTTCAAAATCCTTACTCTTAGGTCTCTTTTTATCATATCTGAGTGGTTTATAATTATTTTGTAGAATATATTTCATTTTATCTTCATTCAATTAAATTTTTTAGAAGTGATCATACAGAACTGCCATAGGATTTGCAGTAGATTTTACTCTGTTTTCTATACAGGTTTTAAGCATCTAAGTAATGACAAATTTTTTCTTTTTTTCTTGCTCAAGTTACTTTAATAGTTTTTACAATAAATTATTTATTATTAGGTTCTCACTAAATTTGTCTAAAACAATTTACATTTTTAATGACAAAGATAAAAATACTAAATGAAGTAACACCGCAAATTAAAATGATTGCAACAGAAGCAACAATTCCTCTCATGAATTCGGCAAAGTATTCTCCTTAAGTTTCAATGTAACTAGAGATTATTGGGGCTATTATAAACATTGGGAAAATCAAGCAACACCAACAGATTGAGATTAAAAAGGGAGTAAAGAAATTTTGAAATTTCTTGCTTTTATTTTTGATACTAATCAGAAACCAGAAAATAACAAATGATATAGGAAAGCCAATCATAATAGAGAATATTCCTATTTTTTTTAAAATTTCATATCTTAAATATTAATGAAAATAATATTACTCATTGAATTTTATCTTTCAGAAGAAAGTAGGTATAAAGGTAGAGCAACAAAGAAAGGGATCAGAATTCCACCATAAATGACTCTTTTTTAGAATTATAATTTTTACATTTTGTCTTAATAATCATTGTTAGAGACAATTTGAGATTTAGAAATCTAGCTTTAGGTAACAGATGCATCAACACTTAAATTATCTTCTTCAACAATAATTTCTAAAGATTGCTATTCTAAAGCATAATTCATGAGTAAAAACAAAAGAGGTAAAATTACAAGCATTCCATCTATAAATCCTCTGTCATCATTTGAGGCAGTATCAGGTCTTGCATAAAAAACATAGCAAATTAAAGTATATCCAAATATAAACCCACTGCTATTCACTAGAAAACCCATATTCTTTAGGTTATAATAGCTAATTACAGTTAAATCCATAATCTCTTTAGCTTTTCTCTTAAAAATTGAAATATAAAGTAATTTTATTATAAAATAAACAAGATAAAGCAGTAAAATGCCAACGCCAGTCCTATTTTATTTAAAAAATATATTAAATTCTTTCATTTTTTGCTTAAATATTATTTCTTTAATAAATTTCAACTAATTTCTTTAGGAATTAAAAATAATTTACGCTATGATAATACCAGCTATTAGATAAACGGTACTTGCATCTAATCCATTTAAGTCTCCATATGAGAAGGGAAGCAAGAAGCCTATAGGGAAAGCAAAGAATATACAAGTATATGAAATAAAAAGGAGGAATTTAAAACGCTTTTAAACACCAAACAATGCAAGAACAAGCCAGTATACAACAATCGTAGGAAGTGCAATTATAGCAACATATGTTAGATTCCCACCAAAAGAAGTATTTTAAAGCAAAGATGAAAGTGGAATTATACCAAAGAGAGGGAAAGCTGCTACAAACAAAGGGAAGAAAGTATAAGTCATCCAAACTTGACGATTTGAAACAGATATGACTATTCCTAGAATAATAAAAGCAGGAATAATGATAATTTAAAAGATAAGGATTGCTATATTATCATAATTCACAGTATCTTATTTAAATTGATCCATAACTTAATAGAAGAGATAAACTTCACAGAAAATATAGATACCTCCTATAATAGAAGATGATATAAGGTATAAGTTTTATCTAAACCACTTTTTGAATTTCATCCAGCAACTTCTAAGCTTTTTCTACTGAGGATCCTCTTCATCCTCATTATCATCAACAGGTATGGGTTATTTAAAATTATTTTTTAAATCTTCTTTTATTCTAGCAATAGCTGTTGCTATATGGCTCAGAGGTAACATAAATAACCTATAATGGAGTAAAATCCAACTCACTGCAATCATAATAATAACTGGAGTTAGTAGTATACTTAATATGTTATTGAGTAAAGTAAAAGTATTATAGTCCTTTTCTAAGAGCACATAAGAAAGTACTTGTAAGCACACAAAGTAAGGTAGCAGTAAGCACCATCCAATTGCAAAAAACATTGAAGAACTTCTTCTAAATTGTTTTCTATTTATAAAGGAATTTATATTAATACAAGTTTATTTAAAGACTAAATGATTTACTTTATCCAATTATAAACAACAGAGAATATGAACCAATGAAGATATAAAACGATAGGGTATCCTCTAGAAAATAGTGTAGAATAAGATGGTTAAGTTAAACCACTTCCTGTTAAAATCTAGTTTTAAATACATGAATTGTAGAATTTTATGAGTAAAAATTATCAATAAATTTTAATTACACCTAAATCGTTTAGAAGTAAGAATATCTAAAGTACTACAAGGGTTAAGAATAGTAAGATGAGAACAAAAAGTGACTTAATATTTATATATCTAGTTTAATTAGAAAAGTAAATTAGAAAATATGATTAATTGGAAAAAATGTATTACATAATTCCATAAACTGTAAATACTGCTCCAAACAATATTTAATTACCAATAAGTTCTGACTTCCATTCAGTTCTTTTAATTTATAACTCGTCTGTCATTTGCTAATAAATAATGAGAGAATTTAAAAATATATTTTTACTTTGAAAAACAATTATTTTAATTCAATTAAATTCTTTTCTGTGAAATAAAATATATTTATTACTGACATATTCACCGCATAAACGATGTAAATTGCAATAAAGAATATATAGCTAATAAACTCATATAATGATATCTTCATCCTTCCTCTAAAAAATATGCACTTCTTATCAAAGAAATCCTCTAACTCATCTAACTTCCTTCTCATATAATTTATTATCTTAAAACTAGATTCTTTTTCAGCATTCTTTTCAAGCAATTCAAAGAGTTAAATTATTTCTGGATGTGGTTTACCTATATAAGTATACAATTTTTTATTTACAACAACAGATTTTGTAATATCCATAACTTCTCCAAATTGATTCACTTTAGGTAATCCTGCAAACTCACTCTTTTTATTTGGAGATACATTCAAAAGTTAATTCTACTGTCGATTCATAGGAGTTTATAATAAATTATTATCTTAAGATAGCACATCACTTTATAAATTTCTATCAATCAATGAGTCTTTTTAGTCAGACCCCAATTCACTCATTTCTACTAAATTCTTAGTTATTGTTTGTAAAAAATTAATATTTGGAATTTCTATCAATTGGTATAAAATAATTGAATTATTAAGATTCTTTAAGTTGAATTTTAATAATAACCAATTAGTTAAAATCTAATCAATACCCAAATAGCTACCTAGGTTTAGATAATTACACTTCTAAAAATTAATTAACTCAAATTCTTAATTAATAAAACACCAGAATTTAAAGAAATTCATAACTCCTATTTTATTCAACTGTACTCATGCGTTAAACAAAAATATACACCTCAATTGCAATCAAATATTTTGAAATATATAAAAAAACATGTAGTGAAATCTGGAAAAAGAATTAAAACAATAAGAAACACGACAAGAAAATCTCTGGAAATTGTTTAAATCTTCTCATAAATAAAAAAGAATGAAAATACATCATTAATTAAATAAGAAAGAATATGTGTTAGTACATAATAAAATACTATAGCTAATCATTTTAATTCTACTTAAAATATATTAATTTAACAAGGAACTAAAAACACTACTCAAATAATTCTTATGCCGAAAATAGGCTAAAATATTTTCTATCTATCTATTTTAATTTTTGTAAAATAATTATCAAATTTTAAAATTTTTGGAGAGATCATAATCATCTCTAATGATAGTTTAAAATATAGATGACAGATCGCGCTAGAGGTTCATTTAGAAGTTTTGATTGTGCTTTTAGAATAAATCAGTAACTTTATTCATTAATTCCTTTTATTCCCTTAGGTTATGCTTTTGCTAGACATATAAGTGCACAATGTCATAAAGAGAGTTAAAGAAAGCTTCACAGTTTTTGTGTTTGTGGTTTTCAAACTTATTACTAATGAATTTTATTTCATCAAACATCTCTGTATTTTTCAACTCAGGAAGGAATTAATAAAAATTCTCTCTGTTAATTAGAGAATTAGTCAAGCTCATACGTACTCTTGGAAGATAAACAGAATGAAGGTCATCAAGGAAATCTTTAATTTGTTTCTTTTTTTGCTATTTGTTTAAATACTACTTGACTTCTTGATAGGCATTAGTATAATTCATGTGGCATTCTTTATATCTATCACCCGAGTTTATTTACTACAGTTTAGTAAGGAATTTTATGTCAATTGGTTGTAAGGATTAGACAACTAAAGTCTTCACCTTGTCTATAATCTTACTAGAAAACAAGTAGAAAGAGTTTAATTTGGTTTTTTTCATTTCACTAATAAAAGTCTCTATACGTTTTTCAAATGTGTTGTAGAGATCTAAGCAACCATTAACATTTTACACAAAGTTGGCATCACCAAGATCAATAACCTTTTTGCAGTTTTCAAAGCACTAAGTGAAAGAGATACGAGAACGATTACATTCAATTGCATAATCAAAAAATGAATAGAAACATTTAGAAATTGTCTCAAAGCGATGGTAGATTTCAATGTTTACATTCTTTCTCTTTTTCAAATACAACTCAATTTTACTTTCTGTATGATAATTGAAAAGAGATTGGATCATAGTAACAAAATCATCCGTGGTGTTATACTTACTTTACATTAGTGGCTATTGAATAGATTTAGACTATTGAGAGTTGGATTGCTTTAATAAGAAATTGTTTAATCCAATAAAGTATTTTGTGAGTAATATATTTTATTGTGCTTCTAAATTATATCCATCAAGTACTTAGAAATGGAGAGGTTGATTTTTAAATTTACGTTAAAGAATCTTAATCTAATCTTAGAATTTTTAAAAATCTATCTTGTTATTAGAATAGACATTTTCTATTCCTCCCACGATTTCATAGGTTTATTCATTTTCAAATATAAATAAGTAGAATTATTCTATGCGAGCATAGATGTCATTCTTATAAAGTGTCAGTTAATCTATGAGCTAGTTCTTTTGGGAAATATTTTGCTCAATTGCTTTTTTATTTATTTGATCTATACATCTCTTGTGTAATTCCTATGAAAAAGAAAGAATAACATTGTAAGATTTTTAAAGACTTCTATCAGAAGTGCATAATTAACGTAAAGATTCATTGAACGGTTCAATACTATATTCTCCACCTTATTTAGTCAAATCTAAAGCTTTCTCATAGGCCTTTTTAAAGAGGTTATGTTTTACCATAAATAGTTCTATTAATTAAAAGAATCCTTAGTTAGCATCATAGATCTACTTAAACTCTTAGTTTTCTTACTCTATTCCTACCATAGTCTAAATACCTTAAATCATATTGCAATACTTTTTAAACTCCGCCTCGCTTTTACTATCTGTTAAATCTAAACCTTAAACAAGACCTTAGAACACTTTTAAATCAATTAAATGAATTTCCTTTTATAAAAAGACATGCTTTAATACCTTTTTATGGATTATTTTCAAGGCATTATAAATCTTTAAAGCTTTTTTGAAGTATGAATAGCTTATGTTACACCTTACTTAAGGATCAAAGAGATGACTTCCAATACCTTCTAAAGTTTCTTTCAACTACTTATAGAAATTTTCCAATTCATCTAATTAAAATTTAGTCTTTCCTTCATCTACCATTTCCCATTATTTAACTAGATTTAAACCTATTGAAGTATAATTTTAAGTAAAATTGGTTAAAACATAAGAATAGTAAATAATAAAAAGGTATAACAAACATTCTAATAAAAATACCTTAATTCTGTAGTTTTTTAATAGACTCATCAAATTCTGATTCAACATTTTTCTACTTAGCAATAAATGCTTCAATAAACTTGACATTCTTTTTGGAATAGTTGATTTCTTTTTCGATTTAATCATTCAAGATTTGCAAAAAGAGGTCATATGGTAATTCGAATTCAACACACATTATTTTGATTTTATCTAAATCTAATTATTGGAAAAATATTAATAAAAAAATTTATAAAATTAAAGTTTACTTATTTATTGTAAATTTGTTTGAATTTATTGCTAGATATCTAAAGAGTTTTTGTGTAGTTCAATCATTTGTTCCATCTCTTTTTGGTTGAGTTAATTATCTGATAAAGATTCGATGTTAGATTTATACTTACTTAAAACATCCATAGGATTAACAATTTCAGAAAATTGTTTCTTTAACGACTGAATATTATCAATATTAGTTTTATTAAAGCTTTCAACATACTATAGATACTTGCGTTATTTATTAAGCTCTTCATTAACGGCAAAACTAAAGAAATAGTTTTATTCTAGCTTCATTGTTTTATCAATAAAGCTGATATAATATCCTATACTCTCCTATATATCTTTGAGATTTTTAAGGAAACAATCAAAGACCTATACGTTGATTTCGTTATTCTTACGAATTGGTAGTCTTAAATCTAGGAAAATTACATGCAGGTACTTAAGCATATTTTTTTTCAGAGGTTCATATTTGATTTATTTATACAAAATACATTACTAAAGATTAAAGTTTCCTGTTCCAATGTCAATCAGGAGGCTTTGAGTATTTAATTCATCTTAAACTAGGATCTACCAAGCTTCTTTAAAATCTGGTAGAGATAGTTTAATTAAGAAAATAGCATCTTAAATTACCTGATCTAATGGAATTTCAAATACAAATTAAGCTTTTGAATTATCAGGAGACCCTTTTGCAGATTTTCCAAGGCTGCTACCTTGTTTTATGAATTTTGACTCTAAATCCTTTTCTTTTGCTTGTGAGATTACATATTTTGTTGCTTCACATTAATCTCTTGCATCAGCTAATCTTTATTAAAGTAACTCACTAGTGATTTTTCTATGCTCTTTTGGAGTAGCAGCTTTGATTTTAGCAGTAGTTTCAGCACGCTTCTTAGAATCACTATGACCACCAAAATCATATTTATATTCAATTAATTCCAATTTTGAAATAGCATCTAATTAAGCCTTGTGTATATCTATTAATTGTCCTTCTAAATCTAATTCAGCTCTTCCATCCAAAGCTAACTATTTTATCTTTGTCTTCTTTACTTAGTGAGCTTTCACTAACTCTAGAAGTTCCTTTGCATGGGTACTAGAGGATTCATTCACAACTTACTCTAATGCTTTGATCAACTTTAATTGGGTTTTAACTCTATTCATAAGATTGGCTTTCAACTCAGCTGCATCAGTTATAGAAGCAAAAATATCAATGCTTCCTTGTTTTTGTTAAATCCCATATTTAGTATCAATTACCTTCACAAGATTATCCACCTTCTTCATTATTCTGGAATGAGGAGCTTTATTTATCCATCTTTTTTAAGCATTGAGAGCAAAAATACTTGTTTATTTTTCTGTTTTCTCCCCTTAACTTTCTAAAAATTAATAAGTTAAGCTTCTATTATCAAGTGCATCTGCCAACATTTCTTGATTATACTTGTAAAAAGATTTCTACTTACGTAATTAGCTACTTTTTTGCATACTATTATTAATATCTGGGGAATTCACCATATTAATTCCTGTTCCTTCAGACAGATTACGGTTTTAAGATACCTTACGAAACATTGAAGGTTATTGAGGAACCTAAAATGATCCACCAAATAATTAAGGACTTTAAACAGATTCAGTTTCTTCGAATTATATGTTTTTTATATTATCGCTAAACCTTACTTATTCATTTTCCTTTGACTAGCTTCTAGCCTGCTTATTACTAACATTAATTGCAGGTTAAATTCTTCTTATGTTATTTTCATTGTTATTGTTGTTTTAAATTTCTAAATTATGGGGAAGATAGTAGGAACCCTAAATATTCTATTAACCTTATTACTACTACTATTGTTGCTATTAAATTTAGAAGTTACTCATTTGAGGTTTAGGAGGTAGCTGCATTTAATTTTAAAAGTTAGATTATGTATTAGGGTTATTATAATTTGTATACCCAATACTTCTATCAGTGGGAATTTAATTCATTTAATAACTATCTCTTCTTACTGAACTTGTAAAATTCTAATTCTATTAAGCATATTAAGAAGGAGCTGCATTGCTACCATATTAATTTTGTTATTAAGGCTAACGATTAAAAGGAGAAGATTGGATACTAGTGTTACTGTAAGTCTATTAAATTGTACCGAAGTTATTGTTTTTTGGAGTATTAATATATCCTAATGAGGGATTATATCCACCAACTTAATTTACATTTATATTGGGTTATAAATTAGCATTTCCTACCCCAGTATTCGCAGAAAAATTAGTTTAGTTTTGATTTATATTATAACTTGTGTTGCTTTGAATATTAGCTTAAGAATTATAATTGATAAATCTTTAGCTTGTTGGATTAGAAGGCACATTTCTCATGTCTGTATTTGAAAAGGGTTGCTATTAGTCATACTAATTTGTGCCACTCCTCTGCAAACCCTACTAACCTTAATTTTAGTAGGCATACGCACTAAACCCACTTAGCTGCTATGGAGGTGGTGGTCTTTAATTCTAAAAAGCACTCATACTTAATATTTAATGTTTTTTTTTTACTTCGATAATAATTAATCTTTTTTAATTAAGAATGATTGAAATTGAAAGCGTTTTTTACAATTCCAAATTTTATTGGTTTTTGAAATTTGCTAGTTTTTAATGTAATAATTTCCTTTTTGTACTGTTTTCTATTACAATATTGAATAATTAGGCATTGGAATGATAGATTCTAGATAACATTTAAGTATCAAAACATTTAATTTATAATAAATAAATATTATTTGTTCGCTAATGTAGTTTATTTTCTGGTAACTAAAAATAAATTAATATAAAATAGATAATTACTTAATAATAATTATTAGTATTATTTTTTAAACTAACTTACAACTTCTTAACTAATTATTCGTTTTTAGAAATGCTTTAACATCCATTAGTCATTTTTAATCTCTATTCATTTTTCACATTATCAATTAAAAAGATCGAAGAAATTGTATTATAGAAAAATATATGTTAAATTGCTTAAACCATCATAATAATTCATTATTTTTATTATTTTTAAGTGTGATACAATAATTTTAATAAATATCTTTAGAAAAGTTTACATTTAAACTAGATCCCTTAACAATATCTATATTATAAATTTGTTCACACACATGATTCTTTTTGAAGTATTCTATGTGATTATTAAATATTAAATAATTATCAAAAATAGCTATTATTATTATTAGTCACATATTATTGAAAACTTCATGACACCTTATTTATTAACACTTCAAAATTAAAAATAATTTCATAAATGTTTTGAATGCTTTCTCATTTCACAATATTAAAATTAATAAAGTATATTTATGAAAACTGTTCATTTAGATTTTTATAAAAGAAATTTAATCATTTTATTTTTAATAAAGGTAAAAATTATAAAATTAATAAGGATTCAATCAATTTAATTAACTTCCATTATTTTAAAACAAACACTATTATTAAATATCACTTAGTTACTCTAATTATATTTAATAAAATGAATTCTTTCTTTACCATTTATTATGATGAAATTTTGCATAAGCTTAAGTAACATGTAAAGGAAGAAAAAATATTCGTTAAAAAAACATTAGTTTATGTAAATTATTGAAATTAATCAATTAACAAGAAGTAAATAGTATAAATATAATTTCAATAAGTAAAAATGTTCAATCCTTTTATGCTAAATAAATCACCACCAACCAAAAAACAATCTTATGATTAAAATAAAGTACCTAAAAATTTTACAGGATTAATAGCAAATCCAAGTTCAGTTTCTAATGAGCAATTTCTTATGCTTATTTAAGAAATTGGAGACCCCATAGATGAAGATATGGATAGTAGCAATAAGGTTTCACTCGAAAATGGTTTAATTTAGATATCTTTTTAGTTTTTAAGGAATCTAAATCCTACTGATGTATCCTATCTTTCTAAAAAGGACATTATAATATTACTTCTGAATATTGAAGAGGAAGATGCTAATGAACAATTCAATTTTATATAAGATTACCTGAGATAAGCTGATCCTAACAGTAGTGAAATGAAAAACTCCTAGCTCTTCTTTTTTGTATAAAGTTTTAATTACAATATCCATGATAATACTGATTTCGAATACTAAATATCCGAACTACTTACAGAATACCCTTTTTTATAAAGTTGTAAAGTAAGTTAAGACAATAGCTAGACATTAAAGAAATTTTTTATGCCTACATTATTATCTTTTGTATATTAAGATAAATCAGTTGGTTGGAATCCAATAATAGCTAATGAAGAGGACTAAGAAGATCAACTAAAATATTCTGGAAATGTAAGTATTTTTCTATTTTTTAATTTGAATTAGATTTCTATTCAATAGCAATAAAGTAGATTTATAACAAAAATACTATTATATATTGCTTAATAATAATACAATTTTTTTAAAAGGTTTTAGATTAATTAGACCAATATAAGTAGAAAAGAACAATATCTTAATCTCCTGAAAAAAAGAAATCTATATTTATAAATCCTTTAGTTTCTATGATAAAATAGTAATAAGAGGATAAAAAAGAATAGGAGGATACTTTAAAAGCAATTTAATTGCAGGAATAGCTATCATCTCAGTACTCAATTTAATAGAAATCAACTTCAAAAGTATAATCCATATAAAATCTATACGAATCTCCTATGCTATCTTCTAGAATTAAAAAGAGAGATGCCAGTAACAGCTTAATTTACTAAGACAGTAGTAACAAAAAAGTTGAAATTGATTCTCCTCTATCAACGTTAAGATATCGTGAAGAAATTTCAGATCAAAAACATCAAATTAAACTTAAAGTATCTCCATTTAAAAGAGATATTTTATAAAATTTTACTTATCCTAAACTTTCAGGTGAAAAAGAACCACCTATTTTCAAAACAAGTCTTATGCATGGTGATGAAGAAGATGATCTTATGCAATATTCAGTATAAAAGAACTCAAATATGAATAGCCCCTCATAGCGAGTGAATCAAAATTCCCCTTCTCAATTTAAATAATTCAAATAAGAAAATTAAAGATAACAACCTGAAGGCAATTTTATAAAATTATTAGATAAATAATTTTATAATAATCCTATTTAACTTAATGAAAATTAAAAAAAGTAAAAATAGTAAAGTTATTAATTTGGAGCAGAATAAAAAAATATAAGATAAAAAGATAATTAGAGATCCACAACTCCAAACATTAAGGATAAAACTACTAATTATGAAATACCTAACTAAAAAAGCTAATAACTTGTTAGAAATAAAAGCAGCTTAGGAATTAGATAAAGCCATACTGCTTAATAAGATAGACCTCTAACACCAAATAGATTAACATAAAATAAATCTCAAAAACAGATTATCTCTTCTCATACGACTTCTTCTAATTGTATAATGAAGCTTAACATTGAAGTTTAAAATAAAATTATATAAATAGAAGTAGAAGAACATGATACTCCTCATACTTTAACTTATAAACTGCTATAGAAATGTAATTAATCTGGCTAATTAAAGCAGGTTAAGTAGATCACATCTTTAATAGAACAAAAATTAAAAAAATATTTAATAAATGTGGAAAAGTATTTCAAAAATCACTCTTAGCCTTAGGTATCTTATATGTGTAAACAAAACCGTTAAATTTTGTAAGAATTGACTGAAAATGACTATGTTGATCTTGAAAGAAAGAAAAAATAAACTTATTATACAGGTTTTGGAGGATCATCTTATTTTGAAAGAACTCCTGAAAAGTAAATTAGCACAAGTACATTTAACAATAGATAGTCATCTGCAAATCTTACTTCAACCAATAAAACAAATAATTTTGCCCCAGGAATAGGAATGCCTTCATGTTTACTTTAAAGCACTAAATATATTGGAGAAATATAAATTGAAGGAAATGTAAATGGATAATTATAGAATTTATCTATGCAAATATCTGAAAATATACAGCCAGAGATACAGGCAGAATCTTTTTTGAATGAATATAATCTTGGATATGATCTAAAGGATTAAATTGTGTAATAAGTTTAATAAATTCAAATATTGCATAGATAAAATAATACCTTTACTGAGCTCTTTTAGGATAGTAGAGAATAAAAAGGTTTTATAAAAGAGCTTAAGGCTAAGTATAGGTTTGATAATAATGTATTGTTCTAAAATATATAAAAATCCTCTGCTCAAACTAATAATTTTAGAGTAAATCTTGAATTAGAGTCTGGCAAAATGGTTAGATTTAATTTTTCAGAAACTGATAACCTTCCTAAAGTAATAAGTATATTCTGTATTAACCATAAGCTCTCTGCCAAGAATTAGCAAAAACTATTAAGTATCTGTGAATAATCTATAAAATATTATAAAGACATGTAATAATAACAATAAAAGTATTAAAAACATGTAAACTCCACTCACTAATTTATTAATAGTTGATTAATTCATTTAAAAATAATTCTATAAATATATATTTATTATTAATTCTAATCTAAAAACATCTATCATCTATTCCCAGAAATTTATTTTTTCTATTACTTATTAAAAGCCTTGTTTATTTCATAAATGTAAATGATTGATTATTTTATAAAAATGATAGAGGCATGTGAAAAGGTAAAAAAAGCTAGCAAATATATTTACCTTTTAAATTGGAACTTACTAATTTGTTTTTATGATTGATTAGATTAAATTTTCAAATAATCTTAGAATATACTTTAGAATCAGTAAACCTAATAGAAGTTTAGGACTGATAGAATTTCATTGTCTTATATTTTTCTAAAGTAAGTTCTTAATATTAAAAAATCAATTTTGTAGAAACTATAATCTATTTTCTTCAATTTGCTTCTTTATTCTTTATGCAATTCCCAAAACCGCCTCCTGATCGCAGGAAGAAAAATGGAACACTTATTGAAAACTAAAAAATTAAGAATTATGAAGAAGAGAGAACAATAAAGAGTGATAATAGCATTAGTAAAATAATAAATGAAAACAAAATGATGAAATTATTTATATTATTTTGAAATTGTTTTCATAAGAGAATGATGATCAATAGGATAAGCCAAAAGTATTTTCGTACGAAGAACTTTTTAAAGGTCTGAAAGATGATGATGAAGAGGATAATAAAAATACTATTAAAAAAGTTAGAAAATAATAGAACTAAAAAATGAGAGAAAGCTTAAGAGACTATACTATAATATAAAACTTTAGTGGAGATAGAGATGAGATACCAAAATAATTAAATATAATCCTATTTGGACCAACTGGCTCTGGAAAAAGTTCACTGATAAAGTAAGATTACAATTCTTTCTAATAGAAAGTTAAGTAAAATATTATTAAAAATAATTTAGGACATTCTATTAAGCATTAAATGAAGCTGGAGACCTACCAGATAATATTAAAAAGGACTTTGTCATATAAACTCTACATCATAATGAAGGTACTAAAAAATTAACAAATGTCCTTATAAAGAAAGGAAAGCATCAACTAGTTGAAACTGGGAAAAATACTTTTACAATAGAAAATAGCTCCATATACTGCCTTGATACAAGAGGATAAATCTATCTTAGTGAATAAGAAATGTAGCAGTTTAACCTGATAATAGATGTAATTTCTTATCTTATGCAATTTTTTGTTGAAAACTTTATATTTTTGCACACTTTAACTTAATAGATTTAAATTTAAACTCTAAAATCATAAAGGGAAAGGTTAAGAATATGAGTGTTGTTGAATAAAGAAATTATAGATATGCCTACTATTTATGGGAATTCTGGAAGAGAAGTTCTGAATTATTTCCTGACGATATTTTAGAAGATGATACATCTATTGAGAATTTTCCTCATTGTGTTATTATAGTATTTGATGGAAGCTTAGATGAAATTCCTAACGGGGAAGAGGAAACTCAATTCTATAGATAAATTTTAGATTCGTTAAGAAAAAAAAGTATTATTAAATTTTAGATGAAACGTAAATTAAGTAATATTATATTTAATAGATTACTTTCAACCTTAAATTGTTATGAGCAGACTCGATCTTGTTGAAAAAAAGATGAAAAATGTTTTTGATAAACACCCAAATATGAGCGAAAATGAAAAAGAAATGAAGATGAGTGAAATAATAGACTAAAAAATATAATAGGTAGTGAATAAACTCTAAATTCCAAGAAGTTCAGTTCATTTCTTAGAAAATTATAATGCTTTGAGTAAATTAATTATTTAAGTTAAAAATCTCAAATATTAAGTAATTTATTTATTCTTTTAACTAATGTAGATCCAAAATTTGATGAAAACGTAAACTATTATACTTTAAAGCTGCTTTAGGAATGCACAAAATAAGGTGATTCCTTTTTAGAATAATACATCCAAAAAAAATTAACTTAGAAAGGCATCTTTGATAATTGTTCAATTTTTTGATATAATGATCTTAGAAATCTTATTAAAATATTTTTAGATTATTCCATAATCTTTCTCTAAGCCTAAATACTTCTCTAATAACTTTATTTATTTCAATCCTAATAATAATAATAATAATAATAATAATAATAATAATAATAATAATAATAATAAAAATCTAATTTATAACCCTATATTTTATTATATAATTTATATATATCTTCAATCTATAAAAAATAATCAAAGTTAATATTTCTATTTAATAACGAGTTTATATTTGATTAAATAATATATTTTTCAATGTTTAAGTAATTTTGCAAAAAAAAGATTAGGATAATAGTTTTAAAAAGAATAAAATAATGGAACAAAAAAGATGTTAAAACAAAAACTATATTTGCTTTGTTATTACCTTGCCTTGATCCTATTTTTTAAGTACCAAAATATAAGAAAACTATTTTAAATCAGTAAAATTCAGTAGAAATAAAATTAATATAAATTAAATTCTTTAAAAGAAGTGTTAATTAAGAATATTATCAGTAGGATTAGTAGGATTGTAAATTATAGTTTTAAGAATAAATCTTAACAAATATATTTTAGATCAATTGGATAATTAAACCCTTACTATATAGTTTTATTTTTATTTTAACAAGAGAATTACTGAATCAATTAATCAATTTTTAGTTATAATATCCTTTAACTTTCGTAAGATAAGAAATACTCACATGTATTTTATTTTAGTATTTAAGTAAAAAATACTAAATCAATTTTTTATGCATATTGATTTATGCTATTAATTTAACAAAGTAAGAAAATAAAAATTTTTTGATAATATGTATTAAGTCTGTAAGGTGCTTAAATTATAACAAGCAAAAAATAAAAAGATAATTAGATCATACAAATTAAAAATCAAAGTTAAGCTAATTTTTTAATTTAATAAACCCAGTATTTTTATATAAATTTTTACATCAATTGTGTTGACGATGATCACGAATGTAAGTGTTAAATCTAGAATAATTATGAATTATCACACAAAACTAATTACTTTTATAAATTGGTGTTTATTTTAGTTATATAACATCCTCTTTTTAAAAATTGAAAAGAAGATATATTTTATATATAAAAAAATTAATTAATAGTTAATAACATATTTCCAATTTCAAATAACTTATAGAAAGAATATAAAAAATGTTAAGCGAAGACATCGTGATTCCCTAAGTGCCTAAAAATGTATTTATGCTTGCTCTCACTGGCTGTTCTACTAGTGGAAAAACTACACTTAGTAGAGAATTTGAACGCTATTTTAATGAAGGGGAGGCTAAGATCACAGTTATCCATGAGGATGCTTTTTATAAACCAGAAGAATACATTTATGGTGTACTAAAAGGAAATTGGGAGGTAAAAGATTCGATTGATTGGAAAAAATTTGTAGATCACATTTCTACGACACTATCTGAACTGAATCCTAATGAAAAGCATTTGATTTTAATTGAAGGATTTACAATCTTCTATGAGCCTGGATTATATCAAATTATTGATGCAGTTATTTTCATGCATCTTGATGATGAAAATGTAATTAAGCGTAGACTTGTTGGACCTTGGAATGATACAATTGAGTATTTAAATGATTGCGTTATTAAAGATTATAAGAAATATAAAGTAGATGTAATTAAGGAGCTTTTGGATTAAGAAAAATAATTTATAGTTTTAGATGGAAGAATCCCTTAAGATTAGGTATTTAAAACAAGTCTGTAATGGTACTAAAGCTTGAAAAAAATTTGAAAAATATTATAAAAAGATTAAATTCTACTAAATTAGTAAATAATAATGAAATTAATAAACATAATTTTATCAATTTCTTGTATAATTTTATGATATTTAAATGTATTCAGTTAATCATCTTCCTTTACTACTTAAATCTTTGTTCGATTCTTGCTTGAATATCTCTTCAAATAAGAAAATATTTTTAAATGTAAGTTAAAATTGTACTGTATAACAAGGAAAATAAGATAGATCTACACAGATACTACAGATACTGAGAAATATATGTATTTTTTAAATAATTACAAGTTATTTTCATAAGTTATATCATACCATTTTATTCACCAATAGTATAAGTAAGTAATTTAACTAATAATTGGCGTTTATTTACTTACCCAAAAAAATCAAGAAACTCCTTTGTTTGACTATTTCTATTAAGAATTTTAAAAATCGAAGATAAGTTATATACCTAGACCTTAACTAATTAATTATCCCTAAGTGCAAATGTTATGAATTAGATAGAAATATAAAGATACTTAATCAATTTAATAATCTTAATAAAAAACTATATTTATTTGAAAATAACACATAAACTTAACTCTTCAATTATTTATACATTAAATGGGAGTTATTATTATTATCAAAGAGAAGGAGCTACCATTTCTGCAACAAAATCAATTGATGCTAAAACTTTTTCTCCATCTAAAAGTTCAGCTTGGACATGATCTCCATGCTTAATAGGGCCAACACCATCAGGAGTGCCAGTTAAGAATAAATCACCAGGGTATAATGTCATGAATTTGCTTGCATATTCAATTTAATCTTTAATCTTAAAATGCATGATGCCAGTGGTGTCTTTTTAAATAGTTTTTCCATTGATTCTGAAATGTAAAATCAAATTGTAAGGATCATGAACCTTATCTTTAGGAATAAATTAACTAATAGGTAAGAATTTATCCTAACCCTTAGATAAATCCCAAGGGAAACCAGCCTTCTTTGCAGCAGCTTGAAGATTTCTATCTGTCAAATCAAGAGCTAAGAAGTAGCCACCAACATAGTCTTACCAACTTTCACCAGTTTTTGTAAAATTCTTGTGACTGGCTTCCTTACTAACCATAAAACCAAGTTCGATTTCATGATGGACTTCATTTTTGGTAAAGAATTGAACCTTTTATCCTTTTTAAATGTTAGAAAGGATAGAAGAAGGAGGTTTTTAGAAAATGACTGGTTCTTTAGGAACTTCATTACCACCCATTTCCTTAACATGCTTTACGTAATTCTTGCCAATAGCTAAAATCTTATTTGATCTGGGATTTAAAACTTTAGAGAAAAGTTGCTCCATTTTATTATTGCTTTTGATGTATACTTTACTTTTATAAAAAGCCAAAAAGATATTTAATGTTTGTTTGATAAATTGAAATGTGTTTCTGTGGTGATCAGATTAGTAAGAATCTTTATCAAATAGATATTTAGAAATTTGATGTTTGTTGCTCCTATCAAATACATACTATTTGATCAAGAAAGCAATTTTCTTTCATAATTGGGTAAATATTTTGTTATTATATTCTTCTAGAAATAATCTTTCTTCTTACTTACAGCTAAAAAATATTATAGATTCTTAAATTAAATATAAGAAATTTCTTTGTCTTTCCTATTTAAAGTTTACAAAATTTTGAAAGAATAACCACTTCTCATTTGATAAAATATTTAAATAAGAAAAATTGCTTTATTTTAGTAAAAAATATTAATTATTTACCTTTTAAATATATCTTTTTTCATTTATTTTTTCTTTAAAAGAAGAGATTTCAAAAAGTAACAAATAAAGGAGTTAGTTAATTTAGAGGTAAAATAAATCTATTTTGGTTATAATAGTATTCGTACATTTAAGATATAAATAATTAAATCTTTATTATATAAATCAATAATGTAAGTTTACAAATAAATTTATGAGTGCTTTCAAACATTTATAAATTGATATATAAGTTAATAGTCTTCTAACAACTTAATTTGAAAATTTAAATGCTATTTCTAAGTTTATACTAAAAATTCTAATGTTAATAATAATAATAATAAATAAATTCTAAATGGGATAAGTAGTGATTAGTTTGAAGTCAAGGAAGATAAAGATGAAAACAGCTAAATTGAATTAATCTATTTTCTCTTCTAAGTGCTGTTTTTGTTGTTATTGATAATCATAATAATGATTCCAGCTAATAGCTAATATTGCTTATTGAGTTTAGTCAGTTTAAATAGCTGATTAAATAAGTGATTCCCATCATCAATTAATAATTTTTAGTAGCTATTAGTTATAATTTTAATTTTGAAGATATTTATAAATATATTTGGAATACAATAATAAAAGAACTGTTTTTTTTATTTTTCTAAGGAATTTTATTAGTATTTTGCTAAGAAACAGTGGCTGATGGAATCATTATAAACAAATTGGGTGGGTGTATAAAAGCTAAGGATTTATTAGGATATATTTATTTTCTAATTATATGGTTTTGTTTGTGTTGTTGTTATAGTTGTTGTTATTAAATGATTGATAAATTTGATTATTTCTAAAGATGTTTTTGTAGTTATAAAATTTTATTATTAAAAAAAGCGATTGATTTTCATTTGGCTAACTAGATTTATTTCCATTAAATTAAAGAAGTAAATTAAGAAAGCAATTAGTCTTTTTGCTTACTTAATTTACTTTAATCAAAATGATTTTTCATTTATTCACATAAGTTCTAATTTGATTTCATCATTGTCATAGGACTAAGGATTATTCTATTATTGCTATTGAGCTTAGTTATTAATGTCGAGGTTATCTATGTTAAGATCATAATCCTCTTCGTATTTATTAGCTTAATAGGTATTCTCAAAGTTGTATTAATAGTTTGGATCAAAATTTTAGTAGTAGTAGTTTTCCTATCCATTATTGAAATAAATATTCTAATCATAATTATTGTGTTAGTAATTCTACTCATTACCCATTTCTTGTTGATATTCTTAAATTTATGACATAGATTCTTGCTATCCCTTTCCCTTACCCTTCTTTGGTTTAATAGGTTTCTCTAATTTTGCTTGAGCTTTTTATTACTCTTTTATTTATTTTCTCATTTCTTTATTAGCCTTTTTCTCTTCTGCAGTCAATTTGATGCTACTTTTACTTCTCACTGCAATTTCAGGTAAAGGAGGAGGGATTTGATTCTATTCGATTTCTTATAAAGATATTTAGACATTCATATGATTTCCATTTTTGTTTTCATCATTCAAGTCTCCATAAATATTTTCTTGATTGATAGCTTAGTGGTATTATTGTTGTTAAGGCATTCCTTGGTCATTATTATCTTAGTTTTATTAAATTTCATTTTAGTAATGATTTAAATTATCGTTCTAATAAAGAGCATAATTATCTACACCTTCAAATTATTCATGTTCATACTTAATATTTTATTGCAATTTTTCATTTTAATTATTGATATCCTATTAATTTAAATCTTGAATTTGATTATTAGACATTTGGTACTCTAATTAAGGAGATATTATTTGATTTTAAGATCCGATTTATTAGAGTGATCTACCTTGATCATTAATTATTTCAGTTTAAGATTTGCTAATAGTTGAACTTCTGCGTTTTGATTGTGTCTACTTACGGTTAGATTCTTTTTTAGATTTAACTTTAATAATTTTTACTTCAGAAAGACCTTCTTCTTATTATGTAATACCCACAGCTTCTATCTTCTCCTCAATCTTGATCTATGATTCTTACTTAAGAGTAATATTTTAAGTAGTGTCCATTTATTAGTATTTTATTTAATCTTCAACCATATTCTACTATTGGCTATTGATATTATCTTAACCATACAAATGAATTTGTTAATCTTCTTATTCAATTTGTTCTTACTCTTGAATTATATCTAATTAAATATCAATAAAAAATTATTAACATATATATCAAAATTCTATTTACTTTCTTGTGGAGTATGAGGATCTTATTAAGAGTTCTTATCAGATTTGGATTAGGCTTTAGATAATTTGTTACTGATCTAGCTGTTATTAGCGTTTTATTAAGCTTCTTGGTTTTGTTTTTCTTTTTTAAGCTTCTTTGATAAGGAATGTTCAAGAGAAGGTTAAGCAATTTGGCTTTATAGGAATATTTCTTTAGTGATAGTTTCTTTTGGTCTTTCATTTTAAATTCTATGTACAAGAAGTTTGACAGTAGAATGATCCATATTGAATAATCTGCCAACACCTCTGTAACTCTTTAATTTATCATATTAGACAAATACATCCCACTTTTCTTCAGTAGTAAGATCACGAATACCACGTTTCTTTTCGTTAACACTTTTCTCCTTTTGGATTATTGGAGTAGGATTATTATTGAAGTTCTAGTTTTCAATATCACTATTGCTATTATTGTTAGCATTTCCTATTTCAGGATGAATACTTGAAATTTTTCTCTTTCTGTTAGCTCCTTTTGTTGATGATTTTGAACTTTTTTTCTTAGAGAGCTTATCAGGTAGAGCTAGTTATTCGCCTTCTTCTTCCTCCTAAGCTAATCCCATCTCCATTCTATTATTATTGGCATTTATGTCATCTTCATCATCATCCTCTTCAATAACTTTCTCGCTGATATTTCTATAATTATCTTCCACAATATCCATGCCTTTATCATTTCTGTC
Source organism: Tetrahymena borealis (assembly GCA_000260095.1). Lineage (NCBI taxonomy): Eukaryota > Ciliophora > Oligohymenophorea > Hymenostomatida > Tetrahymenidae > Tetrahymena > Tetrahymena borealis. The sequence continues at coordinate 313,180 of JH651230.1, read as the reverse complement.
TTTTTATCTAATTTTCTTTTCTGAGATTGCATTTCTTTCAATTATCATCTCTTATTAAATTTACTTTTAGGAGTTAATATTGGTATAAGAATCATTTTGAATAATAGATGTGAGGGAAGGTTAAGTCATGTGCTAAGGATGAAGATGTTACATCATTTGATATTCTCCTTGATTTCTTTAGTCTATATGAAATTTTTATATGCTACCCATTTACATTTAATCTTCCTATTACTAACTTTAGTTTCCTAATTTCATCAAATTACCACTCTAATCTAATTGTAATCCTAAATTTTCTGTATTGTAATGTTAAACTCTAGGATTTTATATTTGCTAATAATTTCCAAATTAGTTGTTATTCCACATTTAATCTACTTATCTTGGTTAAAATTGCTAATTTCCTACCTTCTTGTGAAGGTTTTCCATCAAGTTATTTTCTCCAAAAATAGTTTAAGCCTTTAATCCTATTTCCTATACATTTTCTAAACTATTTGGAATTACTGGATCACTTTATTATTATTACTATTCGTCTTATTTGTCATTTTCCTCTTATGTATTTGAAACCATGATACTTGTTTTTGCTTTTTTTCTGCTTTGAGCTCTTTTCTTTGGTTCCTTTGCAGGCTTAGCTGCTGAATCAGTAGTGAATTGCTATTTAATAGTCTCTTCCTAAAAAGGAGGAATATTTTCTATTTTTTCTTAAATCTATTCACCTTATTATATCTACAAAGCAAAATTTTCTTTAGCAATATTAATTTTTTCACTTCCAAATTTCATTTATTAATCAACTTAATTTTAATTTATCATAGATACTGTTGTTGATGCAGATGATGTGGCATTAGATTTATCAGAAGCGCTGGATTTTTTTTCTCTTTGTTTTTTAGGAGGAGCATCTGTGTTATTACCATTCTTATTATTCTTCTTTGAGTATTTCTTTTTACCAGTGAGTAATTAAGGAGTTTACATGTCATCTCCTTAATAATTGAATTAGTTGATATTTTAATCATTTTATAATGCTAGCTCTTGATCATTGTTATATTAATAGATAATCTCCTACTCCTTTTGTTCGAAATTGGTATCTTCTACTTCTTATTTGCTATTTTTAAATGCATAATTTTAATAACTAAAAATATTTTGGAAAGAATATTAATGATTTTAGCAAATTCTCTTTTCAATTTCAAAATTATGGAATAGTGTAAAAATAAAATCATCATTTAAATTGAATCTATAGCAATAAATTTCTGAAAATTTAAAATAACTTCTATATTGAAAACTTTTCAATTCAAGGTTTTTTTAAAAAATAATAGTTTCAATTAACTTAATTTTTCATTCACTAAGTATTTTAATTAGGAGGATAAATACCATTTTGAGCCTAAAATTTTTAAAATAGTAACTAAAATTTGCAAAAAAAGATAAATAATGTTTTCCTCCATTTATTTGGTTAATTTGTTAAAAAATATTTGCTAATTTCATGAAAAAATCACTGTTCAAATGTTTGATTCGATGTGAGATATATAAATAAAATTACTTTTCAAACCCAAGTGCCTCATTAGAAACAAAAGTATATGCTTAGTTTGCTATTCCTCCGTGACCATGAATATATTGAGAATTTGGATTGTAGATGAATTGTTATTATGATTATTATTAGATAAATTTATCATTTTCTTGATCCATTTATAAATTTTCTTCATTTAAATTATTTCCTTCATTTTATTGTATTTAAATGTATTATTATTATTATTGTTACTATTAATGCATGTGAATATGGAGCAAGCCATTCTCAGCACCATTATTTTAAATATTTTATTGCTAAAAAGGTTTTTATAGACCTTAGTATTCATTTTAAGAATAATTCTCAGTATTTTATACTTCTGGTACATGAATTAGCTTGGTAATTTTTGTTCCATTTATAGAAATACCGTGCTACTAGCTATTTTGTGGCTATATCATTAAAGGATTTTCTAAATGACTTTACTCTTTTAATTATTACTATTATTAAGATCTTCTTTTTTGATTTGAAGGAATAGATGTATTAATCTCTAAGGGATCATTCTAAGCTCTTTCATATGTTTTAACAATTTAAAAATCTTGCTTATCCATATTTGGGAGTTCTTCCAATTATCCTAATTATAAATCTTCTTCCTCATCTATTTTACTATGATTGCCATATGCTATATTTTCTTATAATTCTAGCTATCCCTTTTAAATAGCTGCTTTTTTCCCTTTCTTAGTTGTACTTTAACTTTTTGGATTTTCTTATGGGTTTTAGCTATTTTTGGTGCTAGAGTTTCTTGGCTTCTTTTATTTAGTTGATGAGGTAGGAACAAGCAAAGGAGGTGCCGGAGTACTAAAATTATCTATATGCTCATTATTAGTAAAATTATTATCTTAATTAATAATATTTTCGCGAATCTCCAACTGATTACCAACATCTGAGTATTGGTAAAAAGGATTGTTGTTTATATTGTATTGGATCTAATTCTTTTATACTTCATAATTATTAATTAATCCAATCTATGAATCTACGAAGGGAACATTAGCTGGAATCTGATTGCTCATATAATTTTACATATTATAATTGTATTGCTTGACTGGTTCAATAATATTTTGGGGTGGTAATGCATACTATTGCTACTAATACTGCTGTTACATATTTAAATATTCTCCTTAATTGGGATTTTGGTTTGCATACCCTATATCATTTTCCTATCCTTCAAGTTGAATCTTATCGCTATCGAATGTAATCTAATAATTATTATATATTGGATTTTCAGCCATTACAAAGCCGCTCATATTTCCTTAATTTGGATCTTCTATGTTAAACTAATTGCCATTTCCACCTTTTACATTTTGCTTTCCTTTAAAATAAAAAAATTTATTATTATTTTTTTCTTATACCATTATTCTCTCCGATTGGAGAGAATCAAAAGGTGTATTAGAATAAAATTTAAACTTAAGTAAAAATGATCAATATTACTTAAATTTTTGAATAATGAATTTGAAAAAGGGATTTAAGGTTTCAAAAATATGCTTGACCAAGCAATAAAATAGATTAATTATCTTCTCTTTAAAATATTTATCGTTAACACAACTCAGAAATTACTTTTTAAAAAGGATTAGTGAAGGAAAAATAGTAAGAGAAAGAGAGAGATTGTAAGGCCTCTCTGTCTCGCGCCAAACATAAAATTTTAGTAAATATCAAAATTTATATATAAACATAGGATTTGATTGTAAAATGATATTAAAGAAATTAATTTTGTAGGTATGATTTAAAGAAATCCTCATAAACTCTTTTATTATCAACACTACCACTGCCACCACTTATATGTAATTTTAAAAAATTTAGTCTATTATCTACACTATTTTTAAACAAGAAAAGCTAATCGATTGAGAGATAAGATTTGTAAAGATTTCAAAAGAAAGTTAGAAAATTTAGTAATTAGTTATAGAATCCTTTCAAAGAAGGATAAAAAATTTCTTTCTTTTTTTGTTTGTTTGTTTGATTGATTGTAAATATCACGTAAATCTAGTATTCACCTAGAGTAAGAAAAAAGGGAAAATGTTTGATAGAATAATTGTTGTAGCAAGTCTGCCTTATTTCCTTCTTTATTAAGAGCTATTGAAAGCAAATTGAAGAAAGCTTAGAAATAATTATGATTATATTTTTTAATTTCTCTCTTATTTGCCAACTAAAAATCAAACAAAAGCTTAAATTTCAATCAATCAATCAACTTACTTAATAAAAAATTTTGATTAATTAGTAAAAGCTAAGCAATCATATCTCAAAAATATTCCTTCTTGCTTCTCATTACTCTAAGCAAAGCCAATTAGAGAATGAAATAATTTAAAAAATCAATTTATTCTTGATTTATCTTTCCATAGAGTTTAATTAAAAATGTAGATCGTAACTCTCAGTAAATAAAAGGATCTTTAAATCCTCACTGGCTGGAATTGATTTTCGAATTCAAAATCAAATTTACTAAAGATATATTAAAATCTCTGACATAGCCAATGAAAGATACAAGATTAATGAATAATGATAGTATGAGTAAATCAACTTTCTCTATTTTTCTTTTTTTTGTTTAACAAATCGAATGACAAAGTGCAATTGAATGTGAGAGTAATTTTTTTTAGAATTAATAAAATTTAAACTTAGATGAATTTAAGATCATGCAGCAAGTATGGATAGGAGTAAACTTGAGGATCTATGATTGATAGCACAGTTAAAATAATTTATTAAGTAAGCTTGATAATGAATGTAAGGAAAGAACTGTTGTTGCTGCAAGCAAATGTAAACAAAATGGGAGATTAAAAAAAATATTACTTTAAAAAAAAAAGATTTTGATAGATTGATCAATACATTTATTGAATTATTAGGTGTGGAGTTATTAATATTTTGAAAATAAATATTAGGAGGTTTTTTTGATAAATTGAAGTTAGGAAATAAATTATTTGTTAAGTGAGTGTGTAAAGAAAAGAAAGAGAGTGAGAGATCGAGAGAGTGATAGAGTTTATGTGAATATAAATGTGTGTTAATAAGAGAGGAAATTAGCCAAGTATTTTGTACTATTGGATTTTGTTACATATTTATTTGACAAATGAAAAAAAGAGGATTTCTCTAAAGAAAGAAAACTGAAAGGGAAAAGAATTTGAAAGAAGAAGAATACCTTTGCGAGATTATCTTTTTTATTTTAATTCTGGTTATTAGTTTGGCTGCTAAAGTTATTTGTAATCCTAGTCAATGTCTATATTACTAAAATAATCACCTTACTAAATTTAAGTATTCATCCCAGCTGCTTAATTTCTATTTTATTTTATTAATGATGTTTGATGTTGCTGCGGGAAGTGAAGATCGATCAAGAATGTTTGTTTTATTGATTGATTGATTGAATCTATTTTTGATTATCTAGGTTCCTTTCTTTCTATCTTTGATGATTAATTCACTACTCCAAAGGGGAATATTTTGATGGATGATTTTCCAAATTAATATCAATCAATCTGTGATAAAATTGATGCTCTTACTATTTATCTATCTTTCTTTCTTTTTTTCTTGTTTTCTTTTCTTGCTATTTTTTTTTCCCTTTCTTTCAATAAAAAAAATTTTCTTTTATTTATAATTCCCCGCCCCACTTCTTTCTTTCCCCAATATCTAATATTCCAATACAATCTTGATTCATTAATTGCGCGAGAATGTAAAAAAATGTTCTAATTTAATTTCTACATGCAAACAAAATTTTTTACTTATTCATTCATAAATTTTATTATATTTTGTGTCTCTCCATTATATTTTATTTTGATTAAGACTGCTAGCTCGCTTGTTTGCTTGCTAGCTTGTCACAAAAGCATTCATTCATTTATGCAAACAAAAATTTAAAAATTATATGCACATACTCTAAGATACTCGCTCGCCCTCTCCTTTCAAAATGAAATTTTCATTTTTTCTCACTATTTTTTATCTTTTCCTTACTTTTCAGCCCTCTCTGCTTTGATATTTAAATTTCCTTCTCTATCTCACTCTCTTTTAGTCAAAAAATATAATTATTTATTTAAGCATCATTATATATAGTTATTGCAACCCTTTCTTTTTTTTTGTTCTTCTTCTAGTCCTCTCGACTTTATTACACTTCCTATATAATTTCTTTATTTTTTACCCATTCCCCTTTTTTCTTTTATTATCATTTACATTTAGTTTTTGACTTACATCTTCTTTTTTCTTTTGAAACAATTACTTGCATAGGAAGGAGAAAATAAGTAAATAGAACTTTAAGTTTGGTATTTAATAGACATTTTTTATCATAGATAATTTAATTATTTTAATTTAAATCAATTTAAATTACCCATTACAAATAAAAGTTTGTGATATTAACTCCCACAAATCATTTCAACTATTTTATTTTCAATTTTATATCTTTTTTACCCATCTTACTCTTTATGATTGATTTATTTTTTGGATTTATCTTATACTATTTTACTTTATTACAATATCCCCCTTACCATACATATAAATAAATGAAAATAAAAGGTTCCCTAATATTTTTGGGGGCTTGCTTTGATTTGAAGCATTTAATTTTTTAAAGAAAGGTAATCATCTATAATGAAAAGTACTCTTAAATTTAATAAATTTTAATTACCTACTACTAACCAGTATATTTAATAATCTCTTATAGCTCTTATGTATCTAATTGTTTACAGATACTTTCATATGGCATATAATACTTGTAATTTCTTCTTTCTTCTTATTCTTTATTTTACACTTTCCCTTTATGCAGTACTTTCTTCTTATCCTTGTGATAATTAAAATAATATATCAATAAATAATCCAATTTTTCAAAAATGACGTCTTATTATTATTAACCAAACAATCAATTTCTTCCTTTTTAGATCCCTTCTAATTATAACCTACTTGTTTCTTCCTTACTAAATATTTATCTAATCTTATCCATATAAATTAATACATTTCAAGTTATATTTTTTCTCTTCTCAAAAGTGCTAAAAATTTTAGTTTTATAAGATAACTCATTCAAATTCTTTCAATTATTGTGGAAAGAACATCTAAGACAGAACACTTACATCAATCTTTTTGTAGATTAAATAAAATTTATAAAGCCAAGTTTGATATTTTTTCAATTTTATTATTAGAATGAATATTTTTTAACTTTAAATACTTCAATATTACCTCTTTCTATTATTATACAAAATCTAAAAAAGATTCAAATAGAATTAAAGTTTAAAATAGTCAATAAAGGGACTGTACTATTATTATATATTTTAATAAATAAATAGAAATTTTTATATTTTATATGAATTGATTGATTATCAACGTTAATAATCTTGGTAAGATTATAAATTATTCAAAAAGTTAAGAACAATAATAATACTCACTTGCTGCTAATCCTGTAATTTATTAATTGACTTAATCCTTAGCTCCTTTATAAGTCAAAAAAATTATTTAAGAGTATTTTAAAATTTTTAAGATTTTAAATATTGAGATTGTTAGTAAAAAAAAGTACTTTTTTTAAAGAGATCATAAATTTTTAATCATAATATTTGTAAAAGCATATTTATAAATATATTCTAGGTTGAGAAAGATTAAAATTTATAATTTATAACTCAATTAGTTTCTAAATATTACAAATAATTAATGAAGTAAAGATTTTTTAATACATTTGTGATTATTTTTCTTGATTTATTAATTAAAACTAAGATTTGTTTTATGATTAAATGATATCTTTAAATTATTACTCTTATCATCTATTGATTATCATTTATTAACTATCTTTAAATTAAGAAAATTGGAAATTTGTAAAATATTAAAAATGATATTTCTAATTTATTTCATAAGTATCCTTAAATTAACTTTATTTTTATTTCAAGATGAATTAATTTTATTTCCATATTTTAAGTAAAATAAAGTATAAAACAAATATACCTATTGTTTTAAAAGAAAGAGATTAGCATTAATTAGATAATTATTTATAAAATGCATAGGGTATTTGTCTTTATACTTTATAAATAAATGAGTTAATATAGCTGCCTGCTTAAAATATAATTTAGTATTAATGAGAAATTAAAATATAATTAGTTAGTTAGTTAAAGATTTAAATTTATAATTTAGAAATAATTTTTCAATATTTAACAGATAATCAAAATAATAATTAAATAATATAGAAGAAAATAATTTAATTAGTTAATTATAATGAAAAGATCCTGTCTGTTAGGTTATTATAAGGCTTAAAACAGATGCCTTAATAGCAAATTTCTTTATTATTAGCCTCGTTAGATTATTAATTAGATGGTAGTTATATAGTATTTGAGGAAGATTCAGGTGCTTAATCTTATTTTATTGATGTTTTGAAAGATGGTTATAAAGTCCAAGAAAAATCATTTAATAGTGCTAAACTAATGTAAAATGGTTAGTTATTTTGTATTTAAATATCATATTTATCCTACGTATTTAACTTTCTATGAAAAATAACATTCCATACATTTGTGGTTGGGTTATATAATGGCTCATCTCCTGTTTCATCTAATACATAATCTTCTGTTCCAGGTGGATTTCTTAATTTATCAAGTACAAACCTGTCTTAAGATGAAAATTCTATATTGCTTCTATCTTCTATAATAACTTTTCCATTTTCATATTTAAAAGAAACTACGTCCATATCTGCTGATAGAGGAGTTTAATTGTATGATATTCCCATTGCAATATATCCATTATTTTTCCCTGCTATCAAAAAATATATAACATCGGCTTCAATAGCATATGATACTTACCATGAATTCGGAAATTATAACAGGACTGGTTGCTATGATTATTATTATGATAAAATAAGACGGCTAAATATTAATATAAGTAAAAAAGAAGGAGATAGGTTCATTTTATATTAATTTTTTGTAAATTTATTAAGTAAAAATTATTTTAATTATAAAACTTGAGATAAATGTTGTTTTTTTATTGATTTTATTTATTCCTAATCTATATTAAATTTAAATTGAATCTATTTTTAATCAATAATATCATTATAATGAATAAATCTTTTAGTTTTCAATTTTAATTTTGGATTTATGTTTTTTCCTTTTAATTCATCAACATTTTCTTGCTTTTTAAAAGATTTATAATAATCTTAGACTTTTTATAAACATTTTAATGATAAAAAATTTAACAGATGAAAAAAAAATAATTAAATTATTTATCTATTTGATACATTTATTACTAAAAGAATATCAATTTTAAAAATAATATTAATTACCATCATTGAAATAATATTCCTTAAAATATTTATTATTTACCATAATTTACTATTGAAAGTAAAAGTTTACTTACTACTGCCCAGAAGATTTTGCTAATTTCTGGCTTATTTGCTTATTAAAATCAGATTATAGATAATTCTAATCAACAAAATTTAATAATATATATAAATTTAAGATTAAGAATTAGTTTTAGTATTTCTTGAGTTTTTTAATTATTTAAACAAATTCAATAGTTCCCAGAAACTGATGTAGTAAAATAATAATTCAATTTTTAATTATTTAAATCTTTTATGAAATAGAAATAAAAAATACTTTAAAAATTAAAAAAGAAATAAAACAAAATGCTAAAACATAAAGGAAAAATTTAATACAAACTTTATTGTATTTATTAAATGATAGAAATAAGTTATTTAACAATTAAATGATCATTTTTTTGAAATTTAAGTACTCTAAACAAACTCAAAATTCAGATGGAAAAAATTTATTTCATCTTTTAGTGATCAATCAATCATTCAATTAATTCTGTAATTATTAAGTAAACTTTGATCATATCCTGAAATGGGATTCTTCTTAGTTTCTAATGTAATTTTTCTAATGTAATCTTGATAATTGCAATCATTCATGGCTGATTATGGTATATATTTAGCTCCATACTTTGCTTTAAAGTTAGGAGAAAAATTTTACAGGTATTTCAAGTCAGATACTTTATCTCCATAGAAGATCATTTTATCATTTGAAGATTGATTATTAATATTGTGGATACTATTATTATTAATACCTGTTTAAGTAAAAGAAAACTCTTTAGAGGTTGTATGGTTTAAGCTTTTATCAGCATTACAATTAAGTTATTTAGGAGTGTGATGAATGGAATTGTGGTATAATTACTATTATTATGATTATGATTATGATTAAATAGATTCTAATTCCTATTGTTGCTAGTATTTTACTCTTTCAGCACTATCGAAAAGATTAGTGATTACTTTATTTTTATTCATCTTCATTTATTAATCATATTCATTTTAAGGGTATTTCTCAGGTGAAAAATATTACTATTTTAAGTTGCCTTATTTACTTTAGTTGGTTGATTCATTAATTTGCATACTGTCTTAAACTGTTTATCTTTTAAACATAAGTGCTCTAGGAGATGAGGAGTTACTCAAGATACTTTAACTATTCGCATTATTAATTTTAAATTAGGAATGATTTTTTACATTTTCATCACTATCAGTCTAGATATAAGGGGATTGTTAGTGTAATTATTTCTACTGGGCCATTTAATACAATTAAGTATTTTCCAAATGGATTTCTTTTGTTTTTTACAAATAATTTTTCTTAATGTTATCTCTTCTATTTACTGTAAATGATGTCTAAGATGCACTGAAAATATTTGGTTTAAATTAATATTTTAGAGATTTCTTGCTAGTTAATCTTTAAAAGGCTTCACTGATTTAACCAGTAGAGTGCCTATGCTAATTTTATTATTAGGTTTGGAGGGCTGATTGAGTGAAATAATCATTTCCTACTGAAGAATCTAAAAGATTTTAATTTTAGCTATTAGCTTGCTTTTACTGTAACTCATGTTAATTATAAATTTACATAGGATATTATTAAGGTCCCCCTATTTGTTCAATATTTTACTTTGAAGGAGGGAAAGCTTCATAGGAAGCTCCAAGCGAGCTATTATTTTCATTTCTACAGATACTTTGTTACAACAATGATTAATGATTTTGATAAGCTAAATACCTATTTTTTTGGCTATTATTTTCTAGAGGTTTCCCCTAACTCAAAACAATAAATTATAAATCTCTTTCTTTTCTCATAAGTTCTAACTTCTCTTCTTTTCTATGGGCCATTTTCAAAAGACGGTCTTCTACTTTTTCTTACAATGAATAGAGATTACCTGCAGCAAGAGCAGTAGATTAGCTCACATTTTTTGGCTTTTATTTTTTCGTAGAGCTGTAATTTGATGTCGAATTATTTATATTAACACTGCTTGCTAGTGAATATTGATTTTGATTGATCAATTCTTATAATGAAATATCATTTCCTTCATCTTATCCAGCAATTCTTTTTCTTAGCTTTTTAGAATTAACTTATGGATCATAGTAAGCAAGTGAGTGTATGTATTAAGCTTTATTTAATAAATTTCCATCTTTATGATCAGATCTCCCTTGGTCTCTCTCATTTGCATAGTTATGAATATTTATCTTTTCTTTTCTTGTTATTTATTTAGGAGATGCAGGATAGTATTCCTAATTTTAATTCTCATAATGATATTCTTCTACTTAAAAGTTCTCAAAATTAGCCTGCTATTATTGCTATTAACTTCTAGTAGTATTTCCTTTTTGTGAATTTGTAGGAGATTTATCATCCATATAATGTCCACTAACTCTTGCTGAAGGAGTGACTAGCCCTCCATATTATTATTGTCTTAAATCTTTTGAATGCTAGTGCTATAATTATTATTCTTATTACTACAGCAATTACAATTTTTACTACTCATCTTCTTCTTTAGTTATCCTATTTAGTTATACTTCATGCTAACTATAAATTGTAACCTTTTCTACTTATAGGACAGTTTAAGTTTTTTCTTCCTCATTTCTGTTCAAATTTTCTTGATACTATGCTGATATGATTTGTTCATCTACATTCATTATTTCATTTTCTACCTGAGGAGAACTTTTCTATTTTAATAAAGTTGCAATAAAATATATGTAAATTTCTATCCCAAATTATTATTAGTTTGGTAAAATCTTACTTAATTATCTAAGTTAGTTGGAGTCCTCAATAAATCTTAGTTGCTATGTTCTATTATATTATTTAGTTTAAAATTATTTTTGTTAAAATTCATTGATTATTTTCTAAGATTTAGAATCTATTAAACTCTACAATATTTAGACTTTAGAAAAAATTACCTTGAAAACCATTTTAATGGGACTATTGATCAAATTACGATTATATTTATATTTCTTATCGTTGACTAGAGCTTTAAATCAAGTTTACTTCTTAATATTCTTAGCTTAGCTTGGGTATAAAACCATTTAAATTTCCTAAACTATGTTATCCTTCATTTTAAGAATAATTACTATTGTCTCCTAGATCTTTTGGGCTCTATTGAGCTAATAATTGAATAAATTTTATTAATTTTCTAATGCATATCATTTTTATAATTAATTTTTTAACATTTTTTAATATGATGAAATAAAAATGTTAGAAATACCTTAAATCCTGGCACTATTCTACTGCTGAAATTGCTCTTATCCATTTATCTATTGAACATTACTATGAAAAGTAAATCAAGAATATAGTTAATATTAGAATTGAATAAAATTATAATTGTAAATCTACATTGTATTTTTATTCTGTTCACTTATTTCATCACCCAAGTTTATGAGGTCGCTCATCGTTTACTAATTAGGAAGTAGCTTTAGATTATTAATTTTTGTATTATTTTTTATTTTCTTGATGGATTCTTACTAATTTATGTTTGCTACAAAATTAAGGTGATAATAATAATAATAAATTTTTTAATAAGGTTGATTAATGATAATTTATTATTTTATTCATATCTGATTGGTTCAAGAAAGTCGATAAATTTCATTATGTTCTAAATGGTTGATAGATAATGAAAATTCAAGCAACTTAATTATTTTCTTCAATATAGATAATAATTCTTATTCATTACATGCATCATAGATTCATTCCTTTATATTTAGCGAATTATTTATTATACATATTTTATTTCTAATAAATTTAATAGTTTATAACTCATAAAGAATAACTAATTGTATAGAAATAAATTAAAATAAGTGAATAATTCAATATTTATAGTTGATTCATAGCAAGCGAGCTAAAAAAAATAATCAAAATTCTCGTATAATAAATTGAATAATTTACTCACTTTAAAATTAATTTAATATGTATAAAATAAATAAATGTATCATTAAAGCAAATTTAATTTCTTCTATAATAACCTATAACTATTTAATAAATACTATTTAGGTAAACTTTTAATCTAAGTATAATTATTCACTTCAAATTATTAAATTGAGGCATCTACATAGAATAATAGAATAAATACTTAGGGTAATTTCACTTAAAAAAAGAATTAATTAAAATTTTAAATTCTAGTAAAAAGTAACAGGGTTAAATTAAATGTAAGTAAGCATTTTAAAATTAAACAACTATTTAATAGGCGAAGAATTTAAATAGTGAGAGGAATTAATGAAACTTATTAAAAATGAATATTTTCCAGATTCATATTTTAATAAAAAATATTTAATATGAGAGAGATATAAAATGAATAAAAATAATGAGTAAACAAGCTTAAATATATTGAACTTAATTTACAATAAGATAGAAGGATGGTTGATGATGATAAAGATTAATTAATTCATAATTATTTATTTATTTTTATTTTTGGTATTTTGATTGTTAGTAATTTAGACGATAAAGTTTTGGTGATAATAGAAATTAGAATAAAATAAAAGAAATATATTATAATTTAACAGAGCATTTTGCATTTTCATTTTTTCTATTTCTTTAAAGCTTTCTTTCTAAGTTCCTAACCTTTCTCTCTTAGCTTACGGTCAGCACGTTAGTTATTTTCTAATAATTCTTTATAAATCTATCCATCTTTTAAATTACGTTCTTTAAGATATAAAATGTCCTAACGATAATTACAATCACTAGGAATAGGGTTGATTTCATGCTCTAATTTATAAGGGAAAGGATTTTCAACATCAAACCATTTAACATCATCAATAAACATTTCGAGATTCCAATAACCAGTAATAGTAGAAATTTATTCAACTACATCTTCCTTCATGTTTAGACCTTAGAATTTATAGAAATGAGGCTTTAAACTATTAAATTTATAGACAAATTTATCGTTAACTCTGTAAATACCACCAGCCATATAATCTATTGTGTTACTGGCACTCTTGAAGAATCCCTTTTTGTCAGGATTTACTTTAACTTCCATAACAAGTTTATTCTTTAAATCGTAGGCTATATATTTGCCATCTACAGACATATATCTAGTACCAAAGGCAGTACCATTAAGACTACCAGGAGCTTGGATGAGACCAACTTAATTACCAGTTTTATGGAATTTGACAGTAACATTACCTTAATTAATACCAGTTACAGAGTTGGCATGCATTTATGCAATACTTTCTAAGCTACCAGTAAGTTTATAGCTATCTGTATAATAAGAGTAGGAACAAATTGGAGGATGATGACAAATTTATTCGCAATAGAAGGGATAACCATCCAAACGACCTTGGTAAGTTTCACCTAAAATAGGATTAAAAGGCTTTTCAAGATCTAAGTACATCATAGTAGTTGTAAGGAGGTAGACAGTACAATTTTTCATTTACTCAATAGGATCAGTTATTTCAGCAGCACGCTTTAAATAGATAGGAGCGAAAGAACAACTGTAAGCAAATCTTTCTAAATTAGAACGAGGTTCAAAAATATCAATAGGTAAAGAAATACTGGTTATAGATTTACCACTTAAGATATTTGAACCAATCTTTGAAAGTAAGAAAGAAATGACTTTTTTTTAGGTAGCGATCTTTTCTTTATTTAAAAAGAGGAATTTACCAGTCTTTAAGCAACGTTCCCAATCTTTTTTGTACTAAAAATGACCTTTTTCAGGATCTGACTTTAAAAATTGAGGTTCGGTTTCTATACGGCCCATATTATATTTTTAGTCAACACAAACACCCCAGTGCTTATTTTTATTTACAAATTCAATCATCTAATTGATAGTCATGCCAGCTAATTTATCACCTGCTTTTTTAATATTGATTTCCCCTATTTACAATTATTGAGAAGTATTTGTAGATATTTAAGCTTCTTGATTAGATTCTGTAGTGTCATTTTAGTGAATTTCTTCACAAAATTTATTTAATTCATTGTTAAGTTAAGCATTCTAAATTTCTTCCTATTCATAGGCAATTCTAATATTGCGCTTTTCTTCATCTTCAATTTATTCAATTGATGTCTTACTATTTATGTTGTTAGCTGAAGAGGTTTGATTTTCATCTGAATTTTCTTCAATCTTTGTCATTTCTTTGTTTGGTTATTCTACTTGAAGATATTTAGTGGCGGTAACTAATTTATAAAGTTAGGTAAGATAAAACTTATTAGATTTGAGAAAAAAGGAAATTAAATAAATAAAATTTTTCAAAATTAATAATATTTGTTTAGGCCACTTTCTTTTGATTTTAAATATTTGCTTTTTTGTTTCCTACAGACAGTTTAATAATATCTAATAAGCTTACCAGGTGAAGTAGAACCAATCTAATTAGAAACTTAAGAGTGTTATAATGAATCTGTTAAATTTTGTCTATTTCTTTTATCATCTTTATCTTAACTTCTAATTTGACTCTTCTTATTTTAACCTTTTTATTGTGTTATTAAAATAGTTAGGTATTCTCTCTTTTGAATAGGTTTTATAGATATAAAATAGCATTTTATTATGATCCTAAATACTCTTTCCTTTTTATTTTCTTTCCAAATTATGATACTATTACACGTTTGAGAAAAAATTTGAAATTAATTAGAACAGAAATTAGAAATTTTATCCTTAAAGTCTATGTTTACTTTCAATTTTTACTAAATTCAACCTGAAATTTGTGAATATTTAATAATTAAAAGAGAGTAAAATTTAAAAATTGATTGAAGATTTTTAAGTTTTTATTAGGTCTCTTACTTCAATTTTAAATCTACTCAAATTAATCATTCTATTTTACAATTGGAATAGAAAATGTATTTATTTTTGAGCAAATCTATTAACAGTTTAGGGCAACTAAAAATTCATAGTGGATATTATTTTCAAAACAAAAATGATCTTTTGAGATTTTACTAAAATTATTAAATTTAGCTTGGTAAGAAATTAAAGGATCAGCTTATTCCTTCATTTAGCTTTAATAATATTATGTTATTTCCTCTTAATTTTTTTAAATTTTATTTCCCCAACAAAAAATTTTAATTATGGTTAATTTTTTATTTATGCCGTCATAAGACTCTTAATAGAGGTATACTACTTTCTATTTTAGTCTAATTAATGTAATAGATCATCTCAAATGAAAAAAAATAAAACTAATGATAATTAAATAAATTTTTAATTATGTTTCTATTAAAATTTGATTATTTACAAAATAATGATTTGTTTTGAATTCTTTAAATGTTGAAAATAAAAAGGAAATGAGAAAGAGTTATTTATCTTAAGATTCTAAATAAGATTATTGAATTTACTTTGATCGATAATGTCGAACATATTTATAGCAATACTCTTTTAGAAACTCTTTTGAGTGATGAAGCCAGATAAATTTGAAAAATTATTGAGATAAGCGAATGTTATGGAAGCATCTTATTCTTTGTTAGAGTAACCAGAGTTATTATAATAAAAATCAGCTATCATAAGAGATCTTCCTTCATCCTATGGGTGAGTCTTGAAGCACCATACAACATGTTCAATTTCACCACGGACGATAGAAATACTGTTTGGGAGACTATCGTATTCAATAGATTTATCAATAATAAAATATTACTAATCCTTAACAAATGCATGTCTCAAGTACACGAAATCTCTAGGACGATACATAATACCAATACCTTTATGCTTTTGATAAAGAATAGCAGTTTATTCATTCTTCATAATATTGAGTACCTAAATTTATTATTAATTTGAAATTAATTTATTTTATGTAAAATATGCAAGAATTAAAAAATAAATATTTGCTAAAAAATTAAACTGATCTTTTCACAAATTCTATTTATGAGAATTTTTAAGAAATAATTTTAACTTCATTTAATGAAGAGATGCAGTAAATAAATTGAATTAATTACTTTAGTTTCTGCAACGTTACTATTCCACTTATTGTAATCATCAACATTGCTAATACAATTAAAGAGCTCAAAAGAGGAAACTCCTTGGAATGCTAAGAAAATCTTGAATTTACGGGGATCTTCTGTGCTTTAAAGTAAACGCAAACCATGATTGAAACTAATTGATTTATACTCTCTTTCGTCAGCTATAGTCTCTAACTTATATTCATTTAAGAATTCTGTGATTGCTTAGGGAGTCTTGATATCATCTAAATGTTCTAAATTATATTCTACTTATTGAATTTCTTATTTGTTAACTTCCTTTGGCTAAACAGCTTATTGCTATTTTTCCTATTGATTTTAAGATTAATTGCTTGCTTCATGTAAAACAATTTTAGGGGTATTTTCTTTTGTTTAAGGAGAAATATTTTCATTTTTTTAAGGGGATTGAGGTAAAGAAGAGACTGGTTCCTATTATTACTTCTCGGTAGCTTCTATATTTTTTTTAATTTAAGGAGAAGATGAATCAGATGATCTGGTCTATTAAGCATTAGAAGATTTTTCAGGCTATTGTTAAGTGACTTATACGTTTGTTTGGATAGTTATTACCTCTTTCTAAGTTTATTTATCTGATTTAAGTACAGGAGATTCGCTTTCTGATTCAGAAGATACTGCTTTTTATACTGGTGCTTTTTTCTCTGTTTCTTCTTTTTTATTTACCTTTTGTTAAACATTAAGCTAGAGAGATTCTGTGGGCTTCTCAGCTTTTTCGAGCTATTCTTCTTGAATGTTCATTTATAAACTTCCTTTTCTCTTGGCTTAAGGTTAGTTTTAAGAGTCTTAACTTTTCAATGTGATTGTATTATGAATCATAGATTAAGCCATACCATTATTGAAAAGAGATTATGAAGATTAAATCTAAACAGACTACGCTTCTCTGTCTTTAATACTGGTAGGATTAAGAGGTAATTAACTCATTAAGCGCAAAATGCTATCATGCCAGATACGTGCACCATCAAAATTGACCCATCCGAAAAGTAATTGCTTATATTTATTCTATGAAGAGATTGAATCAAGAGAGAATGCTTGATAATCTTTCTTTTACCCAACCCATTTTACTGAGTAGGTGGTAAGACTAAGAGTTTTTTGCTTTTTCTTAGAATAAATAATAAATTGCTTTTATGTTTCATCAAGACGTACTTTTCTCTCTTTCCAACGCTTAAAAGTTAATGAACGCACGTATATATTGCCATCCTTGATTTTAGCTTAGTTGAATTCATTTAAAATCTCTTCAAGAACACTATTAAAGTACTTCATACGAAATTCAACGTTTCCATTCTAAATCTAAGCTATAAGGGATGCTTCAACTTCTAGTCCTTTCAGCTTTTCTTCTTCTTTATGAGCATGTTTAGGCTTATCTATCAAATCTTTAATCCATTTAAGAATTTAAACTCTCTTTGGACCAAAAGTTTGTTCATTAAAAATATCTGCCAGATCCTTATTAATGGAATAATTTTCAGCTGCCTGTTTCAATTCAGTGCTCATTTAAATTCTTTACTCTAGTCTAATTGCGAATTCTTACTATTTTTAACTTTTGCTTGTTGTTTTATTTAAAATTTTAAATACTACTTTTAGTAAAGTTATTACTTTTATGTGTGATGTTGATATTGTATTTTATTTTTTTATAAATAAATACCAATAATATATTAACTTTATGTATTATTGCGCTTAAAATAAAGTACTCTTTATCCCTTCTTAGTTAAATAGAATATGATGAAAGTTGGAAAAAATTAATTTAAACAAAGCAAAATAGATCACTAACTAAATTATATCATCAATAGCAGATAAAATTTCTCATTTAATTGTTCTAAGATCAAATTTCTTAACTTATGCAAATGAAGAACACGCAATTAAATTTGCTGGAATTTCTTTTTCTGATCACAATAACAAAAATTTTTATCTTTCTTAATCCTTTATAAAAAATTCCATTCAACTTTTTATCATAAAGTTTTTGATTTGCCTTACTACTTACCTTTAGCCTTCAACTATTTCCTCTTATCTTAATAGAATTTTTATTTTGGTTATGAAGTAAAACTATAAATCTGATACTAGTCTCTTAACTCCCTCCCTCCAACTCCAAATATATTTTAATCTATATAGATTTATTAACTTATTTTTATATTTTTGGAGGATATATTTCAAACAGAATAAACAATTAATTATTATTTCAGCTTACCTTTATTCCAGATTAGAGATTAAATGATTATTAAGTATAATTATCCACCCATTAAACCTCATTTTTTAATTTCTTTCACCAAATTTGTGACTAAAATTATAGAACCTCAAATTGTTAATTTTAATTTTGATCTAATTTTTATTTTATTACCATGAATCATTTTATCTTTAATTGAGGAAAATGATAAATTGATAAATAAAAGTATTTAATAAAAAATGTAATCTAAGCAATTATCATACTTTTTGTGATATTTGTATCCTTTCCTGTTATTGGTAAAAATTAAAAACTCCCAAAAAATTATCCAAAGAAATTACCATAAAATATATTTATCTAACAACAGCACTATCTTTTTTTAATATGTTCATAGCTTACATATTTTCTTTTACATTTTTTACATACAGAAAATTTGTTTCTTTAACTAATTATCCCAGATTAATTTCTTTACAAATAGTTTAGAATTAGAATTATTGAATATAACAGCTGAGTAGGTATTATTTTCAGATTAGAATGGAGATAATTAAAATTTTAAATTTGAAAATAAAATAACAAAGAGATAATCACTATAATTAGCATCTTTTAGATGGTGTGTGTGCTTTATGATTGCAATTTATTTGATACAGTTAAATACATGAAAGAATTAATAATAAATAATAAAAGAATTAATATTTTATCTTTAATATGTATAGATAGGAAAACACTTTAATTATTCTAAAAATAAATTAAAAAATAGATTCTCAATTATAATCAAAATATTTAGCTTAACTATAGACTCTTTATCTATTAACTTACTCCTATTATAATAAGTAGTATTCTTTTATAAAAAAGATTTTTAGGTATTTCAGTTTACTTCAACTTAAAAAAATAAATAATTATTAGTTAAATTAAAAATAGTAACAAACATATTTAATAAAATTATTAAATTTCTTTGAATTTTAAACAATTTTTTGTTATTTAAAGGTTGAAAAATATGTACATTTTTTATATTATTATTTAATTCAATCATTCGTTTTTTAAGATAAAATATAATCAGTTTTAATATCATCATACGTGTTAAATAGAGATGAAGTTATAAATTAATGTTCTTTTGGGGGGCAAGTTAGCTCTTCGATTCCATAATAATCAGTTCCTCCTCTTTTCTTTAATTTTTTATAGTTTTTCATTACATACTTATTTCTTTCTTAATCTTCTTTCGTGAATGTCTATATAAGATTTCTGATCAGTTATGGATTTGCTTTAGAAGCTAATTTTCCTCCATTAACGTGGATATATCTTGGCATTAAATTAGCATTTACACTATCAATAATTTTTTATCTCTTATTGAGTCTTTCTTACTTTTCCTCTTCTTGTCTTTCAACTTTCATTTTATACTAGTACATTGTATCATATAGATTTATAGACTCTCTAATAGGATCTGATTCTTTAGTTTATTGATTTTAATTTAATGTTTTCTCGCCGAATTGAAATTCCTGTACCTAAATCTCAATATTATTTATGCTATTATTTAAGCTAGGGAGTTATTGTTTTGTTTTTATAGATGAAGATTTTTATTGTTACTTTTATTAGTAATACTCTTTTTAAGCAGCTATAGAAGTCATAATAGGTATTGTATTAGGTAGTTGCATTCTATTTACATGTAATCTTTATTTTTATCTTCTAGATATCATATCATCTATTCCAACTGTATTATTTTATTAAATACTTAATGAATAGCTAATTATTGATTTCTCTTTATTCGTGCCTAACTCTATACTTTATTCTTAACTCTTCAAAGGAGAAACTTAGCTATTAAATAAAGTACTGCTGTCTTAATGTTCTTCATAAGATTCATTTTTATTTATATTATTGTAGACTTTTTTACCAATTACTTCTTATCCTTTTACAGAGTAGTAATCAACAGAGTGGCCTCCTATTTCTATTGAAGAAGATCTTGTTTAATAGCTCTAAAAGTGAAATGAATTATTTATATTAGGTTTTTTAATTTTATTTTTATTTAAACCTCTTATTCTCTAATTAGGTTTAATTGGAGTTATTTGTTATTCTCCCATATCTATGAGAATTTCATCGTTTTACTTTATAAAATATGAATTTGGACTCATCTCTCCTAGAGAAAGATCATTCATGCTGGAAGGTAAATTTTCTTAACTTTATTCTGCCATAGAATTCTCATCAGATTTTGTTATATTAAATTGATTTGAATTTAAAGTACTTCTAAGGTTTAATAAAATTTTGGGTAATCTATTTTATGATTTAAGAATTTATTTTGATTCAACATCCCTATTTAATATCTATTCATTAACATTATCCTCATCAAAGCTGTTATTTATAACTTAAGCAATATTTTATTGTAAAGCTTTTGTGTTCTTTGTATGCTCATACTCCAATAAACCTTTTCTCTTAAAGTTATTTTATTTCAAGAGATGTGTAAATACTTTTGCTTTTTCTTTACTGTTTCTTTATGATCCTTAACCAGTGTGGATATTTCTCTACTTTTCTCCATAATACTTGCTATCAGAAAGAATTTTATTATTAGAATCTTCAATTACTCTAGATTAATGATGAGTTTTATAGCCATGATTAGCTCCTGTTCCTTATGTATTATCATCATATTTACTCCATAAACTATTCTATCTACTCTTTATCTTTGATATTATACTCATATCATTACTTCTCAAAGTATCTTTCCTTCTTACATTTGAACTATTTTTATGTTTAAATACAATGCTATTGATTTAATTTTTTTAAATTAAATTTAAAGAATTATGTTCCAATAATCTATTAGGTCTTAAACAATTAAATTAAGGATAATAGCTTGATGAAACAAATAAAGTTAAAAACGGGATAAAATTTATATAAAATAAAATAATTTACCTTGGCTATGAGTATAGTGAGAATGATTAATTAGTTTTCTGTATTCTTTGAATATGTTTTTTCAATTATTCCTCTTATTTTAGATTAAAATCTTCTTTTTTAACAACTTAATCAGAAGTGAATCTGGAAGGATCTAAATGTTTAAAAATAGGGACTAGATTATCTTTATTAAGAATAAAATGCCTATGAGTAATCATTCCTTAATCTCCCATATATCTTTTAAAATTAGGTTTCTCTTCATTTAAAGATACTTTTCTTTTTTCTTCTAAATATTTAAAACATTTTTACACAATTTATCTATATTCTTCTATTTTTCCTTTCAGTTCTCTTCTCTCGTAAAGGTTCATATTATCTTCAACCTTCAAATGTTTTTCAATTTAATTTTTTATTACTAAATTATGCAAAAATAATACTGTTTTGAACTCATTAATTAATTCAACAATATCATGAACTTTCTCAGTTTAAGATATTTTAATTAACTCGCTCATTTTCCTTAATCTTTCCATTAGCTTTTAGAATTTCTGTAGTATATCCTTATAATTTTAATCATCAGTTCTGTAATCTTTTAAAACAAAATCTAAATATTCTGTTTCTTTATGACTACTTATTGATAGATCCATATTATTATTTTCCTTACGATAATTATGTAATGAGTTTTATCCAGTTTTTTGAACCTATGAAATCTTTTAAGTGTCATCTTTATGGATTGATGAAGGAGAAGTTTTTATTTAGTTAGTCTTTTATTAGATAAAGGAAATATTAGATATTAGATTTTTACTATCTTGATTAATGAACGTCTATTCAATTTCGAGTAATTTTTGCAATAGAGTATTCTTCACTTTTCTAGTTAAGATTATATTCTAGTCTTCTGAAAGCAGTTTCTATCCTTTTTAAACTATTTCTTCACTACTTACTTATATAATTTCTAAGTACTTATCTAGTAGATTCTCAATAAATTCTTTATTTTTATCATCCATTACTGATTCACAATCAATCAATTTATTCACTTACTAAATCAAATTAGTATATAATATGATAGTATATTTACTATCTTCGATCTACTTCATCATGAAATCTTTTTCAAAATTATTCATCTTTCTTTTATTCTCTTTTTAATCCTCCTAAGGCATTTGAGAGTATTAAATCATATTATTGAAATTATCAGCCATTTACTTTAAGAAATTCATTATATGCTCCATAGAAACAGTATTAGACGGATTATACTTCTCCTCAAAAGCCATTTTCTCCATCCATTCCTTAATTACCTTATCTTCTATCTCTTTAGTATAGTCTTCAAATTTTTTGCTCAAAACTTTAAAATTTGGAATTAAAATTTCACTTTTTTAGTACTCTTTTTTATTTATTCTCTAGTTGTAATTAGGTTATTTGTAATAGCCATTAATATAATGTATTTGTTCCACATACTTACTCATCTCAGATTAGAGTTTATTTTATTCTAAAAACTAAACATCTCTCACGATAAAGCTCTCATTCATTTCTATCTAAGATTTGGTAAGTATATGAGCTCAAAATTAATATTTAGACTATATTTTATTAGGATTTCAATAATATTTATTATTATACTTAGTATTTATTTACCAATCGTATTTATCAAATATGTTTATTCCTAAATTATACTTTTATGAGTACAATCAAAATAATTCATCAATTGATTTATTTATTTTCTCTTCAGTCAAATATAAATATTTACTAAAGTAATTTGTATAATAAATACCTCTTTACCATTAGTTTTTAATTACTTTAATTCCAAATTCTTTATAGCTTTATTTATATATCAATCGCAGACCAATAAAATAACAAATTAGCTTGATAACTCATTTGCAATACCAAGCAGACAATGTAGATATTTCTAAATAATTTATGTATGTACTTATTTCTTATTAACGGATAAATATTAAATTATGTCTTCAATCTATTTTACTGTTAAATTAATACTATTTTTTTTATTTTTTAATGACTTTTAAAAATTAAAAAATAGTAAAATAAATTAATCACAAACTGGATTTTTTCTTCGTATTGTGAAGTAAATATTTTTTTTACTCAAAATTAATTAATTTCATATCAAATTTCTTCTTATTTAATAGATAAAATAGCCCACTTTTGTAATTTTTTATTACATTACAAATCTGTATAAAGAAAATGAAAGAATGAAGTAATTTTAAAGAAGTTGAAATAATGAATTGATTGGTAGAATCAGTTTTGTAATTTATTACGATGATTTATATTTTTAAAAATAAATGATGTTTGTTTGATTTAGTTTCAAAATTATATAGTTCATTTAATTATTTTTATTTATAAAATCTTTTATTATATTTTATATAATTCAATATTGTCCATTAATGGAAAAGAGAGGCTTCTTAATAGACATGAAACTATTATCAGCAGTAGAGTTAGACTCGGAAACATTGACAGGATTCATTCTATTAGGTTGGAAATAGGATTAAGATTAAGCTGCACCTTCATTATGTCTGTGATTGTTATGTGCTTGGAAGAAAGATTAGCTTTGGTGAGCATGATGGTGTTCATGTACCTTGGGGTTTTATCTATTTTGAGCTTCAGCAGTGTGTAAGTTAACTTTTTAAGGAACTACGACAATGTTATGAGGAGTAACAGCTTGTAAAGTAGGATAAATTTATTGTTATTGTTGTTATTAAACAGGGATAGTAATTTATTGAGATTGTTCTTGTAATTTCTTTTCTTCTAAATTTCTAGCAAGTTGAACTTTCATATCGTGCTTAGTGAATTGTAAGTCATCAACACTTAATGTGAAACCCTTCAAATCAGTAGCAAAGGATTAGAGATAGAAGATAATAGAATAAGTTCCAATCCATTCAGCAACAGCTAGACCCCACTTGAATTTAAGAGCAAGGAGAATGAGGAAGAAGAGAACTAAAATCCAAGCCCAAGCACAGATTCTCTTTCTTGTATAACTGCTGTTAGACATGAAGTTAGGATTTAATTTTTTAAGTTATCTACAGATAGAGTAATTCCATTGAGTGTAAACGCAAAGAAGAATAAAGAAAATGACTGCACAAGCACCATGGAATTGAGTTGGAATGTGACCATCATCTATTGTTGCAATTGTTAATCCATAGAAGAAGAAACCAACAAAACCAGCTACATTCATTTTAGAGCTAACCTTAACAACACCCATTAAAGCTTGGGATTGAGCCTTCAACCACCAATATTCGAAAACGAGCATAATAACCCAGTAGAAAATTGTAGTAAGTAAACCAATTCTGAAGAAAATATTTTCAGGATAATCAGTACCTGCAGAGGTAATCATGCAAGGAAACCATTATTAGTGACCAAGAGAGCAAGCTACAATATACTATATAATTTTTAAAATAATTGTTTAAATATTGAAAAATAATAGGACATTTAATAATATTTTAAATTCATTGTAGGTTTAAAGTGAGTTTAAAATATTTTTGCTATTTAATTTAATTCAATTTATTTATTTGAGAATTTGAAACTCTTAAACTTAAACCCTTAAGTATGGTTACATTATAATTTTTTTAGTTAAATCTTTGCAAATTTATTAACAATATTTAATGGGGATATGTGATCAAGAGATTAAAATTATATATTAGATTTAGTGGAGAGAATGAATCTATTTTTGTGAAATTAGAGATTCATCCAAACTACTTTACTTATCAAAAATTTGATTAGAAACCTCAAATTATTTTGAAAGAGATGAATATGATGATACAATTTTTGGAAATCACTTTGATTGTAAAATTAATAAGATATAGATAGCACACTTTTCATTGAATTTATTTTTATTCTAATAAAATGTAATTTACAGTAATAAGGATAGCGAATCCAGCCAAAAAGCAGCTGATATTAACCATAGTAGAAACACTAAAATCACCAATAATTTCCTTAATCTATTTAACAATAGGGAAGTAGTAAATAGCTTGAGGTTGGACGGGATAAGCTTAATCATATCCTTAGACTATCTATTGGCCTTATTGCATCAATTGAACATTCTATTGGGCAATCATCTATTGTTGAATTTGAATGGGAGCTGCAGCCTATAACTCAATAGATTGACCACCTTAGTTGTGTTATTACTAAGGGTAATGATGGTTGTGGTGATTATTGAGGTGGGGATAGTTTTGGTGAGGGTGGGGATTAATTTGTTGGTACATCATTTTATCAACTCTTTATCTGTCTTATACAAAAAAGTTAAGGATTTTTACTTCTTTTTGTTTATAAAACTTTTTGTTAACTCTAATTACCTTACTTATTAAGCTTTACAAATTCTTTTACAAAATTATCTTCATTAATTCGATTCTTAATGATTGTCGTAATATTTGCTCTCTTCAAATATCCAGGAATTTTATTTCATAGTCTAAAGGCTTAGGGCATGACAAGTAAACAAATTTAAATATTTATCTCAATCCTTTTGATTCTTAACCTCTCATTTGTATCTTTATTGTTTAATTATCATAATCAATTTCTATCCTTACATTCTTTAAATTGTATTAATTTTTATAATTTTAAGCAGTTATTCTATTTTCAATTATTGTTAATTAATTTGTATCTTATAAATCTTCTCAACAATAATTAAATAAATTAAATTCCAATTCAATAAAATTCATTTTAATTGAATTAAATTAAACTATTAATGAATTAATTTATTTCAATCTTTTTACAATATTCAAAAACAATCTACACTACAAATTTGATAAAGATCATTTATAAGCTAATCCTAACACACATTAAACCTTCACTAAGACAAATAATATGTATTATTGTCCTAAAATAAAACCCAAATAATTATTATTAAAGAAAACGAGTAGCACTTGTACTTACTTGTTTTTTTCATTTTATTAATTAATAAATAAATCATAATTAAGTTTAAAATAAATATAGATTAAAGTGTAATTATAAAAGAATTATGAGAGTATATACATCATAATTATGACATAAAAATAGAAATTAATATAAAAATTGCATAGGTATGAAGTGTTCAAAAAAAAAGATGAAGAGGAAATGTTGAATTATAATAGAAATTCATATTATCTTAATATACTTTGATCATCATTCTAATTAACCATTGCCCTCCATATTCCATAATTCTCCATTCAAATTCAACATTTAAGGATAGAAGGAGCAAACTTTTCATAGTTAACGAAGAAACTTCCCATCAATTCTACAAGGTAGTAAGTATCAATTATACCGCATGTTTCTCTAATAGAGTGCATGCCCCAAGTTGGAGCACCAATATCAACAGCTTTGATACCACATCTAGAAGAGATAGCAGGACCAATTGTAGATCCGCAAGGACTATCATTTTTAACTACGTAGGCTTGGAGGGGTACATTGACCAAATCAGCACAAGCCTTAATCAAAGAAGCACTAACTGAATCAGTTGTGTATCTCTATTATGGATTAATCTTCAAGGCAATACCTTCATTGATCTTAATTTTGTGGTTTTCTTTGTGTCTGTCTTCATAGTTAGGGTGAACTGAGTGGCCAACATCACAAGAAAGGAGGAAAGAGTTGAGGAACATCTTTTGAAGATCATCCTTAGAAAGAGGAGATGATTAAGATTCTGAGAGGATACCCCAAATACGTTCCATAGCTGAAAGAAGAACATTACTAGCAGCACCTTAGAAGCTGACTGAACCACATTCTTCGTGATCATAAAGATTAATCATTGAGATATTAGTGCTGTTAACTAATTAATTTAAGTATTTAGGATCACCAATAGCTTTAATAGCAGCCCAAGAAGAGAAGAGGTTATCTAATCTTGCAGAACTAACAAATTCCTTATTCAAACCATAGAAATTAGCTGGTTAAACATCAGAGAAGCATAAATCAACATCATAAATGTTGTCAACAGAGATACCAGTTTTTTCAGCAATATCTAATAATAAACCTGCATAGTGATTGTTCTTCAAAGGAGCATTTTTAACATCGTCTTCAGACTTACTTTTACCAGTAAGGGTTTCATAGGCAATAGAAGACAAGATAGGCTTGAGATTGGTTTCAAGATTAGGAGAAAAGCTTGTCAATTCAGTACCAGATTGAAGATGAATACAAAGATTAGGAACTTTCAAGATAGCACCATCACTTTTGTAGAGGGTAGTCTTATATTAATCTCTATCTTTATAGACAACTCTACCAGCAAGTTATAAGTCTCTATCAAACCATGTGTGCCATAAAGCTCCACCATAGATATGAACACAAGTCTAGCGGAAATTCAATTTATCAATTTTGCTGACAGGAGCAAGTCTGAGGGCAGGAGAGTCAGTGTGAGCACCAACAATCTTGAAGCCAGCATTTGAAGCATTGAAATTCTTACCAACAACAAAAGCGATAAGAGTAGAGTTTGATCTAATGTAAAAATATTTACCACCTTTCTCCAAACTCCAATTATCAGTTTCGTATAGTTGTGTGAATCCAAACTTAATAAGTCTAGCACGACCTTCATCAACAACATGATAGGGAGAAACACCTTTATTAATAAAATCGATCATATCACTAGCACATTCTCTAGAGAGAGCATCAATATCAGTTTACATTTTAATAAATTTGATTTGTATTTATTTTTTTATGTTTTTGTAGATTAACTTAGTTATTTTAATTTAATTGTTTATTTGATTCTCTATATTTTTAAAAGGACTATTCTATTTTTATTTGAAAGATATAATGAAGTAATACTCTTAATAACTTGAAAAGAAAGAACAGCACATCACTTACATTTTCTTTCATTTAGTTTAATTATATTATTATCTGGTCAATCAAAAGGAAATATAATATTTATCTGTAAAAATCTTAAATACTGATAAATTTTCTTTCTAATTTAGATTAGCATGATTTAAAGCTAACTTTCCTTACTTATTTTATTCTATGATTTTATTTTACATGAAAATTTTAGTATTTTAAGAAAGATGCAGAAATATATTTAATAATTTTATAATGATTATAACTATTTTATAATATTTTTTTAAATTTAATAAAGTCTTACCTTCTTCTAGAGAGCCTATTATAAAAAAAAAATATTGTTAACTTGAAGTTCTAATTTATAATGGTTGTTTAAATAAAATATTAATATGTCAGTAATATATAATAATATATTGTAATATATACATAAATAAAATATTAACATCTCAAAAAAATTATAAATTTATACAAATAAAACATTAAAGATTTAAAAATTAAATTTTAATTTTGCTAAAATATATGAGGATTTATAGTAAAGTTTAACTATTTTAATTATAAATTCTGAATAATCTTCAAGTAAACATCTTATTATATTCATATAATATGTAAATTATTATTTAATAACCCTATTTTGTTTATACTAAGAGTATTTCAATCACCTTAGATTGGTTAATTCGTGCATACATTATTTTATTTCAAAACAATCTATTTAGTAAGAGCCATATATTATTACAAATAATTTAATTCTAAAGTTTTATCAATAATTTATTTTATTTTACATATTTTAGAAAGACAGAAGGAGAAAGATATTTTTTTATGGTGATGTAATTGAATCCTTAATTTGATATTTTGAAGTATCTCACTCATTATTTTTATTTTTATTAAGTTTTAATAGTTAAATTCTTATTTCTATTTTTGGGTTGTTTATTTAAAACTAAATGTTTTATTATTGCAATTTCAAATTCATTACTTGGTTCTATTATTTATTTTAATTACTATAAAAATACAGCAGTATATAAGTTTGAAAGCTAGCTAACTAGATAGGTGTATTTATATCAAAATTATCTACTAAATACAATAAAAAGATATAAAAAATATTTCAATAACTTAAAATATTTATAGTAAATAACCTAAATATAATTTATTTAACCTATTAAATTAAATTATTTTTAAAATCATCAACATTAGAGGAGAGTAGGAGCAATCTTTTCATAGTGAAGGAAGAAAGCAGCCATTAATTCAACATAGTAGTGAGAATCAAGGACACCACAAGTTTCTCTGATAGAGTGCATACCCCATTGAGGAGCACCAATATCACAGGCCTTAATACCAGTCTTAGGGGATACAATAGGACCAATAGTAGAACCGCAAGGGCTGTCGTTCTTAACAACAAACTCTTGAATAGGGATGTTGGCCTTGGCAGCAACAGATTTAATAAGAGAAGAACTAACAGAATCAGTGGTGTATCTTTGGTTGTGGTTGATCTTCAAACCAATACCTTCATTGATTTTAATACGATGATTTTCTTTGTGCTTTTCGGGATAATTAGGGTGAATTGAATGAGCCATATCAGCAGAAATGAAGAAAGAGTTAATATAAGTTTTATGGAGAGAATCAATATCAACGTTAGTTTATGTGGCAGATAGTAATTTGAAAACTCTGTCAATAGTTTGGATAAGAAGGGTACTGCCAGCACCTTAGAAAGATTCAGAACCACATTCTTCATGATCGAATAGGCAAATAACATTGATGTATGAAGAAGTTTCGATTTCTTCATTAACTTCAGGCTTAGCTAAAGCAACCAAAGCAGCCCAAGAGGAGAAAAGGTTGTCAAGACGAGGAGAAGAGATAAATTCTTCATTCATACCAACTACTTAAGCAGGTTGAGCATCGGCAAAACATAAATCCAAATCAACAATATTGTCAACGGGGACACCAGTTTTCTTGGAAATATCGAGTAATAAACCGGCATAATGGTTATTCTTCAAGGGAGAATTTTAAACAGTTTCTTGAGAAACAAAAGTATTAGAAAGTTTTTCATAAACTTCACTTGAAAGCACAGGCTTTAAGTGGGTTTCAGTGTTGGGAGCAAACTTGCCACGTTCATCTTGAGGTGTTAAGTGGATAGCAAGATTGGGAATTTTTAAAATGGGACGTTCACTGTTATATAAAGTGGTTTTGAATTCGCCTTCAGGGGTGCTGTAGACAACTCTACCAGCGAGAACAAGATCTCTATCGAACCAGGTATGCCATAAACCACCACCGTAAGTGCAAACACAAGTTTAACGGAAGTTTTAGTTAGAGGCTTGACTCAAGGGAGCAAGTCTAAGGCAGGGAGAATCAGTGTGTGCACCAATAATCTTGAAACCTGTGTTATTGGCATCAAATTTCTTACCAACAGTGAAGGCGAGTAAAGTACTATTAGAACGAATCAAATAGTATTTTCCACCAGGAACTAACTTCCAGTTGTTACCTTCATGTAACTAAACGAAGCCAACCTTTTCAAGTCTTTCCTTTGATTCTTAAACTACGTGATAAGGAGATAAACCTTTATTAACGAAGTTTAAGAAGTCTGTTGTTAATTCTTTAGATTTTTCAATGACGCTCATTTCTAAATTTTTTGTTGCTTATGTTAAAATGTAAAAATTTGGATTTATTTTTTAATTATTTTTTAATTCTTTCGCTTTTTAGAAAGATTCTTGTGTTTTAAAGTTGTAAATAAGACACATATATGATTTAAAATGATGATATCTAGAATTCTATTTGTATAAGAATATCTTTCTATCTGATGTTATCCACATCTATATTTTCTTACAAATCTTTAATTAGATCCCAATCTCCCCACTCATTTATTTTATTACTCATTTCTTCAAGTTAAAATAAAGTAACGAATAATCAATTTCTGATAACTGAATTTTAGAAATTATAAATTCTGATCAATATCAATCATCTATATAATATATTTTACAAAATCTCAATAACAATGGCTAATAAATTTATTCAATAATAATTTAAATTATTAACAACATTTTATATTTTTTAACTAAGTATTCCATAAGAGAATGAAAAGTAAAGGAGATTCTAAGGTAGATACTAAAACAGTTAAGCTACATTCTCTAAAAGTAATACAAGATATGTAGTAAATAGCTTAAATTAGAGAGTGAAATATTGGAATATTTTAATTTTATTAATAATGAATGAAAATAAATAATATAATTACCTCTATATACATACATATTTAACAAATTTGAGTAAATAAATAAATATAAAATAGTTTTTGTTAGTAGATTTAGTTATTTAATTTTAATCTTAAATAAATGGTCTTATTCATTTCTTTTATACCCTTAGATAGATTATTTACTTTTTATTTATTTACAATTAATTAATATTAAAAGTGAATCTCTATCTTATAATTTACTATTAATATAATTTCAATTTATTATTTAATATTTAACCAAACTGTTCATTTTTTTAAGAATAATATCAGCTGTGCTATAATCATTGAACTTCTATAAACTATTTTTGTTTAAATTTTTAAAAATTTAATTGAAATTATCAGAGATATTTGTATATTTGTTTACTTCTATTTTATATTTATCAACAATAATGATAACTTTTAAAGGCTTTAGATTTTTCTTACAAATTGAATAAATCCTTAATTTCCTATTGAATTTCCACTAAGATTATTTATTTAACTTTATTATCACTAAATAAACTAGAAAAGATTCAATTTACTTTATTATGAGCTATAAATTTATTAGATTATAGCATTATTTGATAGAGGAACCAAAATTTCCAAATGCTTCTTCTTCTATTAAATTCCATCTTAAAAATAATCTTAATAATGATATTTTTGTACAATAAGTAATTTATTTTACCCCAAATATAACGTTAAGTATTTAAGATTACTAAATTTAACTAATTCATAGCCTAATTAGAGTAATCCTTCATTCCCTAATTAATTATTTCTTAAATAATATTAAGTTTTGTAAAAATACAAATAATCTAATCAATTAAAAAATACCCTAACTCTAAGTTTAATTATATTAAATTCTATAATGAAGCTATCCCTAAAACTAATCTTTAAACTCCTTCAGATTTTAATTTATTGCCTCTTTGTAAATAATTATGTTTTAGAAGATTTAGCAAGTAATTAAAGCAACTAATTTTACCCTAGCATCAAAGCTAATGAGATAATATTCTAACACTTTGAAATATGCTTAGAGAACTCTTCAATTTCTCTTATTCCTATAGAATTGTTACTTTAAATGATAAAAGGTGTTAAGATGAATTTGAGATATTTATTTTATTAAATAAATACTATAAATCTATTTCCAGAGAGGTTAGATTGATACATTTAGAGATTTCCATTCCTATTTTTTCTAGATCATTAACCCCTATAGCTTTCCATCTGTAAAAGAATTTTAGTTTTGATGGATATTAATCAAATAAATTACTTGTATTATCCTTATAAAGAGAGGACAAAATGATGGTTTTCTGTAAGCTTAATTTCAATAATATAAATATAATTTAGGATTTTTTTTGGATATGTTTCTGATCAAATGTAACAGAGTATAAAAGTAATCTTATATTAAAAGCAAAATACTTAATAAAGATTTTAAGGTTCTTTGAGGCACATCTATTTTAGCTAAGAGATGTATTAGTCATACATTATCTCTTCTAGGTAAAACATTTCCTTTTAAGTGCACTGAAAGAATTTATTTTTTGTTTTAAGAGGAAATTTATTGACAAGAATGTTACAATCTAGTATTGATAGAGAGTTAAGTTTATCTCTTGTTGATCTAATTAAGAAAGAATGTTCCAAGTTATTAATAGAATGAATAATTCTAAGCACAACTTATTGATTAAATAGTTTATTATAAGCAAGCAGGGCTAATGAGCGGTTATCATTAGCTAAGTATTGTATTTTATCATACTCAGGGTGATTACTCTCAATAAGTTTCATTATTTTGTAAATATGTTATTTTAAGATACATTTATTGGTTATCACTTTATCCAGCTCTTAAGCTTTTTATTTACTTTACTTTTTTCCCATCTCATAAATACTGTGATAATAAATAATTTTTTATTTAACTTTTATAAACTTTTTGACTACTAATCTTTTATTAATTTTCTCCAACTAATCTAATTAAGATAAATTTATTTATCAATAAGATTACCTCAAATTTGATGAAACCACTTAAGTATTAAAACTAATACATTTGATTATACAAATAACCCTAACAATCTGATGAGCAAAAAAAAATCTAATAATTTAAGGGTAACTAATAGTGTCTAAGATATTTTACAATACTAAAAATAATTGTTTAATAAAATAAGAAGCTACAATAATAAAAATAAATACAGTTGATAAGGTATTAATTTTTATTTCTCCTATAAGTTATATTAAGTTAATAAAGTAAGCTGTCAATAAAAATTTAACATCTATATGTAATTCATAAGAGCCTAATTTTATAAAATTAATATATTTTTTTATATTTTTTGATTGTAAATAATCTTGAAAGTTTATTCACCTTTCAATCTCTAGATTACTATTACAGAATAGTATTTAAATATTTTTTATTACTTTTAAGATTTTAATTTTGATTAAATAATTTCATTTAAACTCAAAAAATTATCTATTTTTTAAATTTCTAGATTGCTCAATACTATTCTAAATTTGTTTATATTTTTTAAATTAGGACTTATTAAATATTGCTTACACTTTCAAAATTTATAGATAATTTTTTTCAAAAAAGAAAATATATTTAGAAATAATCTTTGATTTAATTATAAAATAATTTATTTATTAAACTTAAGACAAGGAGGTAAGATATCGTACTTTTCACTCTCTCTTTCTCAAAAAATAATTTTGAAGTTTTTATTTAGTGATTAAAGAATAGAAAGTTTATAAATATATATATGAAAATTTTTAGGATAAACCAATAATAATTCATCAATTATGATGATTGTCTATTTTAACTTACGATTTGAGATCAATTTAAAACTGAATAATAAAAGATGAACATTGAAATAGACAACAACAAGATATAAAATATACTATAAATGATAAAAAGTTGATGAATGAAGTGAGAAGAATAATATTTATTTAATAGTAAATATTTGATAATAAGTAGGAAAATATAAATCATTCAATCAGAACTTCAGTTTTATCGTTTTCTGAAATTTTGAAGGAAGACCTGATCGATTTTTTTTCTTTTAAATTCTGATATGCTTCCGGGTAATACTTCTCCAAGAATATTTCACTTTTTACCACATAGTCAAATTGCATACACTCTAAAATTTCAAGATCTGCTTCTACTCTATTTAATCTTTATCTTTATTCTATCACTGATTTAATTTTTTAGGCTGATAAATCAAACTTTCCAGCTATTAATATATAATCATAACATGTAGCCCATTCTGGTCTCTCATTCCAATAAATAATTTCCTGCTCTAATTTTGTTGCAATTTTGATATTATCTATAGTTTTTATATGAGAATCAGTGCATTTGTAAGTATTTCCATTTGCAAAGATATCTATCATATCCAACAATTCTACCATTCTATCCCTACCTAGAGATGCTTAAAATATATCTCCTTAGTGGTAAATAAACTATTCATAATCAGAAGGTTCCACTCCTAACAAACTCATTAATGCAAGAGATATACATTTTCTAATAGGGGAGATATCCATTGTTTCAAAATCTATAGCATACATTTCATATACATAAAAGTAGTTTTACTCAGTATATGCTTGAGCATACTTATCAACAAATTACATAAAATCTTCTTAAGCTTTTTGAATATCTTCTGTAGTAATAATCCTCGATTTTACCTTCACCTTTAACTCATTGTAATGATCTCTTTAAAATATTGCTAATTACTAGAATTTAATCAGCTCTTAATGGAGCTTGCGATAATCTTCAGTAGTGAATTATTTAAAGTGATCTATTAGGAATTAAAATTCTGTAATGCCACTGCTTCCTTTACTGAATAAATTAATTTAAAGTTCATTTTTATCTTTCTTGTTTTCTATAGAACTTATTCCAATTAAGGCATCTGAGTAGTCAACTAAATTGACATCATAAGGGTTAGAATAATCTTTATAATATGTTTCTATTTCTTAAAACCCAAACAATAGATATTTGCTAAAAGAGGAGATTTCTTTTAAAAGAAGAGGTACCATTTCAAATTATTTTCTTACATATCCTTTTTTAGGATTTTTTCTACTTTTTAAGATTGATTTATTCAATTTTAAAGGTATTAATTTCATTTTATTTTATTCCTACTTCTTTACTTCGCCTATATCTTATACACTAAGAGAAATTGTTGAAGATGACCTGTTTGAATAAGTGTCAAATAACTCACATTATGACTAACAGTTTAGATTTTCCATTTTTATAAAAGATAAGATTGCTTTGCTTTCTTTATTATTTTTTAATATTAATTAATTGTTATTTTGTGTGTAAACTAATCTATATTTTAAGTATACTAAAAAATTTATCAAATAGAAGCAGTAATCAATAAGATTTACCAACCAAATGATAATAATTTAGCAAATATCTTAATTTATTATCTTTTCTAATATAATTAAATCTAATAAATAAAAATCTAATTAATCTCTATTGTCTTTTACATTGAGATCCAATTCAATTTCTTTTCTTATAAAATAACAATTCATTTGCAAATTTTACTCTCCATCTTACATATTTTACAGTTTAGATTATATATTATAAATTAAATTACAGTAATATGTAAATTATTTGGATAATACTAATATTAAAATTGTTTACATTATTTATGAATAAACTTACTATAATGTGTTAGAATATTTCAGTCTTTCTACTAATGCCTCTTGTTAAGATCCAGATCACACTTTTAGAAGTCTAATATTACTTATCACCCATATGATTAAAGCATTCAAAAGATTAATAGTTAAAATAAGAATAGTATGATAATCAGAATACTATTATAAAATAATATTTATATACATGTCTAATGATAATATAATAAAAATTGATATTCTTACTTACTTTTTATTTAATTTATTTTATTTCATGCATTATAGATTGATAGATACACTTATTTAAATATAAAATTAAACGTTTTAAAATATTGACTTTTCATCATTTATATTATGTAATCTACAATAATTTATCTTTTATTGCCAAAAGTAAAAAAATATCAGTACCATCATAATTCTGTTTTATATTATAAATAAAATTAAATTTTTAAAATTTATATTTAATTAAAAAACATATCTTGATCAAAAGTTAGCTGATTTTAAGTGAAGCCCAAGTTAATAGGCTTATTAACATTATAAATTAAAATTTTGTAAATTTA
Organism: Tetrahymena borealis; assembly: GCA_000260095.1. Lineage (NCBI taxonomy): Eukaryota > Ciliophora > Oligohymenophorea > Hymenostomatida > Tetrahymenidae > Tetrahymena > Tetrahymena borealis. Next base: position 276,444 of record JH651230.1, on the reverse strand, counting down.
AATATTATATTATCTATTTAAAAGATAATACCTTCATTTAAAACATTCTTAGAGTTAATCTTCTTATAGTTTCACTTATTTTTTTAGGTTTAAAATAAATCCAAATGTTTTCAAATTTTGGTTATCCAAATGTTTCATGAAATTGTTTCTTCTATCTATATGTGTAGATTAGAAATTTAAATGATAATTTAGATCGTATGCAGCTAAAATAGTAGCAAGAACAGCACCATAAGAATCACAATCTCCTTTCTAAATGCAAATATCATAAAGATAATCAAAAATATCTCTATTTCCTTTATCCTTTTATTTAATTATCATATTTAAAATGAGAGACATGCAATCAGGAGCATATGCTGCAAAATATCCAGTATCAGATCTCTTCAAGTATTTATCGTATTAATCATCTTTCATTTTATAGGAATCTTCATTTTAAGAAGGATGCGAGACATCTAAGTTTATTCCTTCTCTTTTGTATTCTCTTTTTTAAGATAAATATTCAATGAAATAATCCTCTTCCCAAGTAAATTTCCCATTATCATTTTTATAAAATAATTAATAATAAAAAACGAGAGTGCTATTATAGACCAAATTTTCAAGATTATTATCTTTAAAGGCTGTATTCACATTAAGAAAATTTCTCCAACAAAAAGGAGAATCTTTTTTAGTATTATTTTACAAAATTTCTTTGATATTATTATCATATTCTGATAATTTCTTATTCGTATTCAAGAATTAGTTAAATATTTTTTCTAGATAAGTACTAATAAAGTTATCGATGAGTTCTCTAATAACAACATCAAGATTCTTTTTGATAACCTCCTCTTTTGTAGAAAGCTATTTGATTAAAAGTTTAATTTAAATGAAGGCAAGAAACAATATACAAATTGAGGACTAAAATCCAAAATGAGTTAGTGAAGATTGATCATGCTAATCCATCATATATATCTATGTAATTCTCTCATCAAATTCATTTTTAAGATACTCATCATTAATATTTTAAGATAAAAATGCTTTATACAGAGTGATGTAGATTTAAAATAAGCCAGCACTCCTAATAAGAGCACCATTACCTGATCCATCTGAAAAGAAACTTTTATCTCCTTTTTACTAAAATTAAGACAATTTATCTTAAAATACCCAAATAGGAAATTTTTTTTTTTATTATTCCCAAATAGCTAAGATCATTTGTAAGCTTTCAGCTATATTTCCTCCTAAGCCTATAGCTTACCCAGGACTAAATTAATTTAGATGCAGCCATTTTAGTAGATTATCTTAGAATTAGAGCTACCATTCTTCATTTAGTTAAGCCTCATTCAAACATACAGCCATCGAAGAGTCATCTGTAATTCTAACTTCTAAGAATGATTTCCATTTCATATGTTACACAATTTTCTTATATGTAGTTTCATTTTCTGGTTCATACACAAAATCTTTTATTTAATTAAGAGTATTCTTTTTCTCATTGTAGTTTAGTTCATTTCTTAAGATGCTAAACTACTCAAATTCTTAAGAAGAACCTATATAATCAAATATGAATGTGTACACTATTCCATTATTAAGATTACTTAATATTTTGCTATTTGATAATTAATAATTGATTTGATCATCCTACAACTAGTTTTTCTAATTCTGATTGAAAAATAGTCTTCGGAGAAAAATGGATTCTTTCTTCTAATTTTTTTAGGATAAATATTTATAAAAATTATCATTTAAGTTTTTAGTTTATTCTAAAAACTGTTTTATTTTCAGGAGTGCTACTTCTGATTTAGTTGTTTATTCTTCTACTTCTTATTGCATTTATTATTGTTAATTTTTTCAATTTATGAATTATTAATCAAATATGTAGATTGATTATTTTCTTAGAATTAATAATTAGATCTAAGGATCTTAAAGTTAGATAATTAGTATGATTTTTCTAAAATATGTAAATACAATCTGACTGGATTCAACAAATATTAATTCTATTTTTTGTCTTTCCAATTAAAATTGTAAAATATTAATACAAAAAATAAATTGTTCTTGTCAAAGCATAATATTATATGAAATAACTATTACATAATAATGACAAATTATATATAATCTAATAATGAGAAATATATACCTTCTATACTAGTAATTAAATAAAAATTATTGGTAACTTTACTATGTTTAAATAAAAATGTAAACAATTTATAACCTTAATAGATCTTTTATAAAATTCATTTAAGGATTTAATAGTATTAAGCATTTAAAATTGTCAATTTTCACAAATAAAATATAAAGATTTAATAATATATTTAGTTACATACATAAAAATATTTATTATGACAATGGTAAGCTTGCACAGAAAGAATAACAATAAAAATAAAAATGGTCATCTAATCTATAATATTTAAATAATTGGAAGATTTGCATTTTAATTTATCTAAATAGTTTGAATATTTATTAGACCATTTCATTTTAGAATTTTATATTTTAAAAAAGATAAAAAATTTCTTTAATTTACATTGATAAAAAAAGCACTTAAAATAAAATAGTTTAATGTTTATTTACAAAAATGAATGCTACAATTTCTGCTTAAAATTGAATCCAAAGTTAAAATAACAAATACAATATCGATTGCTGAATAATTAGCAAAACTTTATTTGTGGCAATTATCACAATGGTTATTTCTGATGCAATTAATTTTACTTAAAAATAATTCATAAGTTAAATTCTTTCTAAGTATATTTACTTTTGATATTTATCATTCATTTAAGTTTCATTACACTTCCAATTCAACTGAATTCTTTCAAGTATGATTAAATATTTATGATATTTTTATTATAAAAAACTCAAAAGAGTTTTTAAAGCTAAATAATAATTAATTAAAAAATAAAAAATCAATCAATCAATAAAAATGCAAAAGAAATTAATCATTGGGTTAATATCATTATTACTCCTTTCTGGGTTAGTCCTCTCTATTCTAAACATAGAAACAGAGATAACATTTCTTTCTAAAAAGAAGCCTATGCACCATTCCTACAATAATAACCCTCCTGATTTCAAAAAAATCGCTTATGTTAACCAATTAAGTAGCTGGGATGGTCCCTCAATTTTAAATGCTATGGGTTTAAACTCACCTTGCTATAATGTTTTCATCCTTACTTTCTGGATGTCAGGTTGGGTTTCTGATGCATTGAGCGTTTGGGAAAATATCTCAGTTTATATTGGAACAACCAAGTATGGAAAAACTGATGCTGAGATACAGAAGAATATTTTGGATCTCTTCCATGCTTAAGGTAAGTAGCTTTTTATTAGTGCCTTTGGTGGTACTGATAATCCTACATCCTCCGACCCTATTTAAATTGCAACTTAACTTGCCGATTTTGTTAATAGAAATCCTTATATAGATGGAGTAGATATAGATTACGAAGATAATGATGCAATTGTTGATGGTACTGGGGTAACTTGGTTGATCACTTTCCAAAAGGCTTTATCTGAAAAAATCAACAATAAAAATATTATTTTCACTCATGCTCCTCAGGCTCCTTATTTCTCTCGTGCTTACTATGATAATGGTGCTTACTATACTATTGAAAGAGAAGTCGGTCACCTTATTTCTTGGTATAATGTTTAATTCTATAACCAAGAATCTGATAGCTATGATACTTATGAAAAATTATTTGTCAATAGTGGCGAACCATTTATTAACACCTCATATCAGGAAATCATTGAAAACGATTAAATTCCAATTAAAAAGCTCATGCTTGGTAAGCCTGCTACTCCCAAAGACGCTGATAATACTGGGTATGTTGCTCCAGCTGAATTAGGTAAAATTTGCACTGAAGCTCAACAAAAACTTGGATATAATATTCCTGGTTTCTTCGTTTGGGAATTCATCAATGATAAGTCTTGCATTTTCTCAAATACCTTCATGAAAAACTATAAACCTGAAGCTGTTAATAAAAAGGATCATAAATGATTTAAATTCTATAAATATAAAAAATAACATCTCATTAAGAAGTATATTTTATAAATTTGTATTAAAATTTAAATGATAAGAAAATTATATATATTTTTTTAAATGGAAAAATCTTTAAAATTTCATAATATTAAAATTTTTTTATAAAGTTCAATTATATTTATCTAATCTTACTCATTTAATCAACTGATGCAATTTTAAAGTAAAGAATAATTTTATCAAATAAATTTTCAATAACTTGTATAATTAATTAGATTAATAACATTAATCTGATAAGGATGGAAATAAATATCCTTTTAAAAAATGAAATGAATACTGATCATATTCAAAACTGCCTTTATGTATCTTTATTTTGATAAATTTTTTAATTTCTCAGAATTTTGTTTACATTTATATAATTTCTTTATTTTACAAAAAATCAATAAGTTATAGTTTATAATTAGATCTTTTTTAAGTAGAAGACAAGCAAAATAAATAGTAAATTAGGAGATAAAATGAAAAAGCAATCAGTTTTTAAGAAAGAAGAATAAGGTAATTATATAAGCATAAGATTATAAGTATTATGATAAGAATTGAGGTATCCAAGATTTCATTTTTGTTTTTAAAAAATGAATTTAGTAATACTAAATATTGAACCTCTCTTTAGAGAAGATTAGTAGAAACCGTGGTGGCAGTATAAATAGTATTCTTAGCAGGAAATCGAAAAAATAAGCAATTATTTTACAGCTAACCATGAATTTTTATAAAGAGATCTAGATAGCAACATTAAGCAAAGCATGAAAACAATTGCAGCTAAAATAGGTAATAAATTTAACTTATTAAGGTTCAATTGAAAATAAGAATACTATTAATAAATTAGGAGTATGTCTACCTCCAATTTTTACTTAAGAAGAGTATCCTATTCATATGGATGCTCCATTAGAATAGAAGGAAGGATTAAATGATAATAGCCTTTAAATAGATTAAACAAAACCAAAGCAAGATGAACCAGTAGATAATGAAAATCTGGCTTTCTTTATTATTAATAGTTAAAAATTAGATTTTATTACTATGAAAATGCTAAACATAGCTTTCTTTAGTGCAAAAGTTAAAGTTTTGAGGTAAGATTTTAAATAACTATTTCTTTTAACATTTTATTAATTTTATAATATTTAGAATAAATAATAATACATTTGACACAGATACTTTAAATGAACTAATAAAAATGCTTCAAAGTAAAACATTAAAAAACCTAAAAAGATATTAATTTATAATGATATAAATAGACCATAAAATAGTCAAGCTCTTTTTTGATTGGAATAATTTGGATTAATGCTCAAATAAAGATTATTTTTATGAATCCTTATTTACTAAATGTTAGGACTTAGAATTAGTTACTTTGAGAAAATAGAATATAAATGATTAAAAACTTGCCAAAATATGTGATATCATACTTGAAAATAGTTAATAATTGAAATTAAAAGTATTAGACTTTTTCTAAAATAATATTACTAATGAAGGTGAATTATTAAAATTATATTCATCTAAGTATTAATTTTTTAATAATAAAACCTTTAGGCTTAGTTAGTCTTGATAAATTGCTGGCTATATATACAAAGCTTACATATTTAGGATTAGGATCTAATAATTTGAATTCTTTAAATCCTCTCATAAGAAGAATTGGAAAGAAATTATTAAGTAGTGATGAATTAGTAGAGTATAGAAAAAAAGAAGCTGAAAGAGATGCAATAATTTAAAAAAATGCAAAAGTATTTTCATTTTCTGTTTGAATTAATATTCATACTTTTCAAATTATAGTAAAAAGGTAAAAACTATGAGGAGGTTCCATTTTTAGAGACAATAAAAGAAATAGGCCAAGATAAATTTGCTTATTGTTTTAATGAATAGCTATAATACTTGAATTTAATATAGAATTAATTTTCAGAGCAAGATAAGGATTCAATAGAAGCCTTTTTAAATAATACTTTTGATGGTTTTACTTTAAGCTTGTCAGGCAATAGTTTTGAGAAAAAGACTATTGATCGTCTTAAAAAGAAGTTTGGAGGAAAAATTTATTTTTGTTGAAATATCCTATTATATTCCATAAATTTTACTTTAAAAAATTCTTTGTATTTCCTTATTCTATTATAATTATGTATTGCCAGTTAAAAAATCGAAAAATGTAATTTACTTTAATTCTCTTTTAGTTAATTTTCTTATCTAAAAATAAGATTTGATAAAATGAATAATGAAATAAAATAAAAAATGAAAATATAAACATGAGATTTTTATACATAATGAAAGAACTGATATATAGTTAAATTTGATTGATTCAATGAAAGAAATTTAAAACAAGATAGTATTCTTGTCACTTGAAAGACTTTAAAATTAATAGATTATTAGGAGTATAATTTTATTATAATTGTTATTATATTATTTCATCTTAAGACTTTTTATAAAGCTAAAGATAATTGCGGATATGTGGGTTGATGGAGTGATAGACTAACTTTTCATACATACACTAAGAATCTATTGTATCATGAATTTTATCAAAACTATTGAGATTTTATTTTAATATTTGAGAAATACAAATAATTGATATATTAAAATTTTAAGATATTATTTTTTCTTTATTTAATTAAACTAAATTTATTTTTTATTTAAAACACTTTTCTCTACTTTTCTAATTTACTCAAGCAGTGTTACTGTACCTTTCGTAAATACTTTCTCCATCAGAGAGCTTTTTATTTGTGAAATCATTAAACTCTTTTTGTTTCTTTGCATAGTCTTCTTAGGCTAATTTCAATCTGTTACTGATTTCAAGCTCAAGCTCAGATATTTTTACCTATGCTTTTTTGATCTCATCGTTAAGTGCATTTACTGATTTTAATCTTTCGCTTTCTCTATATTCTCTAATATTTTTCTCTTCTTTCTCTTTATTGTGGATAACAGACATTAGGTTTTTGTTTATTCTCAACATTATATCTTTACGGAGATCTGCATTTTCTTAATTGTAAAAATCTTTAAGGAAATCATCTTCAAAAGAAGCACCTCTATGAATACTCTTAGAATTGGATTTATTACGCTTTCCTTCTTCGAAATCGCCTTCATCTTAAGAATCAGATTCTTAATCATTGTCATCATTATTATTAGAATTATTATTTTTGTTATTAGAATTATTAAGGTTAGATTATAAGCATTTAGCTATAGAGCTTTGTTTACGCTTTGATAAGGTAGGATAGAAGAACTAAATTATCTTTGGATTATCTAACAATTTAGCTACATATTTTTGATTATTTTCACTCAAAGAAGGATTCTTTAAGATTGTCATAATAAGCATTTGGAGTGGGAAATTCTTTTGATTTTCAATGAATATTTTTACTAAAGAAGATAAACAATGATTCTTTTCGAATTGTGGAAGATTTGAAAGAGCTTCAAATGAAATACCTTCAAATACCTTAACAAATGCGTTTCCATCTCTTAAGAAACGATCATAAGAAAGGATTCTAATAATCAAATTATCTCTCTTTTCAAAGAGACTCAAACTTTTCATTAAAGCACGAATCTTTTGATCATTCTTAGCATTCATCTTAATAATACATTGAAGGATTAAAATATTAATATCAGCGTCATAGCCTACAAGTTGATCAATACTATCAATAAAAGATTTGAAGTTCTTAAGGAAGTATTAAGCTGATTCATCCTTTAATATTATATTATTTCTTGAAAGAAGTTCGTTAAAGAAATGCTTAATAATGATAATTATGAATTCATCGTCTTGGTGAATAAAACGTTTGAAATACTCTGAGAAATCAAAATCTCCAAGCTTTTTGTGGAAGAAGTGTAACATGATTTTATGGATAATAGAGAAAATTTTTTCTTTTTCCATCTTGTAAGCCATGTATTGTTAGTGGCTTACTTGTTTATATTGTTGCGATTGTCCCATAATATTATAGCTACTGTCCCTGAAGCTGCTATCTCTAGACATTTTCTTATTTATTGATTCATTGTTAAACATTTAATTCTTTAAAATTTCATCATTTGATCCAGACTTAATATTATTTTAAGTGTGATCGTTACCCAAAATACTATTATCTGCTAGCTTTTTATCACTATTGTTAAAAACATTTTGAATGTTTTATCCATTCTTTATATTAAGATAATTGTTATTTGGATTATTCATTGATTTATTATGACTGCTGTTATTAAGTTATTAGGATGATCCATTGATGTTTAAATGAGGATCAGAGAGATCCTTCCAGATGCTAGGAAGCAATAAATAAAACCAATTTAAAAAATTAGTTTATTCTAAGATAAGATTAACATTGTTTGATTCATCTAAAACGGCTTCAAACACATTTAACATTTCATTTCTAAAAGTATATTGATTTTCATCACTTTAATCTTCGGCTTCATATTCTTTTAATCCTTTGAAGAATATTTCTAGCAAATGGATATTAGTGATGATCTTTCCACCTTTCTATTATTCTATTTGAGATTTGGCTAATGTCATGATACTATTAGCTTATTCACTTCTATTCAATAGAGTGGATACAACAGAAGAATTGCTTGGATATAATATATTTGGATTATATTCCCAAAATGTGAAATCATAAAGTATTTTGCAAATATTTTATGATACTTTTCCACTTTATAATTTTTAGATTAATAAATAATAGAAGTGTTCTTTTTTGCCATAGACTTTGGTTTTCTTCGTTTTGGAGTATATGCTCATGCATGATAAAATAAACTTTTGTGATAAAAATGTATTTATAATTAACATTAATAAGATATAAATATTTTTGTAATTTTACTTTCAGTACCATTTCCTTCACTTCGCTATTGGGTGAATCTAGGCAACCAAATAGATTTAAGATATACTTTTCATTTATAATCTTTTCAAGTAGAGGACTTATTTTTTCTAATACAACTGGTCTTGTATGTAGTTGAGGAGTAGTATTTAGCAAAATGTGAATAGCAATAATAGATAAAGCATCTGTAAAAAATGCAGTATCTTGCTTTTTAGTACTTAAATTCTTTAGATTTTAAGCATTTAATAAGCTATCTAGAACTAATTTCATTTCATTAGGATTAGGTTTTTAAATAATTCTTTCGAAAATACTTAAAATTTATGTATATAAATTATTATGATTAGAGAGGACTCTTCCACTTCCTAGCAATTCCAATAAAAAGATAAGACTATAGCTATCTTACTTGAAAGCTCTAAGATTATCAGATTTAAGAATGAGTTTGCCAAGATATTCAAAAAATACATGGTGAGAGTCATTTAAATGAGCATTAATCAAACAATAAAAAAGAGCATTGAAACAAGCAACTCTTTTTGAATCGACTACTGGTATTTTTTCATCATCCTATTTCAACAGAGGATTGCTTAAGATAGTATTAGAATTATTAACGTTCAAACAAATATCAATAAATAGCATGCAAGCTCTCTCCATAAAAGTAGGATCTTGAATAATTTTAAATACTAAATATGATAAAACAGAAAGACCTTCCATTTAAATGAATAGCTATGCTCTTGCAGGATTGTTAACAAGGATATCCTTCAATACTGTGATAACTCTATAATTGTAATCAGTATAGCTTTGATCACTTTTCATCTTATTTAATTTTATCACTTTCATTAGCAATTTAGTTTCTTCTCTTTCTGCTAATTTACTCACATACTAATCAGAAATGAATTTTTTTGTCTCTTCACATTGATTTCTGCAAATAATACTTTTAATTAATGTATTTTCTCTTTCTAATTTCTTCATTCTCTCATCCTTTTATTCTTATCTAGAATGATCGCAGCTTAAGTATTAATCTGTGAAGAATAGGAATTTTCCTAAGTAATGGGCACTTTCGTCGTCATTTAAGCATAATTTTCTATTTTAAAATTAAAGAATTATTATCTGATTACTTATTTTATTATTGAAACCAAGATTAAAAAAATAGGAAGGGTAGAAATCTTTTTAAATTTCTCTAAATTTAATTTTAAAAAATTAATTAAAAAAATCTAACTTCGACTAGTTTAAAAAGACTTTCTATTACAATTTTTAAATACTCCTCTGATCAGATTAATTAAATTATTATCAAAAATTCAAAGTAGCCTGAAATTTTTTAATTTCAAAATAATATTAATTACACTGAAGCTGGATTTGTGACTTTATTGAGGAGGATATTAGCAATTTCTTTGAGGCATTTTATCAAAGGATACAAAGTATTATCGAAGGTAGAGATTTAGCAGCATTTTCTAAGTTATTTTCTTTCTAAAAACTCGAAAAGAGTATCGAAGAAATAAATAGTAGAGTTTTTACTCTCCTCTTTTGTGATACTTTTTAAGACAATTTCAGCGAAGGCATATTCATATTCAGTAGAAAAAGTACCCTCAACATAAGAATATATTTTATAAATTTCATTTACTTTATGGAGAAGTTCTTCTCTTTATTATTGGCCGATTGGTACATTACTTGAAGTGATTTCGCTTGAATAAAAGATAGGATTGTTGATTTAGTAGACATATTTTAATCCTTCTAATATACTTATTTCATTATGATTCTCTGCATTATTATTGTTATTTTGATTTTCAACTGCAGTTGTTTCACTTCCATTGCTTGGTTGCAAAATAGAGCTAGAAACTTGATCATAGTCACTTTCAAATAATCTCATTGTTAATGCTAATAGATGATATGTGGATTTCAACCTACGAGCAATAATAAGATTCTTCCAGTTTGAAAGGAAAAGATTTTTCAAATTATCAAGAGAAAGAGCTATAACTTCATATTATTAACTAGCAGAGATGAGCTTAATATATATTTCGAATGCATCAAAATTCATAATCTATGTGATTTCTTTATCATTTATAATAATATCAACGTAAATATTCATCATATTCTCTAAAATCTTTTTATTCTTCTCCTCCCCATAATTACGTACTCTGTTAATAACACCAGCCAATACTTCATATCCTCTAACCTTTCTAAATTCAGCTTTATATTTTTAGTCTTCACTGCTCAGCAATTTATAAATGGTTTGCATTAAGTTTAATAATGCCTCTTCATTTCTACTACTATTTTCATTGTGAAGGGTCTTCAAAATAGCTTTGAATCCACCTTACAAAATAGTGAAAACTTCATCGCTTTAATCTGAATTTTAATCATTTGATCTAATTTAACTTCCTTAACCTTAATGGTTTATACTTCCTTGATTATTCTTGGATTCCTCAAATTCTTCCCCTATTATGCTACCTTAATGACTGGGAGGCTTAATATTGTGTTAAGAACTGATTTAATTGTTTTAAAACACACGCTCATTTGAATTAATACTCAATTCCAAATGGTCGCTAGAAAATATATTTGCTTATTCGCTTATATTATTTTAGTAATTGATCTTCAAGGCAATTAAAAGCTTCAAATCCATCTCAAAAATGTCCTCGTAAGTAGGAGGATTCACTAATTCCTATACTGAGTTACTATTGTTAAGGATGTTACCATTTGGATCTTTTACTGGGGACAAATGATTATTTTTCTGTTGGTAAAGAGATGTTCCCTTAGCTATACTTTATTATCTATCTCTATTACTTGAGCTACCTTCTTAGCCGCTTCCAACAGCTTATGTATTATCATTTTGCAAAAAAATTCTCTATATTTCATTAAATGTGAACTTTCTAAAGTCCTATGCAATCTTCTTTAATTTCTTCTTTATCGAGTTGAAATCTTCCTTTTCCTCCAACTACCCTTACATTTAATTTATAAATCTTGACTCATCGGTATTATCTATTTAAAGGAAATGCAATAATGCTCTGCTAATAACTCTTGAAACACGCTCATCTTTATCCATAAGCATCTTCATCAGTTTGCTAAAACCTTCTTTTTAAACAAAACTAACTTTTGAGTCTACATTTTCTGCAATCATAATGATAAGCTCTACGACTGTGACTTTGCTTTCACTCTTATCTAACTATATATTTATTTAAATAATGAGATTTAAAAGATGGTAAGAAATAACTAAGTATGCAGATTTATTATAGTGATTCTTTTAATTGTTAATTTAGATCAATATTAAATAGAAACCCATTTATTTAAAAATTTTTCTCTTAATAGAATATGCTATGGTTATAGACTAAATGAAATATTATAAATAGAAAAAAAGAAAGTAAAGATATTTTTTTTCATTTTTGCTAATAATATTTTGCTTAAAAGAATTTTCATTTTTACCTTCTCTGCAACACTGAGGAAATTATTCAAAATAGGTTAAGAATTTTCTATCGATTTTCTGTATTTTTCGTCTCTTAAAATGAATTCAACTATTTCCAATACCTAATTTACTATTTCATTAGCCATTACATTATTAGGACTATTATTATTTGCTGCCTTATCATAATCTTCCAGAAATTTAAGAAGACTTTTCAAAATATCAGATGCCTCTCCTAATATTCCATCTATTTATTTTTTGCTATCATTCTTTTCTGAAAGTACCTTGAGAGATTCTTAAACATGATCTAAGAATTTCTTCAGTTTTTTAAGAGTTTCAGGGTCATCTTTCAGATGACTGACTTTCATGAACTCAGCCCATAAACTTTTTGTTTTTTTGACTTAGCTAGGAACCCCAAAAAAAAACATGCTGCTCTACCCTTCAATTTAATTTCTGCTTTGATTTCTTGCTTTGTAAACTCTATAGTCTTTTTAAACAAATTCTACTTGATCAAGTTGAAAGGTACTACTTACTTTCTATTGACTTTTTTATTAATATTTGTATTTTAATTTACCCTTCTTCTCTCTCTCTATGTTTTTTTTTTTAATAATTTGTATATTAATTACCAATTTTTTGTTGTATTCCTCTCTTTGTTCAATCTTTCTTCTTTGTTTTTTTTTTTTGAATTAATTTATTAATGGTATTATTAATTTCTCTATAAATTTTCACATATTTATGAATCAATTTAACTTCTTTACATACAAATATATATGAAGACCTATACTTGCAATTATTTTCAAACAATTTTTATCATGATTGCCTTAGATTCTGTCTTTGTAATTTTTAATTTTTAACTATGCTAGCTAGCAGCGTAAAATTTTTTCTTAGAAATAAGACTGAATATTAATACTGATTTTATACTTCATTTCTTTTTTTGACTAATTGATAACTTTACTTCTTCTTCTTTCTCTAATTATCCAAGCATAATGTTAAATTTATATATTTCAAATTTATTTTATTTTTAATTTTCGAATTCTCCATTACTTCATTCTTTTATCATCAAATGACTGAATGATACTACTCAACTCAACTTATTTATCTTATTACCCTATAACTAATTTATACATTTATCTGTAGATTAGATATCCCTTATTTATATTCAATCTACTTTCCCTAATTCCAATACATTGAAAAGAAAAATTAATCAATTCTTAATCATAATCCATTTTTATTTAAATATTTTTGAAACTATTAAATTCATTTGACCGAATAAATTATATATGTTTCAAAAATTTTGTTTTTTTTAAATTACTATTTAAGTTGTTTTTATAAAAAGATAAATGCTCATTAATGTGATATTGATTTATCATTAAGATAGGTGTTAAACTCTTTTTTTTGCTACAAAATATATTAAATCGCGCAAAAATTAATTCATTCAAAGTTATTAACTCTTAAACATCAAGTATAACAAACAAATATCATAACTAAATTACAAATTGAGATTTTTCAAAGAATAAATAAGATTATTTATTAGGTTAGTAAAGTTCAATTAAACAAAAAGAAATGATGCCAAATTAGCACCATTAATTAGGAATGTAAATACCCAACAATAACTAATAGGATTAATAAGCCACCTAAGAACTATAGAATTTAAGATCTGAATTTGAATAATATTAAAGATTTTAACTTGATCTTGAATTTATGAATATGCTTGCAAATCCTTACTACATATTAAGTAATTATAAATATTAAAATTCATAATAGAATATAAGATTTATCTTGAATTTTTTAAAAATAGAACTATAAGAATATGATTACTTCTCAAATGAAAGATTTAAAAATTATTTAAAATATTTATCTTACTTTAAATAGCCAGAATATTTTAAATTCATCAAGTAATATATCATTAATTATTGATTATTGTCAGCATATGATAAAATATATTAAGGAGTATTTGTTTAATAAAAGGTATCCACTTTGTATAAAAATGCTTGATTTAATATAGTAGGATAAGTTTATTGAAAATTTAAGCAATGTTGGAGATAATCTTGCTAATTATATCAACGAGTAGAACACATTTAATAAGCTCTTCTTAAACCACCTTTCTAAGAACTCAAACCTTAATATAGATATCAAGAAAGAACAAAATTGAAATGCTATCGTATTTTAGGATTAAATTAGATTTCTATAATATTATAATTACTAAATACTATAACAAAAATAAAAAATATAATTCATATATTAAAATAACTCCAATATTTTGGTTGTTAGCAGACACTAATTTTTATTTATGTATCACAACCTTTAATTTTATACAAAATTTATCATAAATGAATTCATTGATTTCTTAAATCAATTTAAGCAGATTATAATAAATAATAAATAAGTCTACATATTTTGCAAAAATTAATAATAATATTTAGTTTTTAAGAATTATTTTAATTCAGAAATTAAATTTTCTATGATTTTTAAGATTCTAATTTTAATTATGATTCTATCCTAAAAATTAATTTTATTTAAAATTTTATTTATTTTAAAATTTTTAATATCTTGTTAGTGTTTAAACGAAATTACCAAAAAAAATTGAAAATTCTATTGAATTCAATTCGAAATAACAAAAGATAATAAATAGCTACTTTCAACATGATATGAAATATCTAATCACCTTGAAGGCAGTTTATAGATGGAATTTATTAGTATTTGATCAAACTCAAATCCAGAGATAAATATGACTTATTTACAATTTATATATTGATAGGAGTTTAAATGTAAATAAATGAAAACAGTTAACCAAACCAAATTCATACTTAAGATATTTGATATTTGAATATTCATTTTACTTTTGAAGATAAAATACTTTGAAGTATTTTCTAGAAATTTAATGCTCCTCTTACTAAATAATATTTATATCTATGAACTTATTTGCTCAAATCATTTTTTATAGAAATGATGATTGATAGTGTAGAAGCTTATTGTGATTTTATTTGAAGAAAGGATGTATTGTAAGATTTTTTCTCACAAGATAAATGAGATGAGTAAGAATTTAAATCACTTTTAATTATCATAAAACTAATTAGATTAGAAATTTATTAGTAATTTTATTATAACTAAAAACACCAACTCTATTATAGCACTATAGAGGGATAGAAATATTTAATATAAAATCTTTAGAATAAACCTTTTTAAAGGAAAGTTTAAAATCATTTTATGAAGGATATGGTTAAAGTGAACTAGGATAAGTATCTTATTTCAGAATCGAATCAATTATTTTAGTGTCTTTCTTGAAATTTTTGAAAAGGGAATCAATCGATAAAAGTAAATACTATATCCCTCAAAAATACTGCCTTCATTAATATCTTTTATGGTAAAAATGTGATTTTAAAAGTAAGAAATTATTATAGAATTCAAATATTGATACCATAGGCTTCAGTAATAGCTTTAATTTGATTTTTTTAAGAACTATAATAATAAAATTTGTTTTAGATAAGATGTATTTTTATATTTTAAAGTTAATATTTACCTTTTAATGATATTGAATCATACTTTAACTACTTATTAAATCCTTTAAAATATTTTTTAACAGCTGTTTACTCGAATAAAATCATAAAGTATTAAATTGTTTTACTTCATTAAAAATTTAAGATTATGATCTAAACTATTAATTCTTGATTTAATCATATACTGCACGTTCTCATTAATTAAGACCCTCCACCTTGTTAATTTTAACTCAATTTTTGGGTTTAATCAATCCTATACTAATTTTACTTAATACCTTTCTTATCCATCCACTTTCTAATAGTTAAAGTATTTTCATTATTCACAATTTTTTTAAAAAATCAAATAATTTTAAACTATTTAGTTTTCAAATTAGAAAAATAAATTTATTATTTATTTAAAGAATATCTTCTTTCTCATCTTATTAAGCTTTATTATTAAATACAGCTTATTAATTAGAATCAATTTAATATACTATAACATGTCTCAAATTTTTATGAAATAAAAATAAAAGAAAAGTAATTATTTAATATAGAAAAGAATTTATTAATAAAGTAGGTTTAATCAATATTATTAATATTTTTTTTATAATCAAATTAGTTTTATCATTGATTTTAAGGGATTTAATTTCATAGTAAATAAATTGATTACCACCTTTAATTTTGAATTTGGGGTTTGTGTTATGGTATAATAAAAGTATTTTATTACTTTTAGGAAATTAAACTGAAACCTAATTCCAAAAATTTAGCTACTATAATCTCATTTTATCTATCCACTATTTTAAAATTTAAGTTTTAGATATATATTATCTTTTTTCCCAACTATTATTTAACATAGCAATGATCGTTTTTGCACATTCGTTTTTAAAAATCTTCTTAAATTATTATACTTTTTCAAAAAACTAAGATAGAGAAATAAATTAGAAACATATATTTCGAGATAAATTAGTTTCTATTATTATTTGAATTCGATAAGGCTAAACTTGATTTCAAATTATAAAAGAAAATTAGATGATGGATTATTTAAATATCTTTTTTGTAGTAATATCACAAATATTAGAAGGTTTACACTTATTCTTTTTTCATTTTAAATTAAAAAATCTTATTATACTTTAATTATTAATACTAAGAAAGAGACTGGTTTTCTTTTTAAAATGGCATATTTTGATAATAAAAATTAATAAGAGAAAATTAAAAGTTTTCTTTATATAAAATTTCATTAAGAATACTTTACGAATAGTAATCATATAGTAATGTTTTAAAAGTAATACTAAATCTTCTTCACATTAGTTTATAGTATTTATCAAAGTTCTTTAATTTCTGCTTGAATTTAGTTTACAGTTTATTAAAATAGAAATTTTTAGAAATTATTATTACAATGGTGTAATATAAGATTAATAAAAGAAAAGAAAGATTTTGACTTTTTCTAAATTAATAGATGCTTTATATAAACAGAATTAATTGGTAGCCCTACCTTATTACTTCCTCTTTAAAATTGATTTCATTTACCATAACAAGAAATATTTTGAACACTTTATTTAAAAACTATTTAAAATATTTTGAAAAAATGTAATTAAGATTAACAAATTATGTTTTATAGAATTTCTTTCTAAATTGAATTAACTAATACCATAGTTTCAGTAAATAGATTTAAAATTTTTTAAAGTTTTAATGAACCTATTTAAATACCTTTGAAACAATTAATCTTGTATTTTATTCTTAATTTTTCTACCCTCTATTTTAACTCAAATGGCTAATAAGGGAGAGAATATTTTTATTATTTTCAAAGTTAAAATGATTTGTAATGAATAATTTCTATGCAATAATATTTAATAAAGAACTCTATCTAAAATTAAGTTTAACTTTAAATAAAATAAAAATGATGTTATATATAGAAATCATATTATTTATTTTTATTAGACAAATCCAATTTATTAATTTTTAGAGATAAAAGATAGGAATTTATCTCTCCAAAATTTAAAATTGAAATTAGATGTGTTATTTTTAAATTTATTAATTATCAACTACCTTGTAAAAGAAGTATTTTATTACTAAGGAAAGTATACTAAAAGCTAGATCAAAATATATACTTTAAGAATTTTTCTTCCACAAACAATCTTATGATTTTTTCCTTCTTTTTAAAAATCTAGTTTATGGTTCAGAAAATATTACTATTTAAATAATATATGAAGTTTCTTTCATTAAAATCTATTTTAAAAGTACTAATAAAAATAATTTTATATTATTTAAAAATAAATAAGATTGTAAAGTAAATAAATATTCTACTATTAATAGTAAAATGATACCTCTGGCTCAATTTCCCCCATATAGATCCAATCCATTTAAAAATATGTCCTTACCATTTATCTGGTTTTCCAGGTTTACAACCATAACCCTGAAAACCAAAGAAAGTTAACGATATATAAATAAAATGAAAGAATATAAAAGATTAAAAGAATCTCAAATTTCAATTGGGTTAGTATTTGTAGACTTTATTACCTTTAATTCTCTTTAAAAAAGGTAAGTAACAATCTAATTAAATCTAATATGTTTCATTTAATTAGAGATTAAGAATAAATTTAATTAAATTAAATAAAGGATTCTATCAAATTGATGAGAGAATTTATTAATTTAAAAACAAGTTCCTCAATCAAATACAAACAAAACAATTAAAATTGAAAAATAATTCAATACAACTAATTGATGAATAAAAATAAGAGAGCATTTGCTTTTATAGGATTATTCCTATTATTAAATGTATAATGTAAAGATATAATATTTTTTACCTCAATATAACTCAAATATTTTCTCTTAAATAATAAGGTTAATTCCAATTTGGTCATTCAAACTTGGAGTTTTTGTATAATCGAGGAACAAGGATACTTCAGAATTCTGCATTCACGATTTCTCCTTCAGAAGTATCTTTCCTGACTGAGTCCTATATTACTTTCTAAGGTATTAGTTAACCATAAGATGTGACCAAAATAGAACTAGTAAATCCTTTATAAGCTGTGGAATTAAAAATACTTTAAACATATCCTAACTCAATTAAAGGGTATTTTACAGGAGGTAATTTATTATTTTTATTCCTTAATAGAATTTCATTTTAAATTCTATAATATTAAAGGTATATAAGGAAATTTTAATGGAAGAGTAACTCTATCAAATGGTAGTAAAATTGAATCTTCTAATTCTGTTACTATTAGAGTAAAGATAAATTCAATTACTCCTAATTAAGGTAACTATAAAGGAGGTGTTCTATTAACTATCAAAGGTCTGAATTTTAGCTTTATTAGTCTTTAGAATACTGTTTCAATTGGTGAGGTTGAATGTAAGGTTTTAATATCTTCAGATAAAGAAATATAATGTGTAACTCAACCAGCATTAAATTTACTTAATTAAAAGAAAAATGTTGTGTTAAAGAGTGGTAATCTTGTATCTGAAACTGAAAATGCAGCTAATACGGAGTTCACATTTGTAGAAACTCAAAAATAACCAACCATTTCTAAAATTGGATCTAATTATGTTTAATATTTAGTGGGAGAAACTGTTTTAATTGATGGAACCAATCTATTTGCCGATGAAATAGAGACATTCTTATACATAGGAGAAAGAAAGATTGAATGGAAAAAAACCGATAATGGATTGTCTTTTGTAGTTCCTTATGACATCAATAAAGAAGTTTAAAAACTTAGTGTTTATGTAGGTCCTAATGGCTAGACTTAACCTCAAGATTTCTAAGTTGGAGTACTCATTACTAAAATGTTATGCCTCAATCCTTCAAATAAACTAATTGTTTAAAATTCAAAGACATCTGTTATTGCCAATATTTCAGGAATTTCAGAAAGTTCTATAATTGAAGCAAAATTTGATAATGTAATTATTATATAGCAATCTTATGATTCAATTATTACTTAAACAGGAATTATATAAACTTATTATCTTAGTTACTAAACTGCTCCTACAAAAATAATTTCATTATTAGTTGATGGAATAAATGTAATTGAAACCCCTATAGAATTAGAAATAGTTGGAGATAGAAATTTTTAACTTAATTTTGATGTTTCTGTTCATCCTGACGACAGTTCTTATTTTTAGATGAAGCTAATAAGTAATTAATCAAACTTGAATTTAGAGATTTATGAAATACTTGCATTAAGTGATAATAAATTTGAGTAAATGATTAAAGAAAACTCAACTACATTCAAACTTAAGAGATTTGATATCAAAACTAAGCTTAATTTCCGTTTATGTACAAACTTTGGGCTTTTGTATTATTATTCATAAAATCAAAAGTTATTTTACAAGCCTCTATAAAACATTATTAAACTTTCTTTAGAAGAAAAAGTCATTACAGGTGATATCTTGAAATTTAAAATTCCTTTACCTAAATAATACTTATACTCTATGAATGTTCTCTGCTCAAATAAAGGGTCAAGAAAACCTTTTAATAGAAATGATGATAGTGGAGAAGCTTTTAGTAACTTTATTCGTAAAAAAGATATATACTAAGTTTTTTCTCACAAATAAAATGGAGATGAGTATGAATTTAAATTACCTACCATCCTCAAAAGACCCCTTACTAAGAGAAATACTTGCGATATTATTATTGCTAAAAATAATCCAGCAACTGTATTATAGTATTAATAAAAGGATATAGAATATTATTAAACAAAATCTTTTGTAGAATAATTTATAAAGCAGGAAGATTTAAATCCAGATGCTAATTATGATGAGGATCTAGCAGAAATAAATGATATTGGTGAAAATTCTATTTATTATAACACTCCTCTTGAAGTTTTTGATAATGTTATCCTTCCTCAAAAGTTCAATCTATATGTTTCCTAAATTGAGCCTAAATTTATAACTGCCTATGGTAGAGAGAAAATTGTTATAACAGGAAAGAATTTCTTATTGAATAACAACGATGTTTCTACAACAAAAGTCTAATTATAGGGTATTGATTGCTAAGTTTAAAGCTTAACTAATACCTAAATCATTTGTATCTCAGGAGAAAAAAATATCTATGATCCTTTAGAAATTCTTCGAAGTTATGTTTTAATTGGTAGAGAAGAAGCTTTTATGTTTAGTGAAGTTACTTATATATTTAATTTTAGTGACAAAGTTGCTATGAAATATACTTAAAATGAATTTTTGAAGTCAAAAAGCATTTATGTACCTAAATAATTTGGTTTAATTATTGATATAGGTGATGAGTTTTAAGAAAGTAATATTAGTTTAAATATAATTAGTGTTGATGGCTTATTAATTTTTACATCAAAAAGAAATTAAAATGTTATGATTAAAAGCTTAAGTGGAAAAGGTGTTATTAAATTTGGTACTGATGAATCGAGAATAAATTCTAAATTGAATATAATAATTAAGGATTTATCAATTTGTGGTATAAGTGCTTTTGGTAAAAAGACAGAAAAATTCAACTATAAACTTAAAAACTCATTCAATACAGCATCAAAAGTTTTAGAGCTTTAAGAAAATAATATCTAACTTTAAAAAGGTAATAAAATAATGGTTTTAGCTAAATCAATAGAAGAAAATAATGAGATATTTAAAGTAGATTCGATTAATGGAAGCTAGGTAACAGTTACAGTAGCTACTAAAAGTGATTATAAAAACATAAATGAATCACACTAATAATAGAATGGTAATTCTTTCTAATTTAATATTGAAACACCTGTTTTATTATTAGATAGAAGCTTATCAATAAAAATCTTAGGTTAAAAAAGTGACAATATTTCGATCATCTAATTTAACTAAGTTTACGATACGAATATTGAAATCGAAGATTCTATTAGAATTGATTATTTTGTTAACTCTATTATCATTATTTTAAAACCTTACTTACCTGAAGTAAATATTTAATATTCAAAGCAAAGTATAATATTGGCTTAATATGAAAATAATTATATCATTTAAGTGATGGAAAATAGTTATTTAATAAACATATCTAGTATTAGTATATAATCAGATCTTCAAGGACTTACTACTATTTCATCTACTAATAATTTCATATAAGGAGGTGTAAATCTAAGATAATACGAATTATAAAAAAAAGAAAATTCCATTAGAATTTAGGAATTCTCAAACAATATAATAGTTAAGTCTACAATCTGTCTTACTGTAAATATCCTTTATTCTTATGGTTTAAAGTACATAACAAAGATGAATTAAAATATTTGTTTCTCAGCAATGATATTCACAAATTAATTATAAATAAATTTAGTTGATACTACTGGATTAGCAGTTGCTGGTTTAGATATAAGATAATAGATTTTTACGCAAACAGTTACCCCCTATTAAAAAATTGATTTGAAATCCTCACCTGAAAACTAAATTTAAAAGCAAACTAAATTCTTTTTAGTGGCAAATACAAAATCAAATCCAAATAATAATCTCCCAATTATTGCTAAAATAGAAGGATAATAAAAATCCTATGTACCATTTTATCTCTATTAATATGAATTACAAGGATTCAGTTTATAATAAAATATACAGATTGTAATATAAAACGGATTAAATTTAGTAGAAATATTTAATTTTAAGTCTGATTTATCTTAAGATTATAAATTATATGATACAACAATAGATGACACCAGTAAAGGTTTAGTTATTGTTGATAGAGATGGCTCTTTAACTGGAAATGTATAGACACTATTAACTAAAAATTTAGTAAGACCATAATTAAACTGCTCACAAAATGATAAAAGTTAATAAAATTGCTCCAAATAAATTGGAATAATTTAAGTTGGTTTTAATATCTTTAGAAATTATTAAGAAAAATTTTGTATATAAAACAATAATTATGATAAAGCATTGTTTGTTAATGGGTAAAAATACACCAATTCAGATAATTTTATTACTATCTTAGAGGAAATCACTGAATTTAGTTTTTTGGATGTAAATGAAATTACAAAAGAAAATATTCCTTGCTATTTTGAATTAAGTCCTTAATATTTCTAAGACATATCAAAAAGTTTTATTGTGAAATATAAACTTGACATGACTAAATTTGATGTAGTAATTTCTGAACCCCTAAGTTAATTATCAAATAATTAACGTATAATTGAAGTAAGTTCCCTTAATAAGAATTGCTAACATGGATAGTATTAAATTTAACCTGATGGAGTTTAAATATGTATTACTAATGGTTAGTCAAATCTTGGATTTTTAGTTTAAACTAAAGGAATGTACCCCTATGTTTTACCTGAAATAAATGATTTCTAAAATTAAGTTAATAAGGTATTTACATAACCAGAGGATTGGAAAGTTGGTTAAGAAACTACTTAGCTTGAAAAAAAATGGATAATTAAAAAAAATTGGAATATGGTACTCGATACTGAAGGTGTAATTACTGTCCCATCTCTAGAAATTAAAGGTACTTTAACAATCGATCTGAAAGGAAAAACTGCAACAATCAAAAGTAAAGGTATTAGCATTTCTGGTGGTTAAATAATCATTTAATCTGGAAATATAATATTTGAATTGATAGATGATGCAAATCAAACTGCTATTTTCAAAAATATTATTACTGAAGAAAGTTTTGCACCTAGATCATTCTTAATTTTTGGAAAATTTATTACTAATATAAATGAATAAGCTTAAATCTTATCAACATACAGGGTTTCATCGATCAATTAAAGTAATAAAAAATAAATTACAATCGAATAATAGGCTTCTGGAAATTACTTTAACGTTGGAGATGCTCTTTAAATTACTTCTCCCATTACTAGTGAAACTATTTCTGTTTTCGTATCAAAAATAGTTTCAGGTTATAATTCTGCAACCAAAACTATAACTCTAGAAATTGATCAAGAATACACTTACTCATAGTAATTCCTTAAAAAGACTTTTATTGAAAAGGACTTTGATTTTAGACCAATAGTAGCAAAAATTAATCGTTAAGTTGTTATTAAAAATGCCAAGATTTATATCAATAGCTATGAATATAAAGTTATACCTGAAGTTATATTTAATGGAGTTTAATTTATTAATTCTAGTATAGAGATTGCTAGAAAATTCAAAAAAATATCCATCTAAAATTCCTCTTTTTAATCTACTGATATGAAAAATCTTATTGATAAATTTGTTTTTATTAATAAAACAGTTTGGAAAGTTAATTAATACAAAATAGGTGACCAAGAAGAAGAAATTCCCTAATTAACACTTGCAAACAACTTATTTTCATTTGCAAAAAAACACATAGAAATGACAGAGGTTTATGAAGCATATACTTATGTTTCAAATAGTTTTGGAGGCTTTAACTTCTTAATAGAAAACTATGAATAATTAAGATTAGAAACTTTATTAGTTAGTTTTGATAATAATATTTTTATTGGTGCTTCTCAAGTAGCTTTAGAAATTAATTCACCTATATCATTGAAGGAAAATATAATAATCAAGGCTTCATCCAGCTGTTTAAAGACATCTTATTGCTTGAAAACATCATTTGATTAGCTATTTGATTGTGGAAACTATGGTATTGAATCCTATGAATGTTAAAATTATTCAAATATTTTAGTTGCTAAATCAAAATTATTTGCTTCTAGTAATTAGGCAACTTTCAATAAAGTTGTTTCTCTTGAAAATAATATTCATTTCTAATTAAATGTTGAATCGTCTCTGGATAATTCAAAAGTGAGAATTAGAAATTCTATTTCTTAATCAGCTATATCTTTCAATACTTTTTTCACAAGTGGAAATTGCATTCCTTAATCCTTATTATCAGTAAGCCTTGCTTCAATTAACAACTACTATCAGTTATTAGCATCAATGATATCTGATACTAAGGTATATGACTTTAATTGTCCTCAGAATATTATCTTTAAATTAAATAGCCAAAGTGGTATCTAGCCTTTTATCAATCTTAGTAACTCTCAATGTATTAATTGCTAAATGGGATTAAAAGACCTTATCTCCCTTGGTTCAGCTATAACTAATCTTCCAACTACTTTTAGAGTTTAGGACGATATTGGTAAATTCTTAAACTCTAACTCATAAAAGCCTCAAGCATATCTCAGTTAGGTCTCGGCCCCTTACTTCAAGTAATCAGATGTAGAAAAAGCTTTGGTAGGTCTTTACATTACTTAGAGAAATATGTAATAAGAAACTGTCAAGCAATACTTTAAATTGAATGATCAAAAATTTGACATAGTCTCTTCACTACAATATACATTCGCTTATGTTTAAGGAAAGCAATCTTATACCTTAGCTGCAGATAAGGATTTAAGTGATTTCACTACTATTTTGGAGTCTCCTTCTCCTTCAAAGAACTATGTCATCTTAAAAATCAAAACCAAAGAAAGTTACTAACTAGTAATTAAAAATAATCTCTAAATTGTTATAAACCCTACTCCTATTAATCTTAGTTAACCAAGTACAGATTTATTGTAAATTGCTGGTAGCGAATAAAAACTTATTTGTGGTATGAATATTCAGGATAAAGACACTTTAGAAAATTTTGTTGTTATCACTTCAGAAGAAAATTGTAGACTTCGTTTTAGTGAAGTTTTGAGTACAGTATTAAAATTCAAAGCTGCTACTCCTATTCTTCCTCCTCCAACTCCTGAAGAAGAATCAATGTGCGATGCAGATAGGAGAGTTCTTTATATTATAAAGCGTATTAGCTAACTTTTAGGTATAGACTAAGTTCGTATCAGACTTCTTGGTAGAACTTAATCTATATGTTTAACTCGTTTAAGAATCCTCGAAGAATCAGTAGACGATTACATATTTGTTATTGATCCTATTTCTACAACTTTAAATTAAAATGAAAACATAAAGTTACCTACTGATAAATAAGAATAGGCATTGAAAGAACAGAAGAGTAATGATATTTTAGATATGGTAAATGTTATTAATAACATCAATAACCTTTACAAATAAACCTCTGTAGATACTGGTTTAAAGGTTGCTAACATTGATGTCCAAATACCTAAATTTGATGTTTCAAATATTTGCACTCAAGGAAAATTTAGAGAACTTGAATCATGTGTTGACAAGTGCTCTCCAGATTAGTAAATATCTTTTTATATTTTTTTATTTGTTAAATTTTTTTAAATTTTATCCAAATTAGCTTTGCTTCTTCTTAGATTTGCTTGCTATGTGATTCCTCATGTAAAGGATGTACAGGTATTTCTAAATATGATTGCAAAGCTTGTGCTGATGGAGCGGCATAAATGACTGATAGTATAGGTGTATAATACTGTGGTAAATGCTCAGACAATTGCTAATCGTGTATTAATGATTAGTAATGCACTTAATGTAGTCAAGGATATTTGTTGAGTGATGGTATTTGTGTATCAAAATGCTTAGAGGGAAAATTCAGTTCTAACGGTAAATGCTAGATATGTCCAAAAGGATGCAAAACTTGCTCATCAGAATTAGCCTGTATTACTTGTTAATCGGGAAAGATACTAAATTCTACTAAGTAATGTGTAGACAATACAATAAAGCCACCTACTCCTTCTTAACCAGAAGAAAAGTAATTTAATTATAATTGAAGGAATTTATTGATTGAAATTTATTTTTAAAAAAAGTTCTTCTTATTCTGTAAGAAATAGTGGATTTAAGCAAATTATGATACTATTAGCTTCAATAATAGCTTTTATTTGATTTTTTATGAACTATAATAATAAAATAAAATATATTTTTTAAATGATATGATGCATTTTTTATATTTTAATAGATAATGTTTACCTTTTAATGATATTGAATCATCCTTTCTTTAACTACGTATTAAATCCTTTACAATACTTTTTAAAACTTGTTTACTCAAATAAAATCACTTGAGATTCATATTTATTTAAAATAGCTTTTATCTTATATTTAGTTTTTTAAAAAATTTAATAATTTGGTGAAAAAATTGACTTTTTGGTCTTAATTCATTAGTTTTCAGCTTTTTTCATCCAAATTTTATTTTACTTCTCACTTACTTTTTTAAAATAATAAATTTTTTTACTTCTTTGAAATTTTATGATTATTATTATTACTTCTTGATTTAAATATTTGTAATAATTCTCAATTGATTAAATTTTTAGTATTTAAATATTATGAGAGAAAAATGAAGGTATTTTAGAAAATGAAATTAATTTTTATAAATTACAAATGCATATTATATATTTTAAAAAAACAGTAATATATATTTAATTCACTTTAATATCTTTTTATTTATTTATCTATAGGGAACAATAAAGGTTTATTTGATAAGATTTCAATAATTCTTATTGTAGATGTATCATTATCTTACACATTCTTTAAAAGAATTTAAAACATAGCCATCTAAACATTTATAACAGATATCGTTTACACAGTCTGAACAATTTCCTTAGCATATATCACATTAATTATTGATATAGCCATTAGGACAATATGCTCCTAAGCTATTTGATTCTCTGTAGATAAATATATTACCGGTAACTCCTGGCTTTGTGTAATCACAAACATAATCATTACAACAAGTACTTACGGAATAATTTCTTTCACAATAACCATTGCTGTTTTTAACATAACCTATAATTTTGTTTCAAAGTAATGAGAAATATTATTGAATAAAATATAAATTTACCTAAAATGCATTCATCACATGTAGAAGAATCTCTCATCTTAGTACAATAAGGCCTATTGCTACTTTTTTGTTGGCATGAGTCATTCTATCTTACCAATATTCTATTAAAATCTTCTCTACATTCTAAGCAACTTAATTAAGTTTAACCTGCAGTAATTCCTAACCAACAATTTTCTTCTAAAGAACAACCTGTTTTGTAAGGATAATAACCTTCTTAGCAAAGAGAGCAATAACCATTATAACTATAAGTTAAACACTTTGATCCATTATCTTTTTAACAAGTACCACTCGAATTAGCTTAGAAACCAGTGGCACATATATTACATCTAGTTCTTGTTAAATTAAACTCTAAACAGTTTAGAGATATGTCAGGAAATTTGGTTAAATCGTTGGAGCAATAATAGTCATAAATACTGTCATTTTTTAAAGTTAACCAATAATCTTTCTTGCATTAGATACAAGAAGTTCCAGTAGCATTAAAAGTTTGGCAATTATTATCATAAGATGAGTTTGGATTTATTATGCACTCTTCTTAGGAAACATTAGGCTTTGCAGCTAAAAATTGGTTTCTCCAATCTTTTTCTAATTTAGGATCAACATAAGTAAATGTTGGAGGATAAAAGGAAGGAAGAGGATATCTAAATTTATATCCAGGAATACAGTAAGGCACATAGCAAGAATCACTTAAAGGATGTTTTACGGCACAATTTTTTGAATAGACTCTGCTCTTACATTAATTAGATTATCTGTCAAAAAAGAGCAAATCAACTTATTTGCATTAAGCACAGTTTCCTGTTTATTGATCAACTATTTCGCATTAAGGATTTGGAGAGGATAACACGCTCAAACAGTGTTAAGAGTAATAAGGTGCTTTACAAAACTAACTCTACCTGACATTTTTATGGACTGGGGCAATGTTTTAGCTGCAAGTGCCTCTATATAAAGTATATCTGCTTGTATCACATTTTGTGCAGATAGATACACCACGAATATTTTCAAATTAGAGGCAACCTTCAACCATTCTTTAGCATTTCTAACGAGTGTTTTACAAAGCATAGCCTTGAGCACATTCATAACAATAATCACTCATTTGATAAATACAATCTGGTATAGTAGGAAAGGGAGAACCATTTTTAACACAACCACTTTCAGCAAATGTATAACCAGCAATACAAAAAAGACGATCAGAGAGCTTAGAGAGAATAGTTGACTACAGTTTATCATAATTTTCAAAATCAAACAAAAAGTAGTTCTATTCTCCAGTAATAAATATAAACCCATAATGTGGTCTAATACAATTAGTACCGTCAGTAATCGCACATTATGATTATATTCTCATTTAAAAATAACTCTCAGATGATGGTAATATTTACATAGCCATAGGAAAAACAGGTTAAATACATCTACCTTATTTGTTTACTTAAGCACAATAATTAAGTGTTTAATTATTAGCTACTATTTAGTATTAATCATTGATGATATACTTGTTAGAAGTAGTTTGTTTGCACTTACCATCTAAAGTAAATTATAAGCAGCTTTGAAATCCATCAACTATATTAACTGTCTTAATACACTCTTAGTGATCATATCTCAATACATAAAATTCTGTATCAGTACTCTAGCATTTAATACAAATCTTTCTCACTACAGTAGGATTATAGTAATCAAATACGTCATAGTGGACAGCACAGTTTTCGATAAGTTACTAGCCATTTACACTTACTAGCAATGAAATAAGCAGAGGTAATGTTAAAGCTAATAATTAAGATCTTCTCATTTCTATTATTAGTTAGATAGGTTTGTTTATTATATTTAATATTTTTATTTAAAATCATAGTTTAATCCTCGAGTATTTAAAGTGTACATCTTAATTATTTGATCTCATTATTGATTGCTAGTTTGTTATTAACAATTTTTGTAATAAACTACTTATGAATCTAGACTTATACTTTGAAATACATCTTCTTATTACAACAATAGTTGGCATACAGAAGTAAAATAATATCTTTATACAAAAATAAATGATTTTTCATTTAAGTTAAAAGTATTGAAATTTGTTTAGAAAATTAGCATAAATATCAATTTTCATTGCATATAATTAATCTATTTGCTCAAAGCAGGAAAAAATGCATCTACTTAAAATATAAAAATCTTAATTTTAATAATCTTCCTAGATTTTATATTATTTGATCTCCTAAATAGTAATGAATGAGAAAGATACAATCTGAAATATTTTCTAAGTATAAATATAATTCATATTTATTTCTATAATCCATGAATAAGATATATTCAATTTGACAAGTAAAATTTGATCCAAATATTATTTTATCTCTATGAATTACTCTTCTACTTAAAATTATTTTGAGTAAAAGATATTTATATCTTTAGATAAAATTAAGGATTTTCTTTATTATTATTAATCTATTTTGCATAAAATATTAATTTTTTGAAATACCAAAAATATTAAAATATAAATATGGGAAATATTAAAAAACACATCGAATCAATATAAAATCTTCTCTAATAAAGAAATAGAATAGGTATAATATTTTTATTTATTATTCAATAACTTCTCTAATAATATAGAATAATATTATTATTATCTTATTGGAGCTAAACGTATAATTTTAGGAAAATATTTATATGATCTCATTTGCAAGGTATTTATTCTTGCTAATTTTAATCTATTTAATTATAAAACTAAAAAGGTTATTTGGTAGATGATATATTTAATTAAGCAAATTGTTTCTATTTCATACATAAAGTTAAGTTTAATAAGGTTTTTTTGTAGAATGAATTAAAATATAATGAATAAATATATGAAATAAATATTAATAATGAAAACATAAGGAATTTAAAAAATACTTAAAAAATTTATTCTGTTTTAATGGTTTAAAAAAATAAATTAAATGAGGAAAATAGATAAAAAGATAAATTCTTTAAACAGTAGTTAAGAGTATTATTTTATTCATTTCCCTTTGTTTTAAATTCTTACTTTTTTTATTCTTTTAGATTTATGTTAATTTCTAATAAAATTGTAATTCTAAATAAATAATCTCATTTATCATAAAATAATTTACTATCAACACTACTATACTTATTTTAAATTTACAACTAATCAGTTTAAATAATATTAGTATAATTCATTTTTAATTATTATGGCTAACAACCAATAAATTAATTATTTTATAACGCATTTATTATCTTCGCTCTTTGATTATAGCAACAAAAATGAATAATTTAAAAATTATGATAGGATTAACTTTATTTTAATTACCTATTTCTATAACTGAATTACTCTTTATATTAATTTAAAAGCCAATCTATCATTGAAGCTTCATCACCAATAAAATTGAAAATTCTTAGCATAGCTTAAATTAAATAAATAATTAATATTTGAGATAATAGTTGTTTTTAGAATAAATGATTAGTAGTAGTAAAGTAAAATATATAAATCTAAATATATTTTATTATGCCTCGAAGATAGGTACACTGTTTTAATACTGGAATCTTTATA
This sequence comes from Tetrahymena borealis, assembly GCA_000260095.1. Classification (NCBI taxonomy): domain Eukaryota; phylum Ciliophora; class Oligohymenophorea; order Hymenostomatida; family Tetrahymenidae; genus Tetrahymena; species Tetrahymena borealis. The sequence goes on along the minus strand of JH651230.1, from coordinate 245,734 downwards.
CTATTTCTTAGGTATAACACATTTTTTTATTATTGTAGCTAACATTTAAATTATATATAAAGTAAATTAGTAATAATAGTTTTTGGCAATGGGCTATTTTAATCGCAATTTATTTGATTAGAAAATTTATTGTTATAAAAGCGAATACAAACTTACTTAGAGGATAATAAGATAAAATCTTAGCCATCATTTTTATTATTTTCTCTTTAGAAGAATTGATACTTAGACTAAATTTATCAATCTCACAATATTTTTGTGGATAATAAAAAGTTAATCTATTAATGCCAAAGTTGGTCATAAATTATTTAATGCTTTTGCTTTAGATTATGCTAGTCTTTATTTATAGTGAGTGCTTGACTTTTCTTACACTGTTTTAGTTTAGTCTGCCTTTGCTATTGGTATCTTTGATAGTATTAGATTTACAAATTATCCATATTTCTAACATGGACTAATACTCAGGTATTAATAATAAATTTTACTTTGATAGTCAAATAATGAAAGTTTATTGGAAAGAATGCATTAGATAATTAGTTTTATTATCTTGTATATTTATTTGTTAATAAATAGATTATTTTTGCTTAGGATATATGCTTATTTTATTCACTTTAATTATATTTATCTTAATAAATTACTATAAATATCTAAACTGTTTATAAAACCCAGAGCCATTTGGACCTCCTTTTCTCACTATCGCTTTATGCTTAGCTACCCATATATCTTTAGACTTTAGAATGATAAATAGTGAAAAATATTATATGTAAACAAAATACTTACCTATGAAAGTATAAGATTTATTTATATACGCTCAATTGGTTTAAAAAATGTATGTTTACTTATCACTATTCTCATTAATTGAAAATTCTTAAGACTCACTTGGTTTCAATTAATATTGGTGGATTTATCTAATATTGAGTTTATCAGATATTTTTCTTTAAATCAGGTTATTTATTCAGTTAATTGCAAGACCTATAATTTATGGACCAGAATATTTTGAACTCAATAGTATAAAAGATTCGGAGTATTTAATAAAAAATGAAAATAAATTTAAAAAGCTTAGTTATATCAAAGCTACAGATTAATCAGTAATATCTTTATAATTATTATTATCTTCCTATAAAGATGCCATGATAATTAAAGTAGGATATCAAAGTTAAAATTTCAGAGGGTTTATTGGTGTACTCGATCTTCAAAAAGTGTATTTTTTTAAAAAGATTAATTTAAATGAATTAGAGGAATTTATTGAGATGAATTAGATTAATCAAAATATAAAAGAAATAAGGTTTGATTTTTAGATAGATCTATTGTAAATGATAAGGTTATCGAGGATGTTAATAGAATAAGATAACTACACTTAAATCTCTTGTAAACAATTGACAAATGGCTATATTTTACATAATAAATTCAATAATAATCATAAAAAATTTATCCACTTATTGCAATAAGTAACAATAACAAGAATATTGTTTACTTAATATTTGGAAAGGTTCTTAACTATTAATCCACTAATTGTTTTTTATGATTTGTATGATTGATTGATTGATTGATTGATAAAATCTTATAAATCTAAATTTAATTAAACATTAACAATCTTCTATTCAATTCATTAGTAAAAATTATACACAATATCTACCTACTTTTTTTCAATTTACAAAAGTACCAAGCAAGCAAGCGGTTAAATATAAAATTTAATTATTTTTTCGTTATTTAATTTTCAGATATATTTATAGTTAAGAAATATTCTGTTTTAAAAGTATTCAAAAATAGAAAAATGATAAATAAAAATGATATGACTAAATTACAATACTTAAAAATACATAATTTCACATGAAATTATTAATAAAGCTGCACTTATAATTATTATACTGTAATATTTTAATATAAATTCTCTAATATGTATAATCTGAATTGTAAAATTGACAATAAGTGTTTTGATTCTAAATTCTTGATAAATAAATAATAAAATGCAATAAAATCAATTCAATCTAGCAAATTATGCTATGAAGATTAGGAGAAAAACTTTTTTGCAGAATTTGATAAACAAATTGTCAAAATACAATAATTTATTACTCTTTATAAAAATAACTTCAGTAGAGAGAATAAAAACATGCTTCTTAATAATAAAAAGGGAAATGTAAGATAAAACCTTCAAATATAGAACATATGGTTGAATGCAAAGATAAAAAAAAAATCTTTATCAAATTGGTTAAATAAAATTTATTTATTAATTAATAATGAATAAAGGAGATAGATATTTTTAATGATCGTATACCAATAAATAAAAGTTGTATGGGTATAAACGATGGATCTATTATTAAATTTAATTAGTTTCAAGCTTCTTAGCTATTTGAAACGAAGAAAAAAAATCAATTTGTAATAAGCGTGAATTATTAAATTTAGAAGAAAACCGAAATCTTATAAAGTAAAAGGATATACAATATAAACTACTTCAACAAAATAATAAAGCAATGGTGCTCAAATAATTAAACATTTTCTATATAAATTTTATGTATCAGTCGTGATGCTTCTTCTTTTTCTTGCTATCATCATCACTATCACTTTTATTTCCATCTTTTTTCTTATTTTTCTTCTTTTCTTTATCAGAATCGTCATCTTTCTTATGCTTCTTACCCTTATCAGAATCTTTATCGCCTTCAACGTGGAAACCCTTTTTCTCTCCATGGTTCTCCTTGTGTTCTTTATGTTCTCCATCTTCTTTCTTTTCAGCCTTCTTCATGGACATTACTTCTTTAGGCTTAGAACTTTCAGTTGAACTACCACAACCCATTTTAGTAGATATTTTATTTATTTTATTTTTTTAGTTATTTGTATGTTTTGATTATAAATTATTATTATCTTTTGATTAACAGTTCAAAATCCTATATTATTTAAAGCAATTGTATGGATTGTGAGAGGAATGCTCGAATTCAATACCAAATGTTAATTTCGAGTTTTTATTCTATTAAATGTTTTACTTATTTATAATCTTATTAAAATTTTCCAATAATATTTATCCATTAGTATTAATAAATACATACATACATATATAGGTTTATATATTTTTACTACTGAAAAGAATATTATTGCTAGACAAAATATAAATAAGATAATGAATCTAATAAAATTACTATTAAAATCAATTGAACCTATTCAAAATTATGAAATAAACATTTTTCTATTGTTATAATAGTTGATTTTTTATTAGTATCTTTAGTATGTTTATGTAAAAACAACCATCATTTGTTTATTTTATTATTTACTATAAAAAAGTTTACTAAATTACATAGTCAATATAAAATTTCTAATATCATTAATTAATTGAAAATAAATTAGATTAGAAATTAATTAATTTAATGGAACTGTGATTAAGACTATCATGTCATCCAAATTTCTAGTTTTATTTTAAAAGAAACAATTAATTCTAAAACAAAGTAGATTAATAATAATAATAAATTTTATTAAAAATATAAATTAATAAAATTAGAAAATTATCTTTGCAAATTTTTAGTAAATATTAAATTGTTTATTTTTAAGTACACAATTAAATATAAATTTACATTTATGATTAATAAACTAATTTGTAAAAATAGACATCATTTTATGTTTTAGATAAATTTGTTAATTTTGACAAAAATATTCAACAACTTTTATTAATTCTTCATTTTAATCATTAGCTTATTTTTAATTTTTAATTTTTTTGAAGTTTATTAATTTATGAGCAAATTTTTATGGAATTAAATAATTATTTTAATAAATACTTTAGTACCTTATCTTTTGAAAAGATGTAAGCAATTTTTAACAATAAGAATATCAATATTTTCAGAACAAATAATAAGTACTATTATTATTTACCAATAATTTTTTTTGTGTGAGTAGTACACATTAATTACCAAAGTAAGTATACTCATTAAATTAATTATTAATTCATATTAATTACAACCTTTAACCTTAAATAATATCTTGACTAATACTTTAACAAAATCAAGTAAAAGTGTAAAGAAAATTTAGGATAAATCACTTTCTATGCAATAGCCTCGTTCAAATGTATTTTTAACAAAAACATAGTCATCATTCTCATTTTATTTTCAAATAAAAAGGAAAATATCATTTAAATACTTAGAAAAGCTCCGAATCTAAGAAATTCAATTGAGATTGAAGCTCTCATCAAGTTTACATCTTAAATACCTTTCTTTTAGAATTATATATCATAAAGATTAGAAATTATTCATAAGAAATGCTGTGAATTGATGAAATTAGAATCTTATCAAAAAGATTAAGCTGTTTATCAGATAGGTAATTTTAAATATTATTCTTTTTAAGCCAAGTTTAAGTATATTATTATAATTTAACAGATACCTTAACATCATTTTTAATCCTTAAAATAATTAATTTTTTACACTAAAATATAGATAGCTTTAGTTAAAAATTTTATATCATTCTTGAAGGAAAAGTTGGAGTATTTACTAAGATAAAAGAGTAAGGTGATTTAAGTGAATCCTGTGACTCATTAGAATATAAATCAATCGAAAAATCACCTATTAAAAAGAGTAAAAAAACGATTTAATGTATAAAAGAACTAGAGCCTGGAGTATCATTTGGTGAATTAGATATAAATGATGATAGAGTAAATTTAAATATATTTGAGAAAAATCTTAAAATTATTTATAAAATTATAGCCAAAATCGGAAACTATAATATGTAACTCAGATTGTTGCTTTGCTGTTCTAAATAAAAGAGAATTTTAAACCATTATTAGACAATATGAAGAAGATAAACTTTTAAAGGAAATGGGTTTTTTTGCTTAGCTACCCATATTTTAAGGCTGGTACTTTGGTAGAATCAAAAGCGTTTATTAAAATGCTACATAAATGAATTTTAAGAAAAATAGTATAGTATTTAAAGAGGGCTAGCCTTGTAAATATGTTTATATTATTGACTCTGGAGAATTTGTGGTAACCAATTGATAATTAAATTTTTATACAGTATGTTTGAAGCAAATACTTTTATTATTAAATAGGCAAAGATGTCATTTAATTAAAATGCATCCTAAAACAATCTAATCAATGAAGAAGATGATGATTAGTAATAGAACTTTAAAAATGAATATAAATAAAAGAAACTTTTGAAAGTGAGTTAAATTTATTTATAATTGTAATTATATTGATTGAAATATTTACTAAAAATAATCAGATATCAGTTTTATCTCACCCAGAGATGTTTGGCGAAGAAGACATATTGAGATAGTAAAATAGAAGTTACTCTGTTGTCTGTGAAAGCAGTGAAGGTAGTTTAATAGCAATTGACAAAGAAGACTTTATGAATAAAATTATGGAAGATATTAATTCTAGTTAATTTATTATGTAAAGATTGCAAAATAAATCAACAAATTCGGCAAATAGAAAATAAAATATAGAAAACTTATTGTCCCAATATTGCAACTTTGTTATTGATGAAAAAGCTACTAAAACTAAAGAAAAAGAAAGAAGTAGCTTTAGTAATAAAATCAATAATAATTAAAGAAGATCTACTTATATTACATACTCTTAAAATAACTCTTTTCTATTAAGTGATAAATAGGTAAATAGTTTACAAACCAATCAAAAATAATTTTTAATTATTAAAGTTAAGTATTTTTATTTTATAAAAATAAGAATGAAGTAATTCCCAAGAGGTAAAATTCTCCAAGCAAGTAGAGAATTGAACTGGGAGAATAGAAAACTGAAGTTATTTTACCAAAGAATGAATACTTCCTGTAGGAGATATAATAATTTAATTAATTTGGCTATAATGAATCTTTTGAGGAAGAGAATCCTCATATCCCAACATCCCCAATCAGAGATAGAAAAAAGAAAAGGACTATAAATATAACATAGCTATAAAGGCATGGATCCATAAATCTATTAGATGATAGGGATAATTCTGATAATTAATTAGAATAGGCTTCTCCTTTACTTCCTCATAAATCCTAAAGTTAATATAACTTATCTTAATCTTCATCGTTTATAAATCTACAATCTGCTTCTAATTAATTATAATAAGAGAAATTCATTTATAAGCTAAAAGAAAATTACTAAAGTTCCCTTTAATAATAACTAGCTCTAGAAAAAGCTATGTCATAATAGTAAGTAAGCCTATCACCAAAAAGATAAAGAATCAAAGAAGAAATCAGAAAAGATCCTTTATCAGATGGGTTTAAGAAATAACTATAAATCAGATTTTTTAATCAATTTGGTGAAATCAATTTAAAATCTTTACAAGAGCATATTCCATAATAAATAGTTTAAGACACTCCAAAAAATATTAACGAGTAATCGTTAGCACAGTTTAAAACTGACCTTCTAAAAAATAATAAAGTTGTAATACCTTATGCAGGCAAATCCGGTGTTAGAAATTATTTAAGGGATATGTAAAATAAAGTGGACAAAAAACTTAAAAAAGAAATAGCAAATACTCCTTAATCTTAAAATAAAGATGCAGAAGAAGTAAAAGAGGTAAAAATTATAGATTGCTTTTTATTTTATTTTACAAATTTAAAATTTTTCATATCTTAAATAGTCTACTTAGGTTCCTCAAAGATCGAAATCTGTTTTCTTTGATAGATCAAAGAGAAAATCTATTAATCCAAACACTAATGTTCTACTAAGTAAGGTAATGGCTAATCCAAGTAATATAGAATCAAAATTACAAAATAGTTTGGATTAAAAGTATTATAAAATAATCCCTGCTTCAAAATAAGATTCTTTTGAGTCATAATTATCTCAACATTTTAATTAAACTCCACAGTCTATAACAAAATCTTAAATTAACTCAAGAAAAAGTTCTCTTAATGATACTTCTAATATACAAAAATAGATTAATATTTCTACATTCTAAGAGTATAAGGTGAAGAAATAAGATATTTCTCCTCTAAAATTAGGTTCATCTTCTAGAAATGTTTTCAAAACTTTATAAAGTATTAAAAATAATTCTCCTTTAGTAATTCCTATTCACTCAAATATATAGTAAAATAATAAAAGGGATATTAGCCCTTTGATGAGTAAATTTAAAGCCCCTGAGCATCTTCCCTTAACAAAAAATACTATAATTAATAAAATGAATTTACTTCAAGAATATTAAAATTTTAATTACTAAGGAACCTAATAACATATTCTTATAAAAAATATCTCAGCCTTACAAAATACCTAAAATAATTAGTAGCTTGTAAATAACCAAAACTAATCTAATAATTAAATTTACTAGGTATAATCATTCACAGATTGTATTGATGATCTTAAGATTAATAGAAATAAATCTTCAAGTAATATTGCAAAGATACAAACTACAAATATAACTGATAATTCTTCTCCTACTAAAGTAAGTCCAAATATTTCTCCTTCAAGAAGAAAAAATATCTAATAAATTCCTACCTATAAATTCTAAGTAGTGTAATAAAAACAAATAAAAAGCTTAAGAAATTTAGATTTAGCTAATACCTAATAGAATTTCGAGAATAATTTTATTGTACAATCAAAATTATAGCCTCTCTCTCAAGGAGATTTAGATCAATTAAATAGTATAAATTCTTCTTATAATATATAAGAAAGATAAAAAAATAAAGTATTGTAGTCTTAATCTTATACTTCTAATAATTTCTTTAAATAAATATGAAGTTAATTCAAACTATTTTACATGTAAATCATTTCATCTGATTGATATTTACATGTTAATTGCCTATTAAACAAATTTAAAATATTCTAAAAGATTTGAATAATTTTTATTTTAAATTCCCAGCTTATTATTCAAAATAATTGGATTATTAAAAAAGAATTAATTCAAATATTAATAATTTTTTAAATAAAAGATTTATTATACAGTTGAGTTTGTTTAATAATTATTGAAATTAAATAAACAATTTAAAAGAAACTTTTATATATTTGAAATACTTAGATAGAATAATATGTACAAATTACAAAAAGATGTAAAGGATAATTATTTTTATTATAAAATAATTTATATTCTGATGAGATGAGATTTATTAATTTTCTTTTTTAATTAATTATTAATTCAATATTTATATTTTTTTATTTTATTCAATTGAATAGCTTAGTGGCCTTACTAGATTTTATAATATTTTGGAAATTATTAATTTGATAATTAAGAAAGTAAGTAATCTTAACTTTAAGAACAATTTGAAATTCTATAGTTTTATTCAAAAGATAATAAAGCTAGCTGATATTACTTCATTCATACCTTTAAACTTAAATACCCCCATTTATTAATTGCTAATATTTACATTAAAAGAATTCCTTTATAATTCAATTTTTCTCTTAAATAGCTTGAGGTTAATTTATATTGATTTATTTCTTCATCTATTTTTAAATAATTTAAAATTTTATTAACTTTGGTGATATTTAAAAAGAATTTAATCATTACCTAAAAATTCAATTTAAGCAAAGAATTTTATGTATTAATATATTCATTTAAAGCCTTCTAATTTTTATTATGTAAGAAATTGATCTGATACAATTCTCTCTCAATACTGCTGCACTCTTCCATTATTTGATTTCTTTCATTTACTTTCTTTCTCTTCCAAATATTTCTATCAATATCTTAATTTAAATTATTCCCAATCGCAGCTTATATTGAACCTATTGAAGATTAATCTCCTCTTTAAGAAGAAGTATTTGATATTTTACTAGAATTTTCAATTTATTATTCATTTAACTTTTCAAGAGCAATTCCCAAAGAGTTTTATTTTATTGCTTATTAAAAAGTATTATAATTTTCTTTTTAATCTGGCTGAGAGTGAGGTGTAAGTGTCTTTTTATCCTTATTTTCCAATAGATGCTATTCATGCTACATTTGAATTGACTAAAAGTTAGGATCTTCACACTCTTACAGTTACTATTTTTTATTGTATTATTCTACTTGTTCCTTATGCTTCTTTTTCAGATCATTCAATTACAATAAAAGCTTTTCATAGTTTTCTTCCTTTTTTTCGTCTAGTCTAAATCAAATAAAACAAAAAATTAACGTTATTTTGCTGGCTTGTTTGTTTAATAATATTTTCTGATGAAATGAATTCCTTTCATAAATGGAAATATTTATAAAATTTAAAATTAGTGTATTTAATCATTTCATTTTTAATTTCTAGTAATAATATAGTATAAAGATTTTAAATTTTTACCGTTTCCATGGATTGAATTTAATCTTTTCAGTGTTTTTAGAAGTTTTAGCATTATATAGGATATCATCGTAATTTAAAGGGCCTTTTTCGCTGATGGTAGGACTATTATTATTGGAAAACTATTTTACATGCTTTATAGATTTCATTTTCATTATTTTATTTGATGGCGTAATGTTTGAAGATATAGATTCTCCTTTTTTCTCTTTCTTCTTCATTATAAAGCTTTAGGGTCTTTGCATTTTTCTTTCTGAAGGGAATGGTCTATTTTCTGACTCACTAAATATTTCATCATCATCTCCCCTTTTATCTGTTATATAAGTGGGTAAATTAATGTTTTCTCTAGTAGCACTTGCCTATCTTCTTTTTTAAATCACTTAAAAATTATTTCCTCTATATATTGATGGTAAGATTAAATGAGTATTCTATTTTCTCATTTTTTATCCACTTTCAGAATTTTAAGGAGCATTGTTTTACACTTATTATGGATTGGAATTTGTAACTTAAGGCTTTGCTTATTTTTTAGGATTTTCTAATTTCATTTATTTTGGCTAGATTTGTAACATCAAAGGTGGTACATTTTACGATTGTATTTATTGTTAGCTTGCAGCTTGCTTTCCTTTTTTAATCATCTTTTCTATATAATATTCTTTTAAACTACTTTATTACTCTATTTTGATGATTCAATATTTTTTGTTTTTATCTTAGAACCTAAAAAGAATTTAAAACAATGTGTAATATTATTATCTTTAAATGTTAGTATTAATAATGAGTTTTGCTTATGACCAATCCTAACTTTATGAAAATTAATTAAAAATTGATTAATTCAAAACTATGCTTAATATCAAGTTTAATTGATTATTCATTTTGAGATAATATAGAAAAAGAAAGAACTTTTAAATGAAATAATACTTTAAAAATCAAATTTTAGGATACTTTTTAAGAATTGTCCTAAGCTTATTATAAAAATCTAGCTTGAAATTAATATTTAATCATTATTATTATGTATTATTAATATTAAGATCTAAAATGTAAAAAAATAAATAAATAGTAATAATCTTTAGTATCAATAATTGTGAGATTGTTTTTCTAAATAGATTTGAAATTAATAAGTTTCTTAACTTGTAACTTAAGGTAAGATTACACTAATTGTATGAAATTATTGATAAAAAATTAAATATTTAAAAGAGTAATACAGCTAATTAATAATACTAAAATATAAAAATAATAAAAATGATTATTTTTAACTACTATTTATTGCTAATTTGTTAACATTCATACTATTTAAGTTCCATGTAATTAAGTTGCTTTAGTATACTTAGCTAATTCTTAATAATTTTGAGAATTAATACCTTTTCCAGGCATTACTTCAATTCTATTATTTGCTTATTCGATCAATTTTTTCAGACTTTCCTAACCTTCTATAGCATTTTTAAACTTCCCTCCCTTTGTGAGAACTCTTGTGACTTTAAGATCAATAAGTTTCTCTAAAGCTTATGATTAATCATCAACTTCATCAAAAGCCATGTGAAATGTAACTTTAAGTGGAGCAGATAATTCAACAAATTCTTTAGTAAGAGCATAATCTAATTATCTTTAATCTTCTGTTAAGAAACCAAATACTACTCCATCTACTTTTAAATCTTTGCAAATTTTAACATCTTCTCTCATTATATCTAATTCATCTTTAGTATAAGTAAAGTTTCCTCCTCTAGGTCTGATCATAACACTTTAAGGAATTTATAATCTTTCTTTACATATTTTTATGGTTCCATATGAAGGGGTAGTACCTCCTTAAGCTAAGTTATCACATAATTCTATTCTGTGTGCTCCCCTGTTTTATGCTTCTAAACTTTGAGTAAATCCCTCTGTGCAAGATTCAAGTAAGAGGTTTTGATTCATATTATAAGATGAGTATTTAATGATTTTTATACGCAATTTAAAAAAGATATTTACCAATTAATATTATTAGCTGTGTTGAAATGGTCTAATAAATATTAATATAAGATATTATCTGACTATTGAGAAAAAAAGAAGCAATTTTTTTATCTAGAAATCTGATAGTAATATCTTTAAAAAATATGTATTAAAACAAACAATAAATATATCTAAAAAACAATTCTTTAAATAAGAAAGTCAGAAAATAAAAAATATAAAGCAAATATCAATATTTAAATATCCAAATATGAATTAATGTAATAATAATGAGCACGTATAATGTGATTCTCATTCAAATAGATTAGCAGGTGTTTTGAAGTACGATTTAGAAGGTAATATATCTTTTTAATGTATAAAGTGCTCTGATAAGGATAAAACCAAAAGATCCCTAATCTATTTAGATGAAATTTTTGAATCAGATAACAATATGATTTCAGAAAATTGGCCTCCTCTAAGCTCAGAGAATTTGTACAATGAACTGTAAGAAATTATGAGCAAATGTTTATAGAAAAGCGAATTACAAAAAAAGATTTTAGAATTAGAAGATATTCAAAGAACTATCAACTAAAAGATTAATGAATTTAAAAAGGATTTTATCAGTAAATACGAATGCTTAAATGGAGATTTAGTTATATCAAAGTGGTCTGAAATCTCTGAGACAGATAAACTCAAGTAATTTATTCTTGAATATAAAACTAATAAAGATGGATTAATACAATTTCTGAAGTAAAAGCTAATTTAGAAATAAAATTATTCTAAATAAATCTAATAAGAAATATCTAATTATCAGAATCAAATTCCTCTTAACATGGATAATTTAAATTAATTCAAGGAAAATATTAATATATAATTAGATGAATTAGTCTAAAATAGATCTATTCTTGATATTTCTTATTTATAAAAATAAAACAGTATTTTACTTGATGAAATGAATTTATAAAATTAAATAAATGAAATTGAACTAGAAAACAAAAATTAGTTAAAGAAATATAATTTAGCTGAATATTAATAAGCTTTAAATTAAGCAAATTAACTTTTAAAGTAATTGAAAACTAACTTAAAATTTGAAAATATTTAAGAATTATTTTAAAGTAATAAAATATTTAAATTTAAACATAGTTTTATGTTTAGTAAATTAAGTGAAGTTATCCTAATTTCTTCTGGGATTAATATTGATAAATTTTAATTTAAGAAATGGGAAGAATTATATAGCTATGTTACTAGTATAGGGTAAAAAAATGGATGGTGGATATTAATTAAAAATAATAGTATAAGATTTGATGTTTAGCTTAGTACATTTGGTCAAAAAGTTAATCAACTTAAAACTCCTCCTAATAAAACTGAATAGACTTAATAATATAAAACTAATAGAGAATAGATATTAAATGATTTATAATAGAGATATCAGGTTGCTGAATAATTATTACTCAGTGATAACAGAATTAGGCAAGATTTTGCTATTAAATATCTTAATTAGTTATTAATTTGAGTGATTATGAAGAAAATAAAATAATTAAGCATTGTTGATTAATAATAAAATTATAATGATTTTTTAAATTGTTCGTTTTTTGCTTTTAGGATTATTAAATTATTAAATCAAGGATGAATTAATAATAAAATTTACAAATACTCAAACTATTATATTATTTATTTTAATTATATAAATATGTATAGAAAGAGATAAAACGAATATCTTTTAGAATAAAATTACAGGAGATTTTTAGATTTTTGATATAAAAAGTTTTTCATAATTATTTTAATTAATCTATTCTTAAATACTGAATTGAACTAAAACTAAACAAGTATTTATTTTATCACAAATGTTTTTTAAAATCTTAAAAATCAAGGTATTATTAAAAATAAAATATTTAGTTTGTTACGAAATTTTATTATATATGTCTCTATAATTAAATAAATTAACTGTACATAGCAAATTTTAAATTCCTTAATAACCAAATTTATTTCCTTCCTGATAAGAAATCTATTAAGGTAAGGTAGGATGTATGAAATTACAAAAAAAATAGATTAAATGGTTCTAATATTTACTTTTTTGACTATTTACTAAAATATCAAGTAACTATAATAAATATTGTAAAATTGTAGTATATAGAGATTTTAGAAATAGCTCAAGTCTCAATCTTAATAACTAAAATAAGTAAAAAGAAATCACTATCAATTTAATACACAAAATATTAGAAATTATAAATTAATTAATCTAAAAAATCAATTAAGAAAGAAAAATAAGATATGGCTGACATTGAAAACCCAAATTATTAGTATAACAATAACCAAAACGTTTATGGTCAAAATGTTTATGGTTAAAATCAATATTAAGATGATATAAATCAAGATTTATTTGATAAACAAGATGAAGGTTTGTTGGGAAATTCTCGTTTAGGATTTATTCGTAAGGTTTATTTAATCTTAGGCGCTCAATTACTATTAACAGTTTTAATGACTGTTGCTGCTATGTATTCAGAAGGTTTCAGTAGTTTCTAACAAAATAATATGTGGCTGATGTATACAAGTATTGTAGTTATGTTTGTTGTTGAAATAGCTATTGTTTGTTGCAGAAATGTTGCTAGAACTGTTCCAACAAATTATATTTGCTTATTTATATTCACTCTCTGTATGTCCTATCTTGTAAGCGCTTGCTGCTCAGTCGTTAAGCAATCAAGTGAAGATGGTTAGAAAATTGTTTTTATTGCAGCTCTTATGACTTTTGGAGTTGTTATTGCTTTAACTTTATATGCCTTTAAGACTAAAAGAGATTTCACTATGATGGGAGGTTTCCTCTTTTGTTTTGTAATGATCTTAATGATTTTTGGTATTATTTTAGCTTTCTAATACTCCAAGACAGCTTATGTTGTTTATTGCGCTCTTGGATGCCTACTCTACTCTCTCTATTTAATTTATGATACTTAATTAATTGTTGGCAAGAAGAGATATGCTCTAGAATTGGATGATTATGTATTAGGTGCTTTGATGCTCTATATCGATATAATTGGTCTATTCTTAGAAATTTTAAGATTATTGAGCTCAAGATGAAGAAAGGAATTCTTAAAAGACGTTAGAGGAATAGTCATTAAATATATATAAATTTTAATTAAAAATGGATTATTATTTTATCAAATTTTAGTTTTACTTGTATAATTAGTATGCATACCTAAATTATTAATTCTTCCAAATTATAACAAATATTAACAAACATAATATGCTATCTAACAATTTTCTAGAGTAGAATATTGCTTCAAATTTATATTTTTAATGATTATTGAATGAAATAAGAAATAGAGTGAGTAAACAAAGATTGTAAAATTATAGCTGTGTTTGTGTTTTGTTTTACTCTTAATAAATTTAAACATATAAAATATATTTTTTTATTTATTTTTTAATCTAATGACCTATTATTATTAGTAATAGATAATAAAGTGTGATAAAAATCTTTCATTTTAGCTTTATGTTTAGGTTGAAAAATTATGTAATAAGTATAATACTTTTTTATAATTAACGAAATAATCTTATTACAGAAAGGTTAAGATTAATATTAAAATAGAAAGTTTGGAATATTAACAGATATTTGCCAGAGATATATTCTGCAATCAAAGAAATATAAATTTAAATTAGAATTAGGTTTATCTCAGATATTAAAGTTACCAAATAAAAAATGGATTGTTTGTGAGATAAATTGAAATTAAGATATTCAAGAAATTAATAAGGAAGGAATAAATGAATACATTTGTTATATAAGAATTATGCTATATACAAAAATTTTTAATTGTAAGATAAAAAATAGAACTATCACAAAAAAATACTCTTTTTGTCTGATAATTCCATTTTCAGAATACTTTACTTTTTGCTTCTTTGTTTGCTACTTACTATTATTCTACGTAATAAATTAAGGAAATCAATTGAAATAATTAAAATAAACTTTAGGCAGAGAGATCTAGATAGAGAAAGTACTTTTTTCATAGATCACAAGATAATACCTACGCTACCTAAGATGATAAGAACAGCACCTACGATACTAGTTATAAATATATCACTCTTTAAGACGAAAATATCAATCATGAAAGAGAGCACAACTTAAAGATATTATAAGGGGGATATAACTGAAGCCTTTTCAAGAGCATATGCTTTAGAAACTAGGAGTTAACCAACAAAACCACTAAATGAGAGGAGAACACTAATATAAAAGAATCTAAAAGTAATGACAAAAGGTTTTTCTGTGTCTATAAGCAAAAGGATTGTAGTGAAGAATATACTAATAAAGTAATTATATTGCATGTGCATAGCTCCATTACATTTGAGTTGATGTGAGAGCTTTCTAACAACTATAGATACAAGAGATACAAATAAACTACCAACAAGACCGAAGACAGTACCAAGGAACTAATTCTAATTTTATTGCTCATTCATTTGAGATTCTCCAAAAATAGATGCAGGTCTACTAACTAGGATGATACCAATAAAGGAGATTATACAAAATCCTATAGCCTTTCTAGATAAATGCTCTCCTAATAAGAAGAAGGCTAAAAAGTTTGTCCAAATAGGGTTAGTATTAACCATAACAACACCATCAGAAACACTCATTAAAGTTAAGCATGTGAAGACGCAAGTCATACTCAATCCACCAAGAATACCTCTAAGAGAAAGAAGCCTAAAAGTATAAGGTTTTTCAGAATAAGTTGGGATTCTATTGACATGACAGAATGCAGTGTTAAAAACGAAACCAAGAATCATTCTCATATGGACAATTTGGATAGAAGAGGTTTCACCCTTTAGCATAGATACACATAGAAACATTAATGTGAAAAAGAATTAACTAATCACTGCATATAGAATTGCCATTTTTTTTTGATTTTTTTCTTCATAAAATCGTAATACTTCGCTACACTTAAAGAATAATTTTTCCATTTCGCTCTTATCTGTTTAGGGATATATTTTACTATTTTGTTAAATATAAGTAAATCTTTTTACTGCTAATTTTTGATATTTTTGATTGGTTTTTGATTGGATTTGTTTGTTTTAATTTAATACAGCTTATTATTTATTTAGTGTGTAAAGAACTTTTATTTAAACGAGAGCAAATTAATTAATTCATACAGAAGATATAGATAATTAAGAAGAAATTTCCAAGGAAGACTAAATTTCTAATATTAATTTAGAAGTATTAAAATAAAAGATAGAAAAGATTTAAAACGAGTAAGCTGAGTATTGTGATAATTCTCACCTTGTAAGAATGGCTGAAAATAAAGTTAAAAACTCTCAATAAAATGTTTTTTTTTAAATAAATACAATTGTTTATACTTCAAGTACGTTCTTTTCAAAAGTAATTCAAATTAAAAAAAGTAACAAAAAGTCCATTAATATTCTAGAAAGAAATATTAAGCCTGATATGGGTATATATCTGAATAAAATCTGAAATTGTTTTTTAAATGCATTATCTATACTAAATTAATATTATACCGACACCTATCTTTTCTGATTGATCATTGAAAGGTTACAAAAAATAAGAATAATTAAATTAAACTACTTGGAGAGTAATCAGATTAAAATGTCTTAGTAGTTTTAAATATATTTAATTAGCTTTATTACAAGAATATGAACTTTTTAGTAAGTTGTTAATTAATATAGATAAATTTTATCAAATATTATTCTCAAAAAAATCCATTATTTTAAAGTAGAAAGCAGATAAAATTCAAGACTATTCCTAATGACAATTCACTAGGAAATCAATCGTCAATTATTGCGCTTTTTCTTAAATTATTGCATAATCTAATTAGTAACTATTAAATTGCTTTTGATTAAAACATCAAAATAAAATGATAATATGAGTATTAAAATTTCTTATTTTTATTATAAAAAAATGTAAAATAAAATAAGAATGCTTTTAAAGGTGTTCTATTATTTACAAAGTAATTTATTGGATATATTAGTAAATAAATTTAAGTCCCAACATTCCCCATCTTACTTATTTATTAATTGTCAAAGCAAGATTAGGGAGTCAAAATTACATTAATTTACGAAAAATATAAAGTTACTCATAATCAATTCAATTTTATGTAATTTATGTATTGGCAATAAAAAGCTCAATTTTTGGTAATTTTATTCAAATGAAAATAGAAAAAAAATAGAAATTGATAATATGAGAGAATACAATTAAAATATAAATGATAAAGTAGATTATTGAGATTAAATAGGATAGACATTTATGTATAAATAAATAAAATGGATCAAAAAATTACACCACTTTCATGTTAATTGAAGTAGATGCTCATAATGCTATACCAATACTACAAACGATAATCAAGGTTGCTCCAATTATACTTGTCCATTCTACAACAGCATTTAAGATAAATATATCCATGATAAATGAAATTACTACTTATAAGTACCCTAATGGAGAAACAATTGAAGCCTTTTCAAGTGCATAGGCTCTAGTGAATATCAACTATCCTATAAAACCACTCAGTGATAATATGATGCTAATAAATATAAATCTAAAGGTGACTAGATAAGGCTAGTCTTAATTGACAATTAGTAGTATAGTAGAAGTCATAATACTAATAAAATAGTAGTATTGCATTTAAGTAGCACTTGCCATTTTATGTACATGGGATAATTTTCTAACAACTGTAGAAGCTGCTGCTATTGAGAAACTGCCACAAAGTCCAAAAATACTTCCTAGAAATTTATTTTAGTTTATTTGATCTATTTGAGAATCTCCTCCTCCAAATATTTATGCAGGGCGATATACAAGAATTATACCAAAAAATGCTATAAGGCATAAAGTGATAGTTTTTAGAGATAATTTCTCGCCTAAAAAGAAAAATGCTAAAAAATTAGTCCATATAGGATTAGTATTAATTAGAACAACTCCATCAGATATATTCATCATTGATAAACAAGTAAAGACTGAAACCATTGAAGTACTTCCTATAAACCCTCTTAACGTTACTAACTTAAAAACGTTTGAATCCTTAACATAAGTAGGAAATTTATTTATACTACAAAAAGCTAAGTTTAGTATGTATCCGATTATCATTCTCATATTTAAGATTTAAAGAGATGAATGTTGGTTTCTCAGCAGATAAATGCAGTAGTACATCAATGAGAAAAAGAATTAAGCAGTTACAGCGTAAGTCAAAGCCATCTTCTACTTGTGACTATCTTCAAGCTAGACTAAAGCTTTTGTATACTTATTTAACAAATAACTCATGAATAAATTTATAGGAAATCAATTTTTTAATTTTATTTAACAATAATTGAATTATAATTAATGTTTATTAGAGTTACTAAGTATAAAATTAATTAATAATAAAAACCTCAAGTAAATTTAATAAACTTGCAATCTAATATTCATTAGTGTAATATTAAATAATAATCATCCTCACTCTTTTGGTTATATAAAAGTTTTTATTAAAGTATATTTTTAATGAATGAAAATTATAAAACTTTATCAAAAAATTTTTGATTGAAATATCTGCTCAGTAGAATTAAAATAACAATATCTATCAAAAAGTTAAAATTGCATTTACAATAAACCATAAAAATTTAAATAAATGCGCAACCAATTCAATTATAATAAATTTAATATTGAATGATTCTCTTTTACTTGGTTATAAATAGTTATTTTAAAGTAAGCTTTTGATTAGTGATAATTTAAAAATTTATGAATTAATTTGTATTGAGAAATGTATAAAGTTATTATAAAATAGCTTACTCAGTCTAATGTTTAGAATTAATTGCTTTTACAATAAATTGTTTATTTTTCTATTATTAAATGTAAGTAAATCAACATATATACAACTTTAAAATACATAAAATTTAATTATATATACTTTAAAAATGAATAAATAAAAAACTTTTAACTTCTTCTTAGAACTTAAGGTAAGGTATCTTTCTATATATTCATTGATCAATACCAATTACATCCGAAATTAAAAGTTATAATTTAAAAACATAAACATAAGTATATTTCTTTTAATATAAGAATGGATTTTGGATCTAACATTTCTAATTTGTTTATTTGTTTGTATAGTAGAGTAAAGTAGAGAAGATTTATTTCATTTAAAGAGAATGAGCAAGACAATATATAGATAGATAGAATTATACTTAATAAATCAGAAAAACCAGCAAATAATGAAGTAAATATAATATATATTAAATGCTTTTGGAGTCAATTAAAGTTTATTAAATATAGATAGATTTAAAAAGGTTAATATGTTTGATTTATTTTATTTTTAATGTGATGATGATGATGATGAATGATTTATACTGTTATTGTTGTTGTCTTTGTCATTGGTTTAGTTATTGTTGTTGTTGTTGTTGATCATGATGGTGAATGTAATTATCCTAAAGAGGTGTAAAATAAAATAGAGATTAATTGATTCATTTTCTAAAAAATCATTTGCAGGTTTATTTTAATAAAAATCACATTTATTTATATTATTAAGCATACTACATTTATTTAGTTAATGCTTATTATTATTGTTACTATTATTAAATTTGTGATTATTATTACTAGTTTTTTTGCTAGTAGTATTACTATGCTTGTGTTTAGGTAGGGTTATTTGATTACTACCTCTAAACAAAGTTTTAACTATTATAAGTGGTGCCATTTCCTGCAAATTATTATGGCTATTATTATTATTATTATTACTATTATTATTAGGTTTAAGCAGCTGTAGCATTGTTACTTGGTTAATACTTATATTACTTTTATTAAGGAACATAATTACCATATTGAACTGGTTAATTTTAAGAATCAGGCTTGTAAACTCCAGAACCATTGCTAGCTGTAGCTCCGCTTGCAGTTTAACCATTAGCAACAGTTTAAGAAGTGGCACCATTTGCACCATAAGTATTCTTAGCAGGAATGTAGTTATTGTAATTGGCTTAGTACATAGCTTTATTAGGACCCATACCAGTAGCAGTTCCATTAGCTTAGTTTTAGAATTGAGATTAAGTTTAATACATAGCGGCATTTTAAGATTTAAGCTATGATGATTGTTGAGATCCAGTAGCACCAGAAGAATTTTGGGACTAAGTAACATTTTATTGCTATTGTTAAAGCTAAGATGGCTAATTAGCTTGCTATTGATAATTTTTAGTTCCGTATTGACCTTGCTAGTATGGTTAGTATTATTTAGGTTATTGGGTAGATGATTGTCCACTGTTTTATTGCTACAATTACTACTAACCTTGTTGAGCCTATCCTGATTAGGCTTGAGTATTTTGTTATCTAAGCTATTGCTAAGTGTATTATTGTTATTAGGGTTACTGTTACTATTGCTACTATAAAGTTTACTCTATATTTTCTTGAGATACTTAACGAGCATTGCGCTTTTCAGGTTACTAAGCAACATTATTCTTAACAGTTGAAGATTACTATTAGTATTATGAGTACTATATTTGTTATTGCTATTAAAGTTATTGTTATTACTATTGAGGGTCTACTGCTTGTTAAGCTTAGCCATTTTGGACTCCTGCTTGTTCATCTCCTATCGATAATCCCAATTATCTCAAATATTTATTTCTCCATTCAATACGTTGTCTCTTCTTACGTTCATTTATATCAGCGTAGAGAGATTCACGATATTTTCTGATAGAGAATTTCTCATGATCATTAAGAGGAATCGAAATAGGCTTAGAACAGACATGTTCTTCAGCTGGATTGTGGAATTCTGCAACATAACGATGTTGAAGAGCTTAATCAGCATCAAGACGTTGTTTGGGATTAAAAACTAGAAGTTTTTTCAATAAATCAAGAGCATCTGGAGAGGCACCCTAAAAGAATTACTCAAACTTTTTCTATTTGGTTATATTAATTGAATTTAAAATATTCCAGGCTAAAGAGCTTTCAATAGCTTCAATATCTTCATTTTTAGGTTTACCAGTTAATTCAAGAACTCTTTCAATTTAATTAAGTGTACTAACACCTGGGAAGATTGATTTGCCAATAATAAGCTCACCTAAAATACATCCTACACTCCACATATCAACTGCCTTTGTGTATTTTGTGCTACCCAACAAAATTTCTGGGGCACGATACCAACGTGTTGCTACATATTCAGTTAAAACTGGAGGAGCATCTTCTTCTTTTTAGGCAACTGAACGGGCTAAACCAAAATCTGCGAGTTTTACATGACACTCACTATTTAAAAGAATGTTAGAAGGTTTCAAATCACGATGAATTAAATCCCCTGAATGCATGTACTTGAGGGCCTTCAATATTTAGTACATAACATACTTCTTATGGATTTCTTCCAATATATCTGCACGAATAACAGCATGCAAATCAGTTTCCATAAAATCGAAAACCAAATACAAATCTTTATTGTTTTCTGCTTTGATGATGTTCAATAATTTAACTATATTTTCATGTCCATTCAATTCCTAAAGAAACATTACCTATTTATAAATCAAAGTTTAACAAATTTCATTTCAAAGACTCTCAAAATTATGCTTTTCAGTTAACATGTGCTAATATTATTCTTCTTCTTTAAATATTTTCAAACATTTATAATAAAACACTTCAATTATGAAATACAACGATCAATAAACTTCGCTTTTTATTAAAAATTGTTTGGACGTTATCAAATTTTTATCTATCCTTTACATTTTCTATTTGATTCGATATGACTTTCTTTTATTGTTTAATTTTTAACATAATTTCACAAAAGCTTGTTTTATTATCAGCTATCTATCATTCTAAGAGAAAAAAACTAGTAACTTACAATCTCCTTCTTAATACAATTTATTGTTTAAGAAATCTATCAATACAGATAGAGATATTTTTAAAAAAATCAACTTAATATAAGCTTTTCAGATGGGCATCTAGCTCAGTAAATTTAATAAATGTCTTTTAAGGAAGATACTTATAGTCCAGAAGTGAAATATATAAAAAATATGTAGTTTATTAATGCAAATGTTTGTAGTTGAAAAGTTAGGGAAAGTAAGTTGGTTAGTAAATAATTAGTTACCTCTCTGAATGTACGCTAAGCATCAGTGGGATTGTGGAAAGCATCAAAAACTTTCTTGACAGCTACTACCTACTTTAACTTTCTGTCAATTGCTTTCCATACTATACCATATGCACCCTTTCCTATTTTTTATATGATTTCGAATTTTCTCATAATATGAGGTTCAATTTCTTCACTCATCTTTGATTGTTGCTTTCTAATAATATTCTTGTTTCTTTTTCAAACGAATTCACTCACTAAATAATTTATCAATCTCTTTTTTTGTTTTATTTATTGCCTACAATCAGAAGGTGGCTTTATAATAATAAATTGCAATATTCAATAAATTTTGATAGTTTCTTGTCTTTATTAACTTTTTATTTCATTTAACTCTTCTATTCAGTATTTGTTTCTTTTCTTTTTTTCAGTCTTCCTTTCATGTGCTATAATTTTTTTTCGCTTCCTTTGCTGGTAAATTTCTTTTCTTACTAATCATTCAGATGTTGCTAACTCCAGATTTGAATTAAAGTATCATAAGTACCTCTTATTATCCTTAACATACCTAACCTAACTAACTTAATATAATATCTATTATTATTCAATTCTTTTCTCTATTATCATTCATTTATTTTAGTCTTCAATATTGCTTAGTTTAATTAACATTTGAATGGTTAGTTTCTACATCATCCAAGCCAATTAAAGGTAACTTTAGTTTCCCACTAATTCCATTAGGCTAGTAGATGAGATAAATTTTCAATCAGTTAATTCAAATTTCTAAATTTATTTAATTACTTTTAAAAGAAAAAAATTTTTCTTTACATAAATAAATATTTTGCTTATAAAATAATAAAAAATTATTTGATATGGGATTTTAATTTGATTTTAACAATTATTCTTTAAATGCTAATAATTTTATTATCTTTAATCAATATTCTTTTTCTCAAAAATCTTCTTATTTCTTAGATTATATTGATAAAAATCTCTTGGTATATCATAGGGATTAAATAATATAAGAAATATTGAGATTTTAATAAACAGCTTAATCTGCATAATTTTTAATTCTAAGATTCTTTTTTATCTGTCTATCTATAAATATTAGCGTTCTTAAATATTGCTTTTCAGTTAGAAAATATAATGTTTTAGAATTATTAAAACTCTTTCTCAGAAATTATTAAAGATTTTTATAATCAATATAATATTAATCATTTGTATTTAATATTAAAATACATATTCTCAACTAATATAGAAGCTGATGAATAATTTCTATGCTCTAATTAATATTTAGTTAATTTTCAAAAATATCTGAATTAATAAAAAATATTTAATTCCTTGATTTCCAAAATAACTGATTATAAAATAAATAGGTGTAGTTAAATTTAAAAAAAAAAAAATTTGAATAATTTAAATCAATTTGTTCGCAAATAACACATTTCTCTAGTATATTCCCTTTTATTTGATCCTTAGGACATCTAATAATAAATAAAAACGAAATTTGTAAATTATAACAAATTAAATACTTTAATCTTTAAAGATTAGCTCTGTTCTTTGAATTTTAGAAATACCAATAATTGCACCATTAATTTAGAATAATTAAAACTCTTTATAAAATTAACTCGATTATGATCCATCCATATCAAGGATATTAATTAGGGTGTAATAAAAATTGATAAACATTAGAAAATTAATTATCTGAGCACTATTACTTCTTATGTTTAATAAAAAGTTTTACCCACATTATTATAGCAGAAAGTATTAGCAAAAATACCTACTTATAAATATAAAACCTGATATATTCTCTTATGCAGCTTGCATTATCAATTTATTTTTTTCAAAATAAACTTTCAAAAAATATAGTACAACCAAAAAGAAAATAACATAGTAAATATACTTTTTAGTACTTAAAATATATTAAGTGGATTTCTTAAATAGTATTTTATAAAAATACTCTGAATATTTATGCAGTTTATACTAAATATTCTTTTTTAGTTACAACTAATAATATTTAATCTGATAGAATTAATTATAGACGCTGGCACACTATTAAATGTAAGAAGATTTTTTAAATATGTGAATGAGTTTACAGTCTATGGTATTGAGAAGAGTTAAAAATTTGAGGATATAGCTTTTTCTGGACAACTTTTTTATTTTTTATAGAGAATATTGCTGCAAATAATAATAGAGTTATCTATTTTAACTATTTTTGCTGATAAAATTTATTCCTACAAAATCAATAAATAATCTATCGATCTAACTATTCTTTCTATCATAACAACTTGCTTAAACGACTTTAGAAAATATTATAAAATGCTTACATTACTTATTCTATTTCTTCATTAGAAAATTTCAGTTTAAGGATTTATTAAGATAAAAAATTGAAGAGATTTGATAAAAATGCTTATAAAATTAGGAAAATACTTATTGCAATAGATAATCAAAAGAGATGCATAAAGAAAAAAAGAATAAATCTAAACTAATTTATTTTAGATAGATGAGAGAATCTAATAAAAGATGAATTAAAGAAGGAAGTGTAAGAATGTTTTGCTTTAATTTGTTTGTGGTTTGGTAATTTAATTAAAACAAATTGTGATACAAAGAAAATATGAGTAATCAGCTAGAAAACTTCTCCACTTTTAATTACAAAGCTAAGATTATAGTGAAAATTAAATTTCTGCTATTTTTGAAATTAAAAAGAAATCAGATAAATATTATTATCACCTTAAACATCGACCCATATTAAGGAATTAAAGTTTTAAATCTGTCAAAACTAATTAAAGTAATTTCTTAATAATTGTTTATTAACAAAAAAAAATAAAAAAATCTTATTATAGTTGCTGAATTAAAACATAAAAAATAAGAACGATCTTTATTTATTATAAATTTTGAATTTAAAATAGTAAATAATATTTTAGCTACAATTTATTATTGTTCTAATCTGAAATTAAATGAACAATTCTCCTACTCTTGTAGATTCTGGAATGGAGGAATCCTCCCTCAGTGCAAGATACTCTCACCAAAGCTTTGAGCCTATGTCTCTCTTAAATTAAATATAAAAATAATAATAGCAATAGTCATCACCAAGTTCTGTAGGCTCCCTAAAGGCTTCTCCCCCGATATACCACTCCCCATAAGTAAACTCCAATAAATAAAAACTATCAAAATTCATGAATGAAAGTGGCTTCTCGCCTCAGTTGAAAAACAGGATGATTACTTAAAGTAATTCCTATTCTACACTGAACAAAGGCAATAATACTCCCACAGCTTCTATGTTTAAGTAAACTGAGAACTCGAAAGACAGTCCAAGTAATTTCTAGATAGATCCAAAGTAATCTTCAAGATTTAATAGCATCTAAACACAATCAAATCCTTAATTGGCATAGAATAGTATTTATTATCAAAATGTTTTAGATAAGAAATTAAAGAAAGATGAGGGGGTTTTTTTACCCCTCATAGATCCTTCTTAATCCAAAAGAGTGAAGAATAAGCTTAGTTTACTTGAAGATAAATAATCTTTCTTTAAAGAAGTAAATAGATTCTCAAGAAAATCTTTCTGTACCTAACCTGCTACTAATGAAGTATTGAAAACTAGTGGAGCGTTACCTGAAAGCCCTTTAATTTCTTATTTAACACCCAATAGTAATAGAGACAATACTTTTGATTCAACTCCCTATACTTAATTAACTTCTATTAAAACAATAAACCAAACAACAAATAGCCTCACTTTACAAATTAAAAAATCGCCAACACTAGCACCTACTAGCCGACCTTTCTTATTTCAAGATAGTTAAAAGGAATTTCAATCCAATATCAAGTTAGAAAATGAACCAAAACCATCACCTTTTAAAGTACAGTCTTAGACATCAACAGCTAATAGTACTACATAGCTTACTTATTTCAATAAATTAGCTACTCCTTCAAAAGTGTAATCTATTCCAGAAGATACTTTTAGTAACCCAAGCTTAAATAACTTATCTCAGCTTAAAGGAATAGATTCTGCTTTAAAAAGGAATACTGTAATTTTTAAATATCCTAATACCGACGACTCAAGTTAATAAATCTCAACTCTTCCAGATATTTATAGTGAAACAAATAATAGTAACACTTTTACGAATACACTTTAAAGCATAAGCAGTAAACATCAGAATTAACCTCAAATTCTTAAGAAAGAAAGTAATGAACTTCATTCTTCACAAACCTTTTCTTCTGAAGATGACGGTTCTTAGATATTAATTTCTGCAATAAATACTAACCCTATTAAAAAGAAGAGTATAATTAATATTAGAAAGTTATCTCAAATGGAAAGTGTTGATTCAAAAAGCTTTTTATCTCCTTAAATAAACTAATCTAACACTCTCCGCAGAAGATAAACTTCTAATATCCAATTAGCCTCAATGAGTTCAATCATTTCTAAATTAGGATCTCCATCAAATAAATAAGAAGATCTTTTGTAGAATTAATAAAATGGAAAGGCTCGTAAACATGATAAGATTATGAGCTTATTTTTTGGAGGATTAAACTAATCAGAAAGTAATGGTATCAATAATTCTACTTAGCAATAAGCAGTAAAAGCCTAAGAAAGGGCTGCTTTAATGAGAGAATTTTACTATCTTTTACCCGATATGAAGAAATATGTGACTGAGGAAATAGAAAAAGATAATTCTTTTAAGTAAGATCTATTTTCCTTTTACATGACCTAAGATTTGCATGAATTCTCTTTCCACTTTGGTTAATTTTTAGATCACTTGGCCGAATAGCGATAATTAACTGAAAAGACTTTCCCTTATAAATTTCCTAAGAAAATTTTCTAAAAAATTAATAATTTTATGTCTAATTATATCTCAAAGTAACCTCAGAATAGTGAGTAATTATTAAAATTGTTGGAAGAACGAGTATAAAAATCAATTCATATTATATTACCTTCTACTCTTCTTGAAGCTCTTGGAGGATTCTGCAAGGTCAGAAATCTATGCGAGTAAATAGCTAAAATGCTTTACTCTAGTGCTCTCTCAAGCCACATAATTATATATTCAGAGGATAAGACAGTTGACAAATTAGAAGAATTTCTCTTGGCTGCTTTATAATCAGATTTCTCTAAAACAAAATAAATGATTGAAGAATACAAAAAATACTCTGGAATAGGATTCACTGGTGCTGAATTCTATGTTATGAAGTAAATTCTCTTCAATTACTTTGCTAATCATTCCTACTATTCCGATGAAGTCAAATATTCCTTCTTTGAATTATTAGAAAGCCTACGTTATCAACTTACATCAGAAGAAGGGTTTACTTAATAATTCCTTGAATCTAAATAAGAGGGTTTAATTAAAGAATTCTAATCTATATGGAAATAAGATCCTATTTTAAGTAAATTGAAAGAATCCTAAAAGAACTCTTCCCTTTAATTTATTTTGGTTCTTTTTGATTATGCTTTCTCTCAAAAAAATTGCTATCAACTAAGTAAATCATTTAATGATAATTTTATCTCAGCTTAACTTGATATCTTAGTAGTTAAATCTCTTCACCAAATGGTTAAAGTAGCAACAAAAAGACATAGTATTTCTCAGTAGCTTATATAATTAAACTTCAATTTTCTCTTTAAGAAATTATAGTGGTTCATTTCCAAAGAAAATGCAAATTATGTATAAATTATAGGAGATTGCAAACCTATTTCCGATTAGATGTTATTTATTATACTAAATTAAAAACTAAATAACGAATCACCCACCGTTTAGTCACCAACCAGAGAAAATAATGCAAGCTCAAGTGATTAAGATGGAAGCAATAAAACTCCAACAAAAACTAAATCGTAAAACAAATTCAAGCTCTTATAATAATTACAACAACAAAATCAATAATAATAAAAGTAATCCTAGCCACTATCTGATATATCCAATTTCTCATAATTCTTAGCTTTATTCTTTAATTTTTACACTACTTACCATTATTCTGATATTGTTTGTTTATTCAAATCAGAAAAAGGATCTACAGAAATCTTCTAATTTTGGGCTTAGATTTTTGGAGAAGCTCTCTTAGAAGTAAGAAACGTACCAATAAGTACAGTAAATGAAATAAAAAAATTTGTTTCAGATCTTTTTGAATTTCAAAAAAACAATCAATAGTAGTAATGAATGAAAACTTTATATATTTGATAGGATTATCAACTCAATTTTTTGAAATGTTATAATTTCATTTTTCCATTATTAACCAGCCTCTCCAAAGAGGAAAAATTTAAGCTGGTTAAATATTATTTATGATTAGAAGATTGGAAATAAAAATCCTTCCTTACTTTAATTATAATCCAAATAATTTTTAGCAATTATATAAATATATATTTATTACACTTTTATGTATATACTTTTTTGTGTTTTACTAATACTTTTATATTCAAAAACTTAGCATACTTCTTCTTCTTCAATCTTTCTTTTTATATTTTCAAATTGTATTTCTAAAATTCATTAGTTGCTTATTTATATTCAGAAATAAGAGATACTTCTTTCTATTAAATTCAAATTCAGATATTTTATTTAAATAATATTAATCTTCATTATTCTAAAAAGTACTTTCTTTTTTGTTATTTTAACATAAAAAATGAAGGAATTATTTATTAAAAGAAAAAAATATAACAAGCAACATCAGATTTTTAAAGAAAATGATAACTAATGGGAATAAAAATTAAATAAAATCAATGATTATAAAAAATTATCTTTTAAGAGGTTAAATTACTCAAAAATTATATCAAGATTACTCATTTTTATTATTATGATCCATATGGTATGGATACCTATTTTTGTTTTTAAGTGTAACCTTAATTTGTAAACTTTTTATCAAATAATAAAAAGATTAAAGAATATCAATAGGAAAAATTATTTATTTCCAAATGATATTGTGTAATTTTATTCTAAAGACTATTAGATTAAGATGTATTTGAAATATTTTAACCTTAAAAATCTATATAAATAAGAGTAATAGTAATGAAGATAATAATCAAGACTTAGCCTAATAAGCTTAAAAGATATAATAAAATATTAAAAATATCTTTGATACTGTTTAATTTAAGTTTTTTATTGTTTATATAATTTATTCAAAAATAATTTAATTTTATAAATGATAACTACATAAACAGACTATTATTTACAATTCTTTTTAACCCTGATGTTTATCTATTATTCTATATGTATTAAAAAATTCAAACATTTCATGATTCTTTTTAATTATTTTTCTTTTTTTAATAATGTAGATTATAATTATATGAGTCTTATTATTATTAGTCTGGTTAGATATTAAATTCAGTTGGTAATTATTATTCTCCATAATATTCTATAGGATATGCCATCATGTAACTCATACCTCTTCTACTCTTTTTGATCATTCTTTTTGTATTTTTTACAGCACATGATGGTGAAACAATAAAAGGTTTTATTGGCACTTTACTGTAGTTTTCATTTATTTCATCTAATAATTGTTCTATTTAAACTTATTCAAGTTAGCTTTAAATTTTAGTTTAACTTTGAACTATCTATTTTATTTAATTCTTCTATTTTTTATAAGCAGGGTTGTTTAGAGATAATTTCTCAATAGTTCCCTATTGAGTGTTATTCCTCTTATCAAGTGAATTAAAAGAATATCCTTTACTTGGATTGGAATCTCCAAATGTAGTATATTGATTAATATTACTATCAGACTTGTTTATCTCTGGCTAATTGAAAGAAATTTGATTATTACTGCTTACATCTCCTTAAGCTGACTAATTATTATAGGAGGCTTATTTCGGATTTTGTTTTTTAATTGAAAGATTTATGTGATTACTTTTATTATTAAGTATCTAAATCATTATATCTTTTTTGTTCAAGTGGTTTTCTATTTCATCAATATCTTCTATGTAAGCTTTATCATCTCTATTTTGCTAATTAGAACTTATTGCTTATAAATTTTATTTTTCATTACTATTTTTAAATTTTTATTGTAATTAAATCTTAGGATGAGTTTAATGGGGAAGAGATTGATAGTTTACAGAAATATTATTTAAGCTGACATCCTAATTTATAATAGTAGAATTTTAACTGCCGAAATGCTATTTATTCTCAATTTCATTCAGATAGTTAAATAGCCTATCTACTTTTCTTACTCCACTATGATTACTTGTTTTTACTTCTTCCATAGATTCTACTTTGTGAAGCTTTATTTTTAAATGCTTTGGAGATAATTACTATATAGAATTGTACTCATAGCTACTGGCTTCAATCATAGGAGTACTTCTATCATAATAATTTGAATTAGAAGTTAAACTTCTTTTTCCTCTTGTTTGTTAAGGGTTTGTTGTTAGCACATAATTTAATTAATTTATCATTCTATTCTACTCTCTACTATTGCTAGATGCTTCAGTTTTAACTTCTTAAGATTTGTCTAAGGTTTTATCATTTTATTTATTGCTCGATCTAAATTGCTATGGTTCTGATTGAATTTTCTCACTAAACTCAGAAACAGCTCTAATATATTTTTACATGTTTTCATTGTAAATTGAAATGTTTTTATTAAACTACTAAATATTATCTTTTAATAAATCTACATCATTAAAAGAAGATAAATTCTGAGGATCACTAATATTTTTTCCTATTTTATTGGGTAATTTATCTAATAAGTTTGGATATTTTACATTTT
The DNA here is from genome assembly GCA_000260095.1 of Tetrahymena borealis. NCBI lineage: Eukaryota > Ciliophora > Oligohymenophorea > Hymenostomatida > Tetrahymenidae > Tetrahymena > Tetrahymena borealis. Next base: position 215,014 of record JH651230.1, on the reverse strand, counting down.
ATTTTACAGAAGAATTAGGAATATTATTATCAGGAATTTTTGTCAAAAAGCAGTCTAATGAATTGTTTTTATGATATTAATCAGGGTCTGTCAATTAGCTTTTTGTATAAAAACTAGGTTATTTTCTTATGTTTCTTGCTTCGATTGAAGTATTATGAACATCTAACTAAGGAAATAGTAAGACTGATCTACTATCATTTAAGGATTTTTGGTAAAATGTTTGTTATTTTTCTTTTGCTTAAGTATTTATTTCATCTTAAATTTAATGATATTTAGAGCATTCACTCTTTATGTTTCTTTTCATAGCTATCATCTTCAACTCTTACCTCTCTTATTATTACTTTTTCTTCACTAAAATTTCATTTCTCATCTCTGCTTACTACTATAAACTATCAGAATCTATATTTATCATTTCAGGGTTAATGTATTTTTTGAAGGAATCATAGGGAATTACAAATAACTCACTTTCTGCAGTCAAACATTTGACTGAGTTTACTCTTTTTATAATATGGTTACTGCCTTAATCCTTTTCTTATTCTTATTATACTTAACTTTCTAATAAAGTACATTCTAAAAGTTCATCCAATCCGAAATATTATCCTTCTGTAATGGAACATATCTCAATATTTTTTACTGTCTTTTTATTAAATAAATCAGGCATTAAAGGGTTCTTTAGAATTATTTCTTTATATATAGTAAACTCTCCTCTTTTTACTATATAAAGATCTTCAGCCAAATCATTTTCATTATAAACAATTTATTGTTTTTTGTAAGTTTAAATTTTCGTTTTCGATAGGATTTAGTTTACTTCTCTCATTTTGAAGTTACTAAAGAGAGGGATTGATAAAAAGAAAGCAATTTTGCTTATCTTCTCTTCACTTTCAATCAAATCATTGAAAAATTACTTAAATGTTTCTCCTTTAAGCATTAAAACTATAGCTTAACCACTTTTAACTATAATTTTTTATATCTCTTAATTATTATCACCTTAAATAGTATTTTTCTCTCCTAGTGTTGCCAATGCTTAGATGACCCTTACTTCTTTAAATTCTCTTGCATTCCTCTTAGCTAAATTCTCTTGAATCGCATTCAATTCCCTTATCCTCTCTTTAGTGATAGCTTCTTTTTAATTCTTTTTATTACTAAGATCACCATCTTGAAAATGTTATGGGAGATAGATTTGGCTACTATTATTATTATCTATAGCTTAATTATTTATTTATGATATTTTCGAATCATTTTAAGATTTTAGCTAAGATCTATTGCCAATCTATTAATTTTCTTTTTCTCTTTACTTATCTACATAACCATCAGTTTTTCTTTTAATCATAGCCTATCCCATTTATTTTACTTCGATACTAAAAATTTTATTACTATTTCCCACATTATTACTGTCATTAAGTTGATTTTATTTATCCTTAAGAACTTGAGCTCTTTTTAATTCCTCCTCCTTCTCTTCTATAAAAAATTGTTCATTTTAAACCTATATCCCCACAGATCCACTGAGTAAAATGTAAAAATTTTATTTGTTTCCTTAATTGTTATTATATAGCTCCTAACCACTACTATAGTATTCTAAAGTCATTTAATTCAAAACTGAAATCATTAAAGTTTCTCCTTTCCTCCTAATTGCTTTTTTTAAAAATGGTAATTTGCAAACTTTAGAAAGTACAAATTATTTATCATCAATTTTTCTATCATATGCATCTTTACAATAAATTTCGATTATTTGTTACAAATCATTTTTACTAAAATTCACTTAGTTAATTGCATTATTATTATGGCTTATATTATTTATTTTCTAATTAATTTTAGGCAATGATGAATCCTAAATGTTGAGTTTCTTACGCCCTTGCTAAATCAAGAATTTTGTGTTGAAACTCATCTTTTAGAAACTAATATTCTTTGATTAATATTGTAATATATTTTAATATTTAATTTAATTGGCTGAGAAAGATTCTGAAATTGAATATCATACAAAATTAATTACATAAAGAATAACAAACCATTACACAACTAAATTAGGGATTTATTATTTATTATCTATAATATAATCATAGAGTATGTACATTCACCATTTTTCATACTAATTTAAAAAGTGTTGAGAAAATATTTAAGCATATTAATTAACTTATTAATATAGGTTTATTCATCGCTAAAAAGTTTATGAACAATTATAAATAATACCTAATAATAACCAGTAAATAACGTATAGAATTTTGAAAACTCATAAACAAGAAGGCTTATTTTTGTTTTAATTACTATATATTGTGGAAAGAATCAGTATTTCAGATATTTTTTATTACTAAATAAATATATAATTTTATAAAATCACATGAAAAGGATTCTAGAAATATTATTTTAAAAAATGATAGGATTTCTTATCTATTTACCTTATATAAGAATATATGAAACAAAATAAAATAATTGATGAATCATTTTATTCATATTTGATCATAATTGAATATTAACTTATTTATTTGTCTTAGGTTTATCAGTATCTTAATAGTATGTATTTTCAGACATGACTAATTCATTTTTATTATTTAATACTAAAACTGTAGAAGTTCTTGTTCCTCTGTAGTGGCTGAAAATATAAGAATAATAAGGTCTAATAAAAATAGAAGATTCATTCATTATTGGAAGGAAAAATAGAGAAAAGTGTCTTTAATTATTCTCCATTATCTCATGAATATTAGATATTAATTATTTTTCATTTTATTTTTAAAAATCTTAATTATTTTATTCGTCTAAGTTTTATATTGCTTATTTCACTGCATCTTTAAAGCGATTTTATCCAACATTCTATTTAGCAATTGGATTCTCAAAACTACTATAATTGCAGAAAGTATGGTAGCCATCTCTTAAACTAACAGGAGGGAATTTATCATAATTTCCTTAGAATACAAATTCCATTTCCTTTAAGTTTGCTACTAGTAAGTTGAAGGGCATAAATTTACTTTTATTTTGAAATATAGTTTAGCCATACTTATATGTAGAATTTTCTTCAGGTTATATAGAAAATTTCTCAAAAAAATCACTTGCTACAAATTCCTAAATCAATTTTCCTCTAGATATAGTCTTAGCTTCGTTCTTTGAACCAAAGAAATTAAATTTTGCTAAAATTCTATCTCTAAAGACACCCCAAGAGAATCTGTTTGTTAGGAAAGCCAAATTCTATGTTTTAGAATTAAATCCAAGCCATGTTCCTTACTCTTTTTAATCTCTTCCTCCAAAAATATTCTAATCATCTTCAAATTATCCTAATCCTAATGTAGGCCTTCCAAAATCCTCCTCTCTATTGTGGACCATCACAAATTTGTAATAGGCATTAGGACTTCTATCTATATAAAAGAAAGTGATACACATTTGCTACTTATTTTTTTAGAATTTTTTAATTTACTTTATTTAATATAAATTTCATTCTTAAAAATAAAATTGTGAATTAAAGATATAAATGATGTGTATAATAAATAGTCTTCTATTTTAATGATAGGTACTTCTTACATTTAATCAACGTATTAAATCTTTAGTATATTAAGAGATTTCTATTATTAATTGCGTATTCGCAAATGTAAAGATTTTCTTAAACAACTTATAGATTTTATTAGAGGCATCATTTTTATCGATTTAATTTACTTTGTTACAACATCTAAAAATAATACAAAAATTACAAGTACAATTGTAATTATTTAATTTAAATAAATATACCTTTTCTCATATTTCAATACAATTCTATTTTTCTTATAAATTAAATTCTCATTTTGTAATATCTTTCTAAAAAATAAGTTAAAAATTCTATACTAAATTGCTTTATTATGGGTTCAATAAATAGTTTAAACATTTTATTTATTAAATCTAATTATATCAAACTTATTTTATCAAAAATATAATTTAAAAATACCCCTATTTTTTTAGTAATAATATTAAAATATACTATATTAATATAACATTTTTTTTAGGGGGGTTAACATTTATTAAAAAATTTTAAAAGAAAAATCAGCCATAGCTTTGTTAATTGACTAGAGTATTCATATTATTTGGAATCCCATTCTTAAAATACTCTAAATATATGCAAGCTAAATTGATAGATTAATCATAAATAAATTTATAATAAATACTCAATATCTATTAACCTTATTATCTTGAAGTAATCAGTTAATTTGGATTTAAACCATAAATCTAAAAAGAAAGTAATAAGTTTTGAAAAATAAAATGATTAATTTATTTTATAGAAATCATTTACATATCCTGCATAAAGATATTATTTGCTCTAATTAATTAGGATGCTCTTCCCATACCTTTCTCATAGTTATGACGTTTTATAAAATTTTTGGTAATAATAAAATATAATAAAAGACCTTATTAATAAGGCGAAATGAATTGGATTTAATTAAATTTTATTCTAAAATGTTTTATAAATTATTAATTATTTCATGAATTTAAAGATTTATTTATTTTACTTAGTTTGATTACAAAGTTAATATTATAAAATTAGGTTAATCTTTTTATGATGTTATATATCAATTAAGATCGTTAATTTTTCAAAGTGTTAGTTAAGTAATTCTTTGATTTAAGATTAACCACAAATTAATTTGGATTAAATTTCATAGTAAGGTGTATTAAACTAGAAGTGTCAATAACTAAAGTAAATTAATACGTACAAAATAAATGTAAATAGATATTGTTGAGAATTTCTTAAAGTAATTATTTTATAAATTTACCATTTCATTAGTCCTACAGTAGAAAATAACTTCTAATATTTTATTTCTACCACTTTACTTACTTGCTTGCTTAATCAAAAATTAAATATGTAAATAGTTAGCAGATATTTAAGCACCAAAATTTTAGATAATTTTATAAACATTTAGTTTGAAATTAGCGAGATACTCAGAAAATAGAATACGATATTACTGAATATAGAATTTAAATTTTGTTTTTAATACCAAATTATCATATTATATTGAGAATCTTTTAAGGAATCCACCCTTACTACTTTTAATAAATAATTAATCTTCATTTAAATAGTCTCTATATTTTTTTTGGTATATAAAGAAGCAAAAGAAATTTTGTCAGAAAAAACAAAGAATTCATTAATAAAATTAAAAAAAAGAACAAAAATAATGAAAAAATTATAAAGGGATAATAATAAGGAACTCTCAAAAGAAAATAAGATAAAAGCTAATATATAGTCATAAAATGCCAGTACAAAGCTGAAGAATTAAATGTAAAAAGATAGAAAATAACAACGTAGCAAAGAATAAAAAGCATAGATATTAGGAGCAATATTTGAAACATTCCTAGAAATTATTGAAGATAAAAGAGATTATGAAATGCCTATTATAGTTTATTGTGGAATGATAGTAGTTTATATGCTTCAGATAGGAGGGTATGTTTTTTAATCAGATGCTGTTGATAGTATGACAGAGGAGAAGATGAAAACATTTGCTTCGATATCTGAGATATCAACAGGCACTTTCTTTCTATAGTTAAAAGGAGATGACAACTAGACTATTTAGTGCTTTGCTCTAATGCAAGTTATTTTATGGGCTCAAATACTTTATATATTTTTTATTGCTTTTCTAAAATTATTCTATAATAAGTGGTTTTAGGCTAATAGAAAGCTATTCAAAAGACCAAATTAGATCCTAAATATTTACTTCATGATTTATTTGTGGCTTATACTTCTACCTTATATAGAAGTATTTTCAGGATTTTGTAATTGTGGATAGTATAGTTACTTAAGCGAATATACCAACCCTGATAATTGTGATAAAAAACCTTAAATTTTCATGGTTTTGGGAGTAACAGGATTGGCTTTGACAATTCTTAATAGTATTATAATTCTCTTCTTCTACAGGAGCTATGAATTTAATGATAGCAATATACTCAAAAGGAGATTTCATCCTATTTTACTACTTCAGCTCTTACTTTATTTCATTGTTATTTTCTTTTATTATGTTTAAGAAATCCCTATAAATATAAAATATATTGGCCTACACTGCACTGGGCTTACATATATTTATGATTCAATTTTTAACATGCCTTATCAAAACTATTTCATTGCAAGATTTTATGCTGCCAGTTCAATTTGCTATGAAGTATTGCTGATTATTATTACAATTTGGGTATATAACTCTGAATTTCATAGTAGTGAATTATTGTATATGTGTATGATATTTAGCACGATACTTATTGGAGTATATATAGGAGTTTGGAAATACAAATATGAGAGAATTATGAGATATGCTTCTTTCACGAATACATCGTAAATAACATTTTTACTTTACTTAATATTTTTAAGACTATTTTGATACTGCAAGTAAAATTTGGATTTTTGATTTTATTCCCTATCCAAAAATAAGCTATCTGCGTTGAGTAAAATAAAAATAATAAATAATTAATTTAGGATCTTTTTTCTTTGTATTGTTCTCTTAACCATAAATTTCTATTGAGTCTTCTAACTTAATTTGAAAACTACTTTTTTTAATTAATTAAATGTTATATTTTAACAAAAGAGAGCATCATCATCTTGATATGTATTTAGAAGAAATCTTCAGACTTTCTCAGAATTACTAAAAATCCGAATACTCAAAAATTAAATTATTTGAAATCATCATTTTTCATCAGGAATTTTGCAACCAGCCTATTTGCTATTGCAAAAGAGGGGTTTTCAAAGACAATAAAAATATATTGATAATTGAAGAAGTGTACAAATTGATTGATAGCATTTTTATATACAGTTTAAATTCTTAATTAATGAAAAGAGATAGAGATTAATTTGAACATATTTCACTTAAATACATCACATACTTGTCTAAGTACAGAAATAATCCTCTCAGAGCTTATTACGAAATAAAAAAGATTTCATCAAAATAGAGCAATGTCAGCTTATATTTTACCACCCTATCAAAAATTCTCTCAGAAAAAACTGAAGAAAATCTAATTAACTTATAAAATTAGCGCATGCAATCTTACTCAAGATACGATATTATAGTACTATAAAAGAATCAAGTTTAACTGATTAATAAATCTGAAAAAATCAAAAATACATTTATCCCTCTCTTAAAAAATTACACAATAGAAAAGATAAATTACTTGGAAAATTTAAGAAAAGGCTATCAAAGAATCGATTAACTTGAAGAAGCAATCATAAGACTATCAATGTTAGGGAGAAAAATAAAAAATTTATACTAGTACTACTTCAATAAAAAAAGTATTTTATAGCCATAGATTTCATAAAGTGTTTCCTTATTAAAGGTAATAAATATCATTTGTCAAACTTTACTTTGTCAATTAATTCTTGGTGAAGTTATCTATAAGAAAGAAATTTAATAGATAAAAGATATCCATAAATTTTTGTGGAATCTCATACCCTTAAGATTATGAAAAAAGTGAAAGTAAAGTAACATAATTTCTGATTTACATTTCAATGAATAATAAAATTTGTAAATGTAATCAATTTTAATTTTCGAGATAACTTTCTATAAGTTTTTAAAAAGTTTTAAGAAAAGTAATCTTTATTTCTTTTTAATGCTTGGTTATTTATGGATGATTTTAAACTTAGTTACTTCTTTTTCTTTTATTAATACCCTATTTTATTAAAATTAGCTAGATTCTATTTATAAGTGCATTGTTTTAAATGAATATTTGAATTCACTATAGATTGAAAATGAGATTTAAGAACTTAAGCTTAAAGATTTATCGAAACCATAAAATTAGATTAATACAAACAATATTATAAATCAAAAAGTAGTTCATTTTCTTGTAAGCATAGCTAAGGATAAAGGGAAAATACTTTCTAATAGCGTTCATTGTAGATAATCTCTATGTAGATTTTTAGGAAGACCATAATCTGATGATAAGAAGCTTAACCATATAGATTTACTTATGCCAAATTTTATTTCAGAAATACACCAAGAATTGATAGGAAATTTAATAATTAAAGGACATTCTATTATGATGGAGTAATTGTATCATACCTTTGCGTTAAACTTTTAAGGTTTCATATTTCCAGTGAATCTTTATTTGGATAATATCTTTCATATCTAAGATGACTTCTGCATTAATGCAACTCTGCTTAAAATAGATTCTCCAAACTAATTCATTATATTTGATAAGGAAGGAAAAGTATAAGGAATTTCCGAAAATATCTTTCGTCTAATGTCAGATTGTGATGAACACATTTTAGAAGATAGTGTTCATTTGAACTTTTTAAATTAAGTAAAAATAATTAAATAAAATATTAAATTAAAGTATTAAATTACTTATTTTGCTAGAATAAATAATAGAAATACACATTCAACTTAGAAACATTGAAAAATAAAATCATGATTTACTTTTTGATTCCTAAGCTAGTAGAATTAATTATTTCTCATAGATAAAATTAAATGACTTCTAGTGAAGACTCCCTCTAGAAGCTATCATCAGAGTAGTTTATTAGATCAAACACTTTGAAAAAATAAGAATAAGTTACTTACAAGCAGAGAGCGAAGATAAAAATACCTTCAAATTTAATGAAGCTATTAAATTAATTCCAAAACTATCAAGGGAATATAATTGATAGACCAAGAACTTCTACATATCAAAAAATAAATACTCTAAATACAGACGTTTCAAACACAAATGCATTCTTTGATAATCTTAAACTTTTTTTTAATGAGATGAAAAAAGTAATTATTTTTTTAATTTAATTATTAAGTTTATTTTAATCTCTTTAAAATATCATTCTTATTGTTATTATAATTTAGGAATGGAGTAGTGTGCAATGCAAAAAAATTATTAATATTAAATTTAATTTATATTTTGATTCTCTGCATTATTTGAAGAACCATAATAAAATGGAAAAATAATATTACTGCATGGAGATAGTCGATATTACTTAAGATAATGGCTCCGTCTCATAAACTAAAAAATATGATAATGATAACATGAAAATTTCTTCAAGCAAAGACTTTTAATTCTTTACAAAAAACCACATATCTTCGAGCGATTCAAGTTCTGATGATGACGAAGCTTCTTATTATAAAATTGATACTCTTAGATTTAACTAATCTCCAAAAAGATCATCATAAGCTTAGAGACCATCATAGATATTTTTTTCAAATAAAAAAAATAGTATAGAAGAAGGTATGAATAATCATAATAGCTTTACAGGATCACTTACAAATTTCTCTCCAACAATTTAAAGTCCTAAAAGACTGCATTTAATTAGTAATTTATTACCCAATATAGCTAAAACCAATTCAGAGAGTGTATGTATTGAGTTGAAATCTCCTTAAAAACTATAAAATGAAATAAATTCTTTAACAACATTTAGAGAATAAAATGAAAATATGACATAAGAGTATCTGTCTCCTAGATTATCGGAAAGGCATAATTTAAAAATAATAGAAGAAATTAAATCATTAAAAGGTTCAAACTAAAATTTAAAAAGAGGTCCAAAGTTTACTAATGAGTAAGTTAAAATTGGAAGTTAAAGTAGCATAAAAGAATTAAGCTCTAAATTTTTTTCTCAAAATACTATAGAAGAAGAAAACACTAAAATAAGATAAATCAGCAGCAATTTAAAAAGTTTAGATAAAGAAACTAATGATAATAATAAATCAATTGTGTTAGATCTGAATCCATTATCCAAATATATTAAAATAAATTTTGATAAACAAGCTGTTTGGTAAAAGAGCCAAGAATAGATAGTAGAAAACAAACCATAAAGTGAAAATAAGTCTAAACCATAACTATTAAGTTAGAATACATACTCCTCCCATAATTTATATGACGAGCAAGAAAAAAGAATTACTTTTAATAAAGAAGAAAATAAGCAAGAACAATTAGAGTTTTAATTATTTGGATAAATGTAGGGAAAGAGCTAGAGTGGAATTTCTCGAAGGAGCAGGGACTCTTAGCTAATATTTGAAATTGCTCATTAAAAGAAATTTCATAGCTCAATTTACTCCTATTTTATTTCAATGGGTAATATTAATTAATTAAAATAATTATCTTATTTTATTTTATCAATTAAGGTTTGTTTGTATCTATTTTTTACTTATCAGCTGTTATTTTGGATCTAGCTCTTTACACCCACATAGATGATATGATCAGAAATCTAAAGACTTGTCTCATAGAAACTAACTTAAATGTCTTATACTCCACGTAGGCTTTATTTTCTATATTGGCATATGAGATTGATATTGGATCATCTTTTCTCTAAAGCTAGTAACAAATTAGATCATCTTTGGTATCATAGGCTTCTATTATTGAAACAGAATATAATTTATATACTTAGTAGCTGTTTACTAACTATGACTTAAATCTCTACCTAACTCAAAATAAAACGGAAACTAGTGTATTCTCTTCTAAGTAAAAGATTAAATTCCATTTTTTAGTTTATAAGTGTATTTTTTAAATTTAATAAAATAGTAATTAACAAGTGGAAGTAGTAAGCAGCTAACTCATCCTTATGCAAAAAAATTTATATAATATTATTTAAACTATAAATGGAGAGAAAATATAAAAAAATAATATGAATTATTTGCTAGCTAATATAGACCTAAATAATTAATTCAGCGAATAAAGAATCCAGAATTTATTTGATAGTTTAGACTAGATGATAGATCATTTAAAGAATACTCAGATTACTTTTATCATTGTAGTAACTATTTTGATTTTATTTTTATTTGCTTTGTCTTTGCCACACATGAAGAGATACCATAAATACAAGTAATAATTGCTTTTATTGGTTTCAAGAATGACTTAATATGAATGTGAAAAATAATTATCTATTTTGTAATAATACAATATCCTACTTTCTGATAACTATGATGAAAAATGGATAGTTTCTGATTTTGTAGGAGTAGCTTTGAGGATAAGTAAATAAGAGAATTTCAAAGTAAAAGCATAAAAAAAGGATTAATAACTGAGTACTTTGATACTTAATTAGAATTTATCAAAGAAAAAAGAATCTCTTATAGTCATTACAGCTTTATCTACTATAGTTTTATTCTTTGCTATAATTATGATTATTATTTACGTATTTAATGTCAAGATGTCCTCTCCTATTTAACTATATAGAGATTCACTAATAATGACTAATAAATTTTACAATCAAAAAACTATTTATGAATAATTAACTTCTTAAAGAGTAATATAATCTAAAGACCCTCATTTTTAAAATCTATCTAATTCTGAACAAAAAATAAAATATATTGACAAAAGTTTGGATTATCTACAGGAATACACTAGAAATTTTTTAGATCATTTAAATGACTGCAATGGTATGAAAGAAAGTAATACAAGCATTCTTTAAAATACTTTCACTGAAAATTTATGCCCTTCTCTTGAGTCAACACCTCACAAATGCAGTTAAGATGACAGTGATTTGAGAAAAGGACTATAAGGTATACTATAATATTAAATTGAGTTCTTAAAACGTTATGACTATTTGATTTTAAATACCCTTCCCTTATAAGAATAAATCACTGAATATAAATAGCAACAAGCCTCTATCTCATATTACTAAATTCTAATTGATGGATACTAAAAATCTACTTTAGTTTTTAAAGATTTTCTCATAATTTTCTATACAAGCCTTAAAACTGAATATCAAAATCTTTTGTATATAATTTAATCTTACTTACTTGGAGTATCTTCTTTTATAGGAATACTTTACCTTATTTCTGGAATTACAATGGGATTTTAAATGTAAAATAGAATAAATCATTTAAGATTCTCATTAACCTTTTTACCATATGATAAATCATTCGATGAATCTACTTAATTCATTTTGAAAGGCTTGTAGAAAATATGATCTTTGTTATTAAACATGTTCTAATATATCCTTAATTTGTGCTAATACTCTTTAATCTAACTAAAAAATATTGCTTTAGATTGTGCTTAATAAAAATTCTCTCTTCTTATAATTCTTTAAAATAAATATTTAAATAGTAAAAATAAATAGAATAAAACTTTACTAAGTTAAATCTCTACTAAATACCACCAAATTATTTCAATTTATTTTCTCTGCATCTTTCCGTGTGTTCGTTCGTTCACCCGCAATTCTTAACCTTTAAAGATTATTTATTTTTTTATCTATTTCCAACTCTAATTTATATCAGTAATCTTTATTATGATATAGTTATCACAAATTTTTTGATAAAATTTTTTTTAATTATAGTATTGAAAACAATCTCAATAATATTTGATATAAATTTTTTTTTAGATTAGGTGTTTAAATTAGAAGGAATTTATTACTTTATAAAGTTTATAGAGTCGCGTAATATATTAAGCAATGATTTCTTATTAGAAGTTATTAGCCCTCTAAAGAAAAGTCCGCAAAATTAAACAAATTTAAAAAGGGGATTTATAATGATCATATAAATTGAGATGTTAATTTTTACTAAGTTATTTCTAAAAAATTTTTAATAAAAAAAGTTTTAATCAATCTCGTTATTAATGAAGGTAGAAGAATATAAAACAAATAAAAAAGAGTAAAATAATAGAATGGCTACTCAAAACGATAAAATAAAAAAAACAATAGGAAAAGAAAAGGAAGTTGAAGTAAAAGCAAAAAAGAAGAGGCTTATATCTGACGATGAAACTGACATATAATAAAACGTATCAAAAGGAAGAAAAATTACTATTAAGATATAAAGAGGAGATAAAGTTGTCATAGGTAGACATGAAAAGTAAAAATCTATAGATTTCGTCTTATTAGATAGAAAAGAAATTAAGTAGAAAGGTGAAGAAGAATAAAAATAAATGGAGATGGGGCTAGCTAAAAAGTAACTATAATAAAAAGCCAAGAAATAATTAGGATAAGTTTTAAAACCTTACAACAAAAATAAAGAAAAAGTAATTACTCTAGCAGATGATGATGAAGATTATAATGGGGAAATAATAGAAGTAGAGGATGAAATTAATGACAGTGAAAATAATAATTAGATAGGACACATTGAATAGGAAGACGAAGATGAAATCCTGAAGCAGAATAAAAAAATTACTTAGAGAATTAGTCCATTTTTGTGTTAAGCTTTAATAGCGACTAAAGATCCTAGATAGAGTAAACTAGTTTAGGAAATTTAAAACATTTTATAATAGCAGCCTGAATACAAATTAAATTTAATATTAGATCTTGATGAAACCCTAGTAAATACAGTTTGGGTTAATAGTGAAAATCAAAAACAATTAGAAGAGATATACAGATATAAAATGCCAATGAATAAAAATATATTAACAATTAGCTATACTAATAATGAGGGCGTATAAAAAGAATTTATTTCAATAATGAGGCCCCACCTGAGAGAGTTCTTAACAGAAGTTAAAAATTATTTCAATGTATTTGTCTATTCTCATGGTAGAAAAGAATATGTATATAAACTACTAGATAAGATAGATCCTAGGCGAGATTTATTTAATAGAAACAATGTTTTTAAAAATGAAGGATAAATAAACCTAAAAACTTAAAAAGATATTAAAAACATATTACTGTGCAACTCTCACTCTAATCATGAAGCAGCACTTAAATCTACTATAATTATTGATGATATCTACGAAGTGTGGCTTGAGGAAACTTTAAAAAATGTTGTACCAATTAAAAGATTCTAGCCATTAAATGATTTTTTATAAAAGCAAAATTATTGCACACTCTTTATGAACCATAATAAATAGTTTATAAGATTCCCTAAAACTCATTAGTAAATATTTTAAGATATTGATATATAAGATTCATCTAACTAATTCTTAAAAGGACTTTCTAGATATCTTACTTCAACAGCTCTCTAATTTTATAATAAAAAGCTTATTAAAAAAGATTAATCTGTAGATGTTCGTGATTATCTTGTTTATTAAAACTTAGTAATCATGAATCAATTGGATCTTAATCTAAGCCTTTTAGAATAGGAAGATATCTATGATGTTTATAAATATATTGCATTAACAATGGGAGCTAACATAACCCTCAAAAACTTTAGATATGCTCTTTTAAATAAAGATTCAGTTCCTTAATGTTAAAAAAGAATGAGCATAATGAAAGAATAGAATCCCAGTTTAACTTTCATTGATGTGCAATGGCTCGTTGATTCATACTTTTTACACTTTCAACTAGATATCTAAAATTATTTAATTTGATAAATAATTAATTCTATTTAATATTTCAATAATTATTAAATTGTATAAACTAAATAAATGTAATCACTTATTTTTTAAATTAAATAATAATGTAAAACAACCAGATCGCGGTTTTGTAAACACCTTCTTTGTTAAACCCGAATAATGGTAATAGCTTTTAAAAAATAAGTATTGAAATTATAATTTAAGTCTTTATCACATATTTATGAATATTTGATATTGTTTCAACTTGCTAAAAGATTGAAACTAATCTTAAATTAATAATTCCTTGCCTATTTTCTACTATTAAAAAATGGTTTTTATTTTGAATTACTATTTAGATAAAAACATATTTCAGATTTTTCTTTATTTATATTTTTAAGTTATTATTAACATCAGAATTCTGTTGATAAACATAGATAGTATTTACAAGATTTGTTAAATTAAAGTTAAATCATTTCTAATTTTAGAAGAATATATTTCACAATTTATTTTACTTAATAGCATAAATCCTTGCTTAATAAATATATTAATTGTAAAAATAATAAGCAATTCAAAGAATGGAATAAGAAAAAGATAATGTATAAAAGAATTTACATGAAGATGGAGATATATCTTTATTAAAGAATAGACCGTCTCCAGTATTAACTATGAGGAAAATATAAAGCTTGATTAGGGATTATAAATTAATAGATTCCTCTACTGGAATTATTACTATGAGTATTGTAAATCTATTAAATTTTTAAAATGCTGAGAATATTTTGGAGTGTGGATGTGGGTGTGAATACTCGCTTCCATATATCTGTGGAATCAAAAAGGAATCCTCTAATTTATATATGACTGATTTCTCAGAGGTTAAATTGAGAAAAATAAAGTAAAAGGTTTAGCTACTAGAAGATCATCCTCTTTCTTAAGATTTATATGATCATAGATATGTACCAAATGTTGAATTCAAAGAGAAATATGAAAGTAAAAAATTAAAAATAATTGTAGAAATTGCAGATGCCACTTAATTGTAATATCCTTCAAGCATGTTTGATTCTTATTATGGGGGATTGCTCTTAGATGAAGTTTAAGAACCTTTTAGAATTGTATTAGAAGCATATAGAGTTTTAAAAAAGGGAGGAAGAGCAGGGTTTACTGTTTTTTCTGAAAAGGATGAAAAGGAATATGAGGTATATTAAATAATTGATAACGCCTACAAACAAATACTTTAAGAATTCTAGCTTGAAAATAAAGAAGATGATAAGGATTTACTAAATAATAAATAGGAGAGTAGTTTAATTTATGATGAATTAGATTCATTTTATATGGATATTTATTAAAATGGATCTAAAGCTAAAATATAAGAATTTCTTTAGAATGCTAATTTTAAAAATATTCTCATATGGGAAAGTTTCATCCCTGTTCAATGCTTTAATTAGCACCATTTTAATGATTGCTTTGAAGTATTTGCATAAGATTACAATTGGGATTAGATTACCAAAGCCAAAGTTTATGAACTGAGTAAGTCTTAATATTATTAGTAAATGGAAGACACAAATAAACCTTTTGGATTCACAGTTATTTGTGCTGTTGCTTAAAAATTATGAAAATAATGTATTCAAAGTTATTTAAATTAGTTATAATTAAGACATATTTTATACTAGATTATGTAAATATACAATTTATATTGCACTTTTAAATGAAGAAAGTAATAATTTAATTTAAAACGATAAATTAATTGTTTATTTATTCATTCAACAATATTTTAAATAATAGTCTTATTTCCTTTTTTTATTCTTATTGTATTCTCAAATATCTCTAAACAATGTAACTTTAATAAACAGTGCACCAACAATCATAAATAATAATCCAGAGTAGGCTCTAATCAGAGTAAGGAAACTTTTTCAAATAATAAAATTATTATACTTAATTGATAACTCACTTTATTAATTTCACTCTCACTCAACCATACATTCAATCAAGCTTTTTTATCTTTATATTTGTATTTTTATCTTAATATCCTATTTTTGGAGCAGGATGAAGACGAAAAATTAGTTTTTAATGTTATTATCAGTTAATCTACCAAAAATAACTATTTAATAGAATAAAAAAGATTGCAATACCTTGTATATTTGGATTTTAGCATTCCCATTATGAAAATATCCGATTTAGTCCAGTTAGGTTTTCCTTTGTATTACAAAAAGCTCAGGGCATCTGCAACGTACTGATGAGAGTTTATACTATGATTAGTGTCCATTTTGAAAAGTTTATTAATTAAATTCCTGGATTAAGTAGTGAATAATTTACCCAAAAAAATCAAACTAATTTTAAAAAAATAATGAAGTTTGAAAGTTGTTGAAAAGAGTATTAACAGTGTAGAAAGGAATTAAATTTAAAAATTTTATGATATTTTACTCTTTTTTTTCTATATAAATCATCAATCTAACTTAGAGCCATATCATAAGCATCTTGCTTTATGTCTTTTGTGTCTAGTCTCATATATCTATAAATGCCATTTATTGTATAGTTCAAATTATCTATAATTATTATTATCTATTTTACTTTAATGGCGATCCGTATGGTACAACATCAATCTATTATAAAAACAATAATAATTTATTTTTGTAAGAATAAGTAATCTTACTTACATTTATTTTAAAATCTTTACTGAAATCATGGATTATTCCTTTAGAGCTAATTTTATTTTATAATATAAATATATTTCTACAAATGTCTTTTTGCTTAAGTAGAATAAATTACCAACATATGGCCGCATGACCAATCCAAGGTAATAAGAATGATATAAAAGGGATTGCTGACCAAACAATGCAATAAGGATAAAAATCATTATCTATATCTATTATTTTATCATTTAATTATCCAATTTATTCATCTTAAGGATCTTATGTTTGTACATCTTCAATATCCTCTTCTTCTTCATCAAATTTAATAAAATTCATCATTTTTTACTTTATATTTTTATATTATTTATCCTAAATAAACATTAAAATCTAATAATTGTAATAAAGAAAAGATCGTAGATGTATATTTGGTAATTCTACCGAAACTTAATAAAGTATTAATATAATTAATAAAGAGTATCTTAATATGCATGTATCCTGCCTGTTATTTATGTAAAATTTACAATTTCTTTTGAAAATACTATGATTAAAGGAATTAAACCATTTTATTTAACCTATAAAATAATTATTAGTTAATTTATTGATATTCACTTTATTCAATATTGAATTAATTAAAAATTTATTAGACTTAACATTTTCTAGTTTAATTTTATTAAAATAAAACCAAAAAAATAGGATGATTTCATATTTATAACTGATATTCAATTAGTATTTTTAACAAAAATTATAGCTAGCTTATAAAATTAAAAATAATAATATAGTAGATAAAAGGATAAAAAATTAAATAAGAATGAAAAGACCTAATTGAGTAATTATTTTTTAGGTATTTTATCAATCACTTCATCAGATATATATTTTAATAAGATATTATGTGATATTAAATAATTCCTTAGATTAAAAGATATATTTGTAATTAAATTATTATTCAATTAAATACTCACTTTTTTTTAGATAAAATGATTGCTAGAAGTTTCTAAAGAAGCATTTTCAATGCTATTAAACCAAAACAAGTAAAGCCATTGGTTAATCTTAGACCTTATGGAGGTTACTACAATTTCTGCTCTACTAAGGATAATTAAAAGATAGAATTGGATGAGAAAACTCGTTAGATATTTGATGATTTAAAGAATAAAGATAATTTAGGTACTGGAACATAAAGATTTAATAAGGAAAAAACTTTTGGAAATTATGTAATTTATGAACATCACATGGATTCAAAAGAAATTAAATTAAAAATTTAGCTTAGATTACTTGCATCTTCCATTTGGTTTGGTGCTGGTGTTGCAGTTTTCCATTTTGTTCACCATTTGGCAGCTCTTATCCCTTTAATCATTATGTCAAGATCAATTATGTCATATTAAATGGGTAGAAAATATACTAAACAATTGATAAATAAAGTTCAACTTAGCGAAGATAAAACTTATGTTAAGCTCTTTGCAGTCAGTGGAGATGTTTACGAATGTTTGGTAGAAGAAATGGATTTCCAAGGTGTCAATGATTTATCAGAAGCCAAATAAAATGATGCTCAATTAAAAGAAGATAAAAATAGCGAGCTTTCTAAATTGAAACAAAGTTCATTTTTAGCTTTATTTGACACAACTGATAAAGAAGGAGTTTTTAGAAAAGATCTTAAGATTCTTTTTAATGACTAGCTAGTCAATATGGAAAATGCCGAATTATTAACTAAAATCTTAAGAGGTGATAAAGATACTGTCATGTCATTTTAATATGTTAATGAATATGATGACGATTTAAGTGAAGAAATTTCAGATGAAAAATTAGAAGAGTAATTACAAGAAGAAATTAGAAGAAAAAAGAAATGAAAGAATATTTCTACCTACCTACCTAGCTACATACCTACCTACTAAATAAATAAAATACATAAGTATAATTTTTATAAGTTTTATAAAAGTATAGTCAAAATTGTTAAATTATAATATAAAATTTTATTTTTTACTATAGAAAAAATGTAAAGAAAATTGAAAATAAATGATTATTTATGATGATAGACTTGTATTTTGTTGAATCATGACAAAATCTTTCATTTTATTTCCTTTAATTATTTCTAGAAATTGGTAATATTGCTTTACAAAATCGACTTGAGATTTAAGAATAAAAATATTTTTAAGTATCAATTAATTCATTCATTTTCATCATAGTCAATATTAGCAGTTTTATCATCATTTTCCCAAGGCTCAAATTTATCATATAAAGTAATACTTTACTTTATATTTTTGTTACTGTATGTTGATTAAAGTTTATTGTTAAACTAGTTTTGAGTCTTCGAGAATATATTCTATTGTTTAATTTTATTATCAGGAAGATATTTGAAGTTAGTGTATTTTTTATGGTAATATTGGTTAAGTTCTTAGTATTTTTCATCTGCTAGTTAAGGATTTTCTTCGCAAGTCTATGAAGTGTCCTGATACTCAAGCTAATCCTAAATTTAAACTAAATCAAGTTATTAAACTTAATCTAATTCACAATTAGCATTATCTAATTAATCTTCCTCTTCTCCTCCTCCTCCATAATCTTAAAGATTTTAATTATTCTCTTGATTTTTTTCTATATTTAATTTCAATGGTTTAGATGTATTGCTATAAAGAATCTATTTATTAATATTGAATTATTAAAGTATCTTAGAACTTGGCTACAGTTATTTTTTTATTATTTAATTATTTTCTGGATGATCAATTTAAGAATTATACATTTATTCACTAACTTTACTAGGATATCTATCTTATGGGAAGAATGATTTTTTGAACATCTAATTAATTAAATTATTTATTTATTTCTTTTAATTATGATGGTTTTGATCTTAACATTCTTTAATTTAAGAAGTTTGATTGTTCTGTACTTCAGGTTTAGAATATAATCTGTCTAATGCAAATTTCTTATTTTAATGAGTTTTTAATAACTAAGAATAAGCTCTTAGAGTTTCAAATTTTGATTCTTCTTGTTTATTTTATTGTTATTTTTAATTTTGATGCTATTGTTAGTTAAATAATTGTGAAGAATTTTAATAATTGGTACTCTCTTAAGTAGTATATTTATCTCCAGTCTTTAATTAGCCATTTTATTAATTTTAATTCTCTACTTCAAAATATAGACCAATATCATTTGAATTAGAATTATTTAAATTTAATATTGATTTAATTTATTTTTTAAAGAGATTAGTATTTAGTACCTAATCTCTAAAAACTTTATTTTAGGCTAAAATGTTAGTTGCAGTAGATGGTCTAGAAGTTAAATTTAGAACCATCATATTATTATGTTATTAATATTATAATTAATTTGATTAGTTAGCTGTAATATTACTACTTAATTTTCGATACTTTCTAGAACTTTCAGATGTACATCCTCTCATTTAGTTTCTATTCTATAATTTCGAATTTGTTAAATCTTACCCTTTAATTAACTCTTAAAGACTCATTTCTTAATAATCCTTTTCTTCCTTTGAAATTTGCTTTTGAATATTAGTCGCTGTACTAAGGTTATTCTAATAAATCTTAATAGGGGTCTTTTAAGTAGAGGATGCCAATTAATCTGTTTATTATATATTTATGCCACTAGAATTTAATTTCTTAGTACTAGGATTGAAGTGAATAAAATTAGATATTTATTTAAATAGTACTGATTTAGTTGTATTCAAATTAAAATTAGCATTATCTTAATCCTAAGTCTTTGAAAAGTCAACTAGATTATTAATATTTTAAAATGATTAAGAGTTATTTTAATAGAATTATTCTCCAGAAGTCTTCCTAGCATATTATTAATCAAGATGGTTTTTAGTAGAGTGTGTGTTATAGAAACCTTAAGAAGTTGTAGAAATATAATTTAAATTCTCTTAATTTTTTTCTTTCCTGTGAGCACATGAACTTACAGATTACTAATTCTAAATGAAATTACTACTTTATTATTTAGATGATAGATTGTGACATTACAAATTAGATTTATTCTACTTGTTTCCTCCTTCTTGTTCAATTTTAATCCCTTCTCTAATAATGCTACTCTATTAGTACCTTGGGTTTTCATCTATTAAATAAGATTATTTATTTTTCACCCTGTGGGATGGGTCACTTATAAATTAAGTTTGATTATTTTTAACAGAGTTAATTGTAGCATCTTATCCAGTTTTAATTACTTTCCTTTTACTATTAGCTGTTGTATTTAATTATGTATGGTTGATTTCTCCTTCACATAATTAGTAATTATTATTATTAGAATAACCCATTTATGACTAGCTTCCTTTCGCTTTTATCCTGTATTTTTCTCTACTCATAGATATTCTCTTATTTGAAAGATTCTTTATATATTTTTCGCTAAAAATAAATTGGTTTCTAGATGATGATATTCCTGCATCATTTAACACTCCTTTATCCATTTAAAATTAAAAAACACCTTAAACCTGATTCCTTCCATCAAATTCGTTTGGGACATTCAAATTACTATGATAATTTGTTGCAACTGGTGTAACATTAGATAAGTTTGTGCTTAAACCTGTTATTGAAGTACCTCTTTTATTAAAATTTTAAGAATTCTAAGGTTGCTAAAAAATACTTTTAGTTTAGGTAGGTGTTTACAATCTTTCAAAATTAGATTTATTCTTATAATGTGTTGCAGAATGAAGATTTTATTAATCACTATAAGTATTCTCCTTGGTATTTGATAAAACTTTTATCCTCTATTATCTTAAGTCTACTATCCTATAGCATTTATGTTGAATAACTTTGCTTGGTCTCATCTTATAAATTACCTTTTCTCCTTTATCATTTAGAATTAATTCATCTAAAATGCTAATTTGCTACTATAATTGGTTTTAGGTAGAATCTTTGGTATCTATTAATCTTGATTTATTCTTAATGATACTTCTATGAATATCCTTTTCATTTAATTAAGGATTATCGTAGTCTGGTTATTATGCTTAACTCTATAATAAAATTTAGTTATCATAGTTATGCTCATTTTTCTTTTAGCCTTATTTATTAAAATTCATTCCAACTTAATATATATATTAAAAAAGTCAGTATTAGTAGTAATTAAAAATTAATCTTTAATATTATTTTTACAAGTCAATGATATCTTACTCTAAATCATACTAATTAATTGATTCTATAAATTTTAAGATTAATAATCTTAGTCTTGCTTTTGTATTAGTAGAATTTAAAATCACTAAATATTAATAGCATAATTTGTTTAGTTTTTTCTTTATTATTAAATAATTCTATTCCATTCTCACATATAAACTAGACTTTTAGTAATTAGAAATGTAATTTAAGAATTATTTAAAAATTTATTATAAAGACTCGATTGAGAGTTTATAAAGGAGAATGTGTAAGCTTAATTAAGAGATTGTTTCTAATAAGAATATTTAAAAAGTTTCTAATTAATTAATATTAAGAAATATTTTTATTTTTTTAGCCTTTAAAATTAGTTCAATGTAAATAAAAATATGTAGAGGAAAGACAATAAAAATATATTGTAAATTCAGCAAGTAATTTAGGTAATTGATAATTTAATAAGTATTTGTTTGTAAAGAATAAAATCAATTTATTTTGATAGAAGTATTTTATTAAATAAATTTGAAATTGAATTAAAAAAAACATTTATTCATGAAAATAACTGAAAATTAAATATTTGTAATTATAATTTTATCCAGAAAATGACAAGAAATTTCTTATTAGTTTTTCTTCCAGATAAAAATTAGCTTACATAGGATTCCCAACATTATTTTTAGTAGAACAGTTTGTTACTCTAAATCTGCTATGATTTTCTATTTAAATTGCTATATTTGGTAGAGTAGTATAGAGGATAGATTTAATTCATATCATGTTATCCAGATTAAAAGCTAATAATTTTTTCAAATAGAACATTATTTATTTATAAATTACTATGCTTAGTGATTATTGTTCATTTTTAAAAATAAAATGATTTGTATATAACAAGCAATAAATTAATAAAGATAAATTTAATTTTATATATATAATTAATAAATCATTAAATATAGAAATGGTTAAAGAAAAAAGAGACTTTATACTATTCTTTGATTACTAACTTACTGAGGCAATTTTAAAAGAGTAAATGCTTTATAAAGTGTAGTTGTAGAAATTAAGGATTCTGATTACACTTCCTTTAATTTTTTTCTTACAATTCTTTTAAAATTTAAATCAGGCAACAATCATATCTCCATCACTAGTACTAATAATACATATAATTATAAATTTGAGATAGATTATTAAATAATTAGATTTACTATACAAAGTTTTAATTTTCTCTTCAGTAAAATTCTATACTTCTCCAATAATCTAAACGATGTTCGACTATATAATTGTTATATACACTCCTATTTCCTTGGCAATCCTATTATTACTTTTTACTCATTTAATATTTAAAAATATTTTAATATTATTATAGAAAACTAATTCTCTTTTTGTAATTAAAAAATAAAATCCATACCAGTAAAAAAATGTAAGAATAACAGGTGAGAATCTAACTTCTTTTATTAAACACGATTTATATAACCAAATATTTTTTAAAAAATTTTTGTCTTGGTCAGCTTTCATATTCTTTCAAAATTATTAAATCCAGATCCAATGATAGGCTGAGTGTACTTGGCTTGATTTGTCTCTACTACTAATTGTACGGTTTTGATTAAAAATAAAATATTAAAAATATTTATTCATCTATTTAATTCAAGTTGAAGAAGGATTATTCAACGCATATGTTGTTATTCGATGATTACTATTGATAAAAACATAGATACACTTTTTACTAAAACTCAATGAATTTAAAATAAATTCAATAATGAGAAGATTTATCAATATGAAATGTTTAACTGATCCTATGATTTTTTTACTAATTGTATGTGTTTAACTGATAGAATTATTTATGGAGTTCTCGAATAGGCTGATATGAATTTTTGATGAATTAAAGATAATTTACAAATTAATTGCCTTATTAAATACAAATGGAAAGTGTTAGAACTTACAGTTTTAAATTTAGGTATTTATTTGTTTTTAAATGCAACTTATCTTTTAATTTGTCCTGATTACGTAACCTTTTACAATGTCGTGCAAAATAATAAATAATAAAGAATTTTTCTCAATTTCAAGATTTAGACAGGAATCGTTTACAGATCAAGTTTTTATTTCTTATTAATGCAATATAATTGTTTAATAATTTTATATCTCTTTTTCTTTCTTTAAAAGAAGAAAATACAGAAATTTTTCCTTGATTTTTCTCTGATATTTCTATTGAGGTTAGAGCTCGCAGCTTATATTTTATGTTATTTTGTCAAGCTTAAATGAATTTGAATTGTTATTAAATTTTTTAATGATACCTATTTCAAAATTTATTAGTGTGTTTTTTTCAATTTTTTAAGAGGAAAAAATCAAAATTCATAATTTCCTAACTCAAAACCTAAAAATCTATTTCCTTTACTTTCATTAAAAGATAGATTTAACAGGCAGTGTATATAGTTGGATGAGTTTTTTTAGGTTTTTCTTATTAAGGAGCTTAAATTTTACTAAAACCGAAAAAATTATCCAGAAAAAAAATTAGTTATTTCATAGTTTGAACATAATAGTAAAAATGAAATTAAAGACTTTACAATCTTTAGGATTACACTCGATCAGACCTTCTGTTTGTAGTCTATTGGTTATCGAATTTCAATATAAAAATATTACAAATCACTTTTAATATGGATTAAAAGCTAGATATAATCTGAGCGAGCGTCAAAGTATGTAGCGAATCAATCAAAAGGATTAATTGAGATTTGGGTAGCTAAAATAATAAATTATAAGAAAGCAAATAAATGAATCTACTTTAAATTACTTATTTATTTTTACTTTTCAAAAGATAAATCAGATTGAAATTAGTGAAGAAAATAAAATAAAAGGAAATAAGTTAACAATTGCCTAACAAACTATCCGAAAAGAAAAAATTATTGCATATTGTGATTCACCTTAGCTCAAAAAACTATAAATAATACTTTGAATAATAATCGATTCCAAAAATCAAGTCTAAAAAAAATAAGAAAAACAAAAAAAGGATCAAATTTTTTTGCATAAAGTTAGTAGCTATCAAGCCAGATTTTAAAATATAATTTAGTCTTTTAAGTCTATAAGCATAGTTTCTGATATCTGAATATTCTTATTTAAATTTTAGGATCTCAAAAACTTCAATTTGAATACTCAGATTAGAATTTACCTCCCATTTCCTCTTGGAGTTTGTATTTGCGAAAGATTTGTTGTTTATCTATAAGATAAAACTCAATAGTGAATATACTCTATCTATCTATCAACATCAAGGAAATAAAATATTTAAAGTACACAAGAGTATTGCTAATTATTTAAAAAAATTCTGAATACAATAAACAAAACCAAAGTCTATTGAATAAATATTATTGAAAGATAAGCAGATTACATTAGAAATTTCGACAATAAGATTGATAAATTTTAAGATAGATTGAAAGAGCAGATAAGAAAAGACATATAGTTATATGAATAAATATACACTAGAGTTAAAGAATTCTAAGCTTCGAAAATAGTACGAGGCTGAGGATTTAGTTGTAAGCTAAAAGCATATTCGCAATATAGCGATAGTAGTAACCATAACAGTTGTAGCTTAGGTTATTTTATTGGGAGTTAATGGAGTCTCAAATATTAAACTATATGTGTATTTTACCATGTATCTCGTAGGTGGTCTCACCACTTACTTTGTTTCTCTGTGTTTTCTCCACTTGCTCAGACTAATACATACACTGAATATTTTCTTGTATGTTACGCTTATTTTATGGAGTTTTGTAGACACTGAACTTAAGGCTGAATTAGAAGCAGAAAAGAGTATCACTCCATTTGTTAGAGGATTTTTTCTTTGTATTTAATTCTTCGTTTATAATGTATCCAGCTACTTTCCTGTGCAAGCATTGATGAATATTTATATCTTTTTGTTACTACTAATATCAGCTTCTCAAAATCCTCTTATGGATTCTCTCAAACTCATTCCTATGTTATTCACACTTCTCTATAAAGTAAATAATAATTATATTACTTTTAGGATTAAATTTATTCTATAATACTAATTAAATAACAATTTTTACTACCATCTTCTTTAAAAGATCTCCTTTAAACATCGCCTTCCTAACTTTTGTATTTGGTGTAAAATTTTATAAATATAAATGTAATCTGCTCAGTTCACTCCTCAAAGTAACTCAATTCACAAAAAAGGATAGTATAAAAGAGGATTGATTGTGTCTGAAAAATGTCCCATTTATTAATAAAGTTTTGTTTTGGGGTGATGGTGATATTGAATCATTTTTATGTAAGAAGAATTAACTTATTATTAGAAAAATCTATCTTAGATTTAGTAGATATTTTGAAATTAAATAGCGGCGATTAAATATCTTGAAAAATTAATGATTGAGAACAAACATACTGTTTAAAATTGATTTAGATACTACATAATTTGTTATCATAACATGAGATACTACATTATTTGTTATCATAACATGAAACATTTTGCACCACAAATTAGAATGAAAAAATGGAATTTCTTCATAGATCAATAAACGGTGAAAATAATCTTTCCTTCCCACTCACTGATTACAAAATATTTGATAACCACTAATTTAATTTATTAATTAGATATAAAATTAACTCAAAATCATTGGATTTTTACTTACTTTTAATTCAAAAAAAAAGTGTTAATTATTTATTTCTTCTTAGATTACTTTTTAAAATTTAGTATTTTAATTTGCTTGAACTGATCAGCTAAATTACTCTTTCCCTATTTAAGCAACTAGAATCCTTCGTTAGATTTTCTGTAATATTTTTTTTATTAATTCCAAAAGGGTTACTATGATGATAAAGGTAAAAAGAAACGCTTTTTATTGTAAAAGAAAGATGATGTTTGGGATCATTTGACAAATGAACTTTTACCAACTAGCTTAATTATAGTTCGATGGGATCAAATTAATAACAGAGTTGAATTCTATTCTTAGAACAAATAAGCATAGAAAGTATTTAAATTATAAAATACAGAAGATTTCAATGAGTTCTCAAGAAAATTTGTATTAGAGGAATTCAATGAGAAGATAGAAAGATAACGCTCTTTAAGAAAAAGTGAAATAAAGTGGGATAACACTCTTTTAATTTAAGTTTAAAAGAAAATTTTAAAAGAAAAAGAGATATTTGATAAATGTGATTAACCTTAACTCTTTAGTGAGAAAGATCTTTCAGAAAATAACTTTTTCCGCAAATAGGCTTTATTAGCAAAAGTAGATAATACAATTAAAAAATCTATGAGTATTGCAACTCTTTCAAATAGAAAAGCTAACTCACCTATAAATAAGATTGATTTAATTGCCGAATAATACAATGACATGTAAGCTTTATTATATTTTTCAATAAATTCAATTTTGATATTTTTGAGAGGAGGAGAAAAAAGTAAAAATGAGAGATATTAATTAATATAAGCAGATTTTAATAAATAGCAGATTATTTTGTAATAAAATAATTAATTCTTTTCGTTAAAATAATGGTTAGTTATCGAATACTTAAAGAATTTATCAAACTTAATAAATTCTTCAAGATCTAAATTATATTTTTGCTTTCTCTTAACTTACAAATACTCGATTTGTTAATAAAAGATATAAAACTAATAACTAATTTAGTACCGGCTTTAATTATTATAGATTTTTTAGATTACAAGTTATTTTAGTAATAATTTTTAACCCCTATATTAGATTTCATTGATTGATTGATTCATTACACTTTTTAATTTTTGAATAATTGATCATAGTATTGATAGAATGATTATTTTATGATTAATAAGCTAATTTTTATCTTATTTCGAAATTAATGAAAGAAATTCAATGAATATTCTGAGATTACATAAATTTCCATATTTTTTACTTAATAAATCATATTATCATTTGAATTTCTTAACCTATAAGTATGTTTATTTATTTCGTTGTATATATGAAAATAATTAAATAACTACTCCCCCAATTTCGATTTCCCAATTATTTAATGTTAGATAATGTTAACACCAAATTAAGCTAAGAACTAAAAGAAAAAGTACTAATATTAATTTCAACTGAAAGCTTCTAAAAAATAATCTAAAATTCTAGAAAAAGAATGTTCTTTAACTGATTAATGTAATTTTCAAATTTAGGTTTATTAAGTGTAATCTAATATAATCTTACACTTTTAATTAATTTCAAATACAAAGTGATTCCTAAAAAATAATTACCTCACCAAAAATTAAGAAATTATCAGAATTTAATAACACAAAAATAATATCATTGTTAAATTTGTCATTATTATTAATTAACAGACCTTAAAAAGAGACCCTAGGTAAAATTGACTATTATTTAGGCGAGCATAGATAAAAGAATTTTGAAGTAAGTGACGAAAGAGATAGATATTCAGTAAGAATTGGTGCTTATTTTTTGAATGAATGGTTTGGTGTAATTTCAGTTGAAAATGAATCTTTTCGTGATAGATACCTTAAACAAAAGAAATAATACTAATAGTTAAATAAGCAAGTTACTTAGAACTATGAATATCTTCTTCATTGCGCTCGTTAAAATATTGATAATACAAAGGAGCTTTATTAAAAAATACTTTAGCAATAAAATGGACTGCCGAAAGGGGAATAAAAAATAAGATAAAAAGGATAGGTCTAATCTGAGAATAATCTAGGTAGCTATAATTGTGATAGAAGTATAGTTATAGATACTGAAAATACTTTGTATGAACCCATTAAAGAATGTTCTTCTTACTTAGAAAACAGAAGTCCCATAGCTGCTAATATTAATAGAAGAAATAATAATTAAAATCTATCTCAACCTCAAAAAAGCATCTAAGGCGATGAGAAGAATATATTTGAAGTTAAAAAATAAAAATCCCTTTAAAGATATGCTCAACCACCTCCTCCCACTTTTGGATCTGAAATTTTCCGCAATAATAATTTTAAATAGCAATTCGGTGATTAAATTAATCTGAATTCGAATAACTTTTAAGATCAAAATTTAGATTCGAGTTCCAAGAATATTAATACAAGTTTATTTGTAAAGAAAAACAATATTAATAAATCTTCTTAGTTCCTTAATGAAAACTAAAATAATAACTACAATAATCTTTAAGTGGTTACAGATTAGAATACTTCTATGAATAATATAAACAATAATTAATTATTAATTGCAAATTAGCCAAATAATAAACCTTAAAGATTAGACATTGATGTGCTCAATGAAACTTGTAACACCCCAATCAGTACCAAAATTATTAATAACCCTTTCAAATAAATTATCAATTAAATATCAGACAGTACTAAGTCAATGTACACAGCACTACTCATAAAAACATTCGTTTTGAATTAGATTTAATCCTGTTACAAGTAGAAAAAGAATCATCCAATTTTAAATGAAGGGGATTCATTTAAGAATACTAAAAAGGCTAATCTCAAATAAGTCGTTTAAAATATAACTGGACTATTTAATTATCTCCTGAGTGACAGAAGTTAAGATCTTTCGATAAAATATGATGAAAATCTTCCTTATTCAATAAATTAAGATTAAAGTAAATTGACTTAATTACTATTCAACTGTCTTAATCTTATGATAATTAATATGTAAACTTCTTACTAATTATAATTATTTGTCTCAGCAAATTGTAGTCAAGTAGACAGTGGATAAATTTAAGATCAGAGTAATAAATTAATAGGTTAAGATCAATATAAGTTGCTAAATTTAGCTGCTGCACCTACTACAGTTTAAGCAGAGAATTCAAACACATGTCCTGAAAAGCTTAAATAGTTATAAAATTAGCTTCTCTAAGAAAGCGAAACAGATAAAATTATCTCATTTGTTATCAAAGCTAAATTATCTGACTTTATAACATGCTAAGTTGCAAATTATAAAGACCTCAAAATAAATATTCTAGAACATGGTAATGAATAGATTTTCGCTAAAAATGCAATTATTGCTTCTTAAAGAATTATTAAAGAAATCGGACCATATTCTTAAATTAAATTCTAATTTGATCCAAGTGACTGCACATTCTTAATGTCGTTTTGTATTTATTCTGATCTCGGAGTTCTTAATAAGCGCAGACATGGCTTCAAAAGTTAAAAGAAGAGCATTAATAACTTAGTCATAAATAACATAAACATTCCTTAAACAACTTAATTATATAATAACAACATTAATGCGAATAATCTTTCAAATAAAAGTAATACTTAAAATAATATCTAACTTAGAGATCGTTTGGAATCTTAGCTCGCTTAAAGCTATAACATTATGAACATTAGTGAGGAAAAATTCTTAAGGACTAAAGATGATAATTTCAATTAAATAAAAGTTAAATAAACTAACTGTAGAACTATTTAAAGATTAGAAACTATTCATTAAACTAATTAACCTTCAGAGATTACTTAGTAATATAGAACAACTAATAATTTACTTTAATCTCCAATCAATTAAGTTGATTCCTCAACTCATTAAAGGATTCTCTTATCTTAAGGTAATCCTTAAGATAAATAATTCCAAGAGATTCTTAAAAAGTAAACAAGTAATAATCAACAATCTAAATAGCTATTTAATCCTTCTGCTTCTTTAGGCTTAATTGATGGAAATACATAACCATCCTATATCGCCTAAAAAGGAAAACAATAAGATTTGAACAGCTCTCAAGAAATATCCTAAAATTAGTAAAGAAGTATCTTACATCATAATTCTGTTTCAAATATCATCTAATAGCATACAAATATTACAATTGATTGATTGGTTAAAGCACTTTTCTTCACAAAATAAATAATTATATTTCTTTGCTACAAAAATCTTTTCAATTTGACTTAATTTTAATCAACAAAAATATAGTGTGCAGAAGACTTAATGTGAAAATGGCTAGAATTGAGCATTAATTTCTCATTTATAAATAATTTAAAAGAAAAAAGAACCTACCTACTTTAAAATGTTTTAATCTATTAATCAATAAATTCATCCTTGATACTGAAAAAGAATAAGCGTTTCTCAAATGAAATAGCAAATTCGTTTGCTTGAAGAAAGCAAATCTACATCATTTTTTAATCTTACTTAAAAAAGATTCTCAATATGAACATCTATCTTAATCTCCTACTAACATCTTTATAATCTTACACCATTCCTTTAAAGCTTTCTTATTTCGAATTATTTTATATTTCTCTATAATTTAATTATAAAAAAGAGTAGAATATTTAAATTAATTATAGTAATCCCTTCTATAGATGTAAATAATTTTCAATTTTAATAATAGCAATCTATCTATCTAAATATCTATTTACCTATCTACTTTACTATTATTTTTCATTCTCCTATTTATTTAATAAATTATTTCATATATTTCTTTAATACTAATCTACTTACTATTCATATCTTTTACATAAAAATATATTTATTCTTACTTTATCTTACATTTTTTTATTATCAAGGTTACAAACATAATTATCTTAAGAGACTAGTTTTTACAAAATTTTAAACTATTTTTTAAAATTATATGTTAATTTAAATCTAACACATTATCTAATCATTTAATTTTAACAGGGTAATTATTTACTTGAGGTATTGATTTTCTAAAATATATAAAATAAATACAGGAAATTTTAAAATATTTAAACTTTAATATATCCATTTGACTTAAATCATCTAAATCTGTAAACATGCCAAGCTGTAGCCCTAGGATGGTAAATAGAAATATCGTATTCGAAGTAATAGTAAGCACGATAAGCAAACGAGATTAGGTATCCCACAACAAATATCTTTAAGTATAGGTTAATATATGAAATAATTTTTTTCAAAAGTTTTTAATATTCTTCTTATTTCTTTTCAAGAATATTCGACATAATTAACTTTTGATTGCTTGGAAATAAATTAGCTTTTCCACAATATTTAAATAACTCCTAAAGATAATTTAAGTTGAGTTCTTTCTTTTATAGCATTAGTACTAGGAATTATTGATATTAATGATCATCTTAAATAAAATTTTATAGTTATTTAGCGCAAACCTCATTATAATAATCAATTTCAAACTTCTTCAATTGTTTTTAATTTTAATTATTGATCATATTTGAGTAGAATTCAATGAGATTGTCATAGTTGTTTATTTGTTAACTGATATCATCTAATTTAATTTTAGAAGAAATGATAGGAGATTATTGTTCTACATGATTAGAAGAGAATTAATAAATTGGTTTATAGTTGAAGAGATATTTGGAACTACAAAGACCTTTAAAAAAATGTTTCTAAAATATCATATCTTCAAATAATTGTAAGTATTGTTATTTCTTTATATAATTAAGATTGATAAATAATTAATTATTGACCAAATAGATCTATTTATCAATGTATCAAGGCATGTATGTATCTTTAGATTGATTAAGCGTATCTAATAAATAATCATAGAATATTGATATAAGTAAAAAGATTAATTTTTTAAATTAATACTCAATTAAAACATCATACATAATACACTAAAAATTATTTTTTAAAATAGATAAATCTCATAAAATTATTGAATTTTATTTAAATAATTTCAATTTTCATTCTGTTTTTCTTTTTCTCTGTGACCTACTTTCCAATTTCCTTAATAAGTAATTATATTATCTTAAATTAATATCCCTTTGCCATGCTTTTGATCATTTTTCCATTCGCCTTAGTAAACTTTTCCATTATTGTAAGTATAAATACCAAACCCAGATCTTTTTCCATTTTCAAAATTACCTTAGTATTCTTCTTTATTAGATGCTGTGTAAGTTCCTTATCCACTTTTTAAGTCATCTTTCCATTCTCCATTGTAAATGCTGCCTCCTTTATATTTATATATTCCGTGACCTTGTTTCTTATCAAATAGATAACTTCCTTCATATAAATCTCCATTAGAAAAAGTGTAGACTCCTTATCCATGTCTTTAATTATCTTACCATTCTCCATCATACATGCTTCCATCTTTATATTCATATTTTCCTTTTCCATTGAATTTATCATTCTTAAATTATCCCTTATATTTTTCTTTGTTGGATAATTTCAGTAATCCTTTCCCATTCCTTTAATCATTCATCCATTCTCCCTCATAGATTTCTTTTTTATCATAATACTGAGTACCTTTTCCATGCTTCTTTCCATTAAAGAACTCTCCATCATATATATCGCTATTAACATAATAAAGAATTCCCCTTCCTTACTTTTCTCCTTCAAACCATGAACCTTCATAGATATTTCCCTCTTTATCAAAAAAATTTCCATAGCCATGAAACATATCATTAACGAAATTCCCTTCATATCTTTCACCTAAAGAATTTATGAAAGTTCCTTTACCTTCTCTCTTTTTATTAATAATATTCCCAACAAAAACACTTCCATTAGATTATAATTTGATGTCGTATAGCTAGCCTTTCAGTTTAGGTTAGTTGGAAACTTATCTAATTAAATAATCTTAAACAATATTTTTCTATTCAGTTGAAAGAAATTTTTATATTTTTTAGAGTGCTTATATACAATTTATTCTTTAAGAAGGATTAAAATTCATCATTTGAAATGCTATTGTTAAGAGGTCAAAGTATTCATTATTTGAAGATATAAGAGGAAAGAATCCTTATTTACACTTTTTCTAAAGTAATTTATTATTTTCGATGTCTAACTTACAAAGGATGCAGATAATAGCTCCAATAGAATAATAATTACTTTATTTGCAAGGCTACATGTGCTACCCTTATTTAGGTAAAAAGGGATTCTTTGCTTGAATCATTTCTAGAGAGTTAATAGGAGTACCAATATTCAATATCTTTAAGGTTAAATTGTTAGATATGATAATACTTTTAGGGTTTAAAGAAAATACTTCTTAGTTATAGTTATGAATATCATTTAACCCAATAAGAATATTTGATATAATGTCAGAAATTTATAAGAGAGTTAAGTTGTTTTCTTTCATAAATTAACATAATGTTAATAATGGAGTATTTTGTATAATAAGAAAATATGAGTTATTCTATAAATCACAAATAAGATCCTAATTTTCAATCACATAGTCAGATCTTATTAACAAAGTTGAAATATCTTTTTTCAAAGATTCGTTTAAATCATCTTAATCATAGTATTTAATAAATTTAATCAAAATATCTTTTTTATTCCTAAAATCATATGCACTCATCAAAGTACCAGAATTTGAAGCTCTTTCGATGGATTTGAGGGTATATCCTCTTGCCCTTAAAAAATCTTAAGTTTCATAAATAGTATCAGGGGAAATGCATGATTTAAAAGACTGAACAGATTTCTTAATAGTATCAAAGCTTAATTCAATTTTTTCCATTTTTTTTGTAATTTTTGTGTTTATGTGTTAAATTAGAGTTATTTTAATTAATATTTTTTATAAGAAATCATTCACTATTTATTTGGTTTTAAAAAAACTAAATATTTTAAAAATGATAGACACCTAGGATATTTGTTATTTATTATCTATTATGCGTCTAACATTTATTCTTATAGGTAAAATAGATAAATATGTTAGTGGTGAAAATATAGTTTATTTATTTATCTAATTTCTATTAAAAAGTATCAATATTTATTATAAATATTCTTTTATTCTGTAGGTACAGCATATCAAATAGATAAATTAAATATGAGAACAAATAAATGGCTATGAAAATATTAGATTTAATCAAAATCCATAATTAAGATATTTTAAGTAGACTCTTTTCTATAAGAATTTAAGATAATAATTTCTAATTAAAAGAATTTTTTTATACTATCATTATTCTTATGATAAATTAACCTAAAGGACATATTTAATTATATATTGATTTTAAATTTCAGAAAGCTTCATTTCTTTTTTTACTTAAATTAATTCAATCATTATGAATTATTAAATAGCTTATACTATAATAATATGATTAGATGTGAATTATTACCCTCCATTTTGCAAGAAATAATTTTATTTTATGGATGAACGAAAGAAAGGATTGAGGGAGAGAGGTCTAAGATTATTTATATATTTAACATTTTTAAAAATATTTTTGTAATGTTAATAAAAAATTAATGTAAAATAAAGAGTTCAGTAAGAAGAGGTTTGGTATTCAATTAATGTCATAAGATAAAAAATTATAGTGAATTAGCATTAATTTTTTGAAGTATTGCAAATTCATCTTAAATCCATTAATTTATTAAAAAAATATATAAATTGCTTGGAAAAGGAAGTAAGAGGTGATTATCATAACTTATATAGAAAAAAAGAAAATAGAAATGAAATAAAGAAGTATAATATTAATAGTGTGTTTGTTGATGAGCTTATTATCAACAGGAGTAAAAGCTGAGGATTACTTTGTTCATTAAATATTAGATTGCATAACTAAAGAGAAATGTGTTGAGGAATATAAAGCTTGTGCTTCTAATGAAATATGTAGTGGGATTATAAACGCTCAAAGTGGGTGTAGGGTTTCAAATAAATGCAATTAAAACTCTAAAATATTATGGGATCCTTAATGTTATATTAATTGTATTTAGACTGATGAAAATGACTTATATGCAGCTATTACTACCTGTAGTCGTAAAAAGTGTCATGCATCTTCTACTCTTTTGAAACCAGTATTCTTCATATTTTTGATATTGATAGCTTTAATCTAATTGGTATGAAAACTATATTTAATACTAAAAGGGTGCACTCTATTTGAGAGATTAATATAAGGATAGAATTAATTATATTTAAAGTTTTGTATAGTATATTGATAAATGTTTGTTATAACATATGTAATTATTTTATAATTCTAAAAATAATATTTTCCATATATATTTATTAAATTAACACTAAATTAACTACATTATCATTACTAATAATCAAATAATAAGAAATAATATATATTCAAGAAATGCCTTTATTGTTAGCTTATTAATCTATTTAGCCATCAATCAATCAGTTATTATTATCATTAGTTTTTTTAATTAGCCATTCAATTATTTACTGTAATTATCCAAATGTGATGTTATGATTTCCTATTTTGAGGTACTGTTCTCGATATTTTACTAGTAAAGCATCATAATTAGAATAATTAGATTAAAATGAGGTAAGAACAATTAGGTAATAGAATTTGTGGGTTTTAAGAGAAGACTAACTAGTTAATATTCGTTAGAAACTCTTATTATAATAATTATATAGAGAAAGCTTTTATTTAATTATTATTTTTCCTTATCTACAAATATCTATTTTTGTTTATCATAGAATGTTGCAATAACCAAAAAATGCCGTCATGTTTGCAGGCTCATCTTTTCATTTAGCTATCAAAAATTTGAATTTATTTTTTTTAAAATTGTTGATTTTTCAAAATTGGCATTTTATTATTACTGAAATCTGCTTCTTCATCATTTTTTAGCGTTTATTCTATTTTAATTGCTTTAGATAGTAACTTAGAAAGCAAATTAATAATTAAACGTAATTGTAACTGTGTAGACGTAGTATTGATTCAAACAATTATCAAAAAATTTAGTTTAAAATATACGAATTAATTTAAAATAAACTGATTATATGAAACTTTAAAAGAAGCCTATTTATGTATTTTTAATGTAATATTTTAGAAAAACTGTATTAGTGATGTTATTCTTTAGATTCAAAGCAAATGAGTTGAAGTATTTTTAACAAAGTTCAATGAAGCAGATAATAATTACGTAGAATACGATTAAAATGACTTACTACTTTTATTGAAAGATCATAAATAATAAACTCGTAAAGTAATCATAATTTCCCTTATTTAGATAACTTTGATGCAAAGTAGAACGATAAGGCGTAATATCTCTAAAAAAGAATATTATTCAATTACAAAAAATAATTAGAGTTGACTTAATATCAATTAAATATCATAAATCATTTCAGAAATAAAGAAAGAACTTAGAAAAAAAGAAAGATAGAATTCTATCAATTAAAGCAACCAATATAAACAAACAATTATTGAACTAAACGATAACTATCTCTCATATCAGAAATAGTAATTATATAGTCTCTTTTTTATAGTACCTTAAGCAAGTAAATAAGCGAAATGGAAGGAAATTTATCACAAATTGAATAAACCTAAGAAAATTAGAATAAAGGAATACCTACAAAGTAAAGACCTCTTAGTGAGACCAATATTACTTTAGATAGTGATTCACCTTAAAAATAATCTTCTACAACTTAGAATAGACCTCTCAAGAGGACATCTTCTAGATTAGATTTTTCATCATTGTTCCCAAATGATTTCTAAAAGAAATTAAGTAAGAATGTTGAACAATATCACGAAATTAGCTAAAACATAGTTCTCTCTGTAAATAACCATCTATTATTTTATTTTATTAAGACATATTTCAAAAATATCAGCTTATTAGTAAAGTACTGATTGAAATAAAAATATCTTCAAAAAGACTAAATTATATGTATTATAAAAAAATAATGAATTTTATTTTGTAATATTTAAAGGCTTCCAGCTTATCTAAATATTTCTCTGCTTTGGTAAGCACTAGTTAGGGAAGAGAAAAGGTTTTAGCAGTGTTTTAATATTGGGGTGAGTTTCAATGCATGCTTGCAAAGCACTCAAACATACCACATATATAAGAATTAAATGCAAAGAGAATGCTAGCAAGTGTTAGATTCATGTTTGTTTTAAAGGAAAATCTCTCACAAGCTCGTAAAACCTTTAGATTATTGAAGTTTTTAGATGATTTCAAAGCTGTATAGAGGGTTATTTAAACTAAGAAGCCATTCTTGTTTAAGCTATTGGGTGTATTGTGTAATTATTTCTCTTTTATGTATTACATAAGCGATAATATCCTGTTTAGTATGACTCTATTGATACAGAGGTAACTTTATAATGTTTAATGTTTTACTTAAAACCATTACAAATACTATAAAATCAAAGTTTAAAGTATCTGTTATTTTTTACATTAATTCAATATGTTTGGCTTATTTGCTGATAGGAATAGTGTTATTAATTTTGTATGTAATCAAAATTTAATTCCCGTAAAAAATCAAAAGATTACACCCAAACAATACTCGTATCTTAAACAATTTAACTAAATCTATTAAATTCAACTTAAAAGATTTATAAATTAAAGATAGATAAATTGGTGGTGGAATGAATCATCATATCAAAATTCTGATTTCTTTGAAATCTTTTTTGACAATATTAATTTCAAATTTATTAACAAAATTCTAATTAATAAAGCAAGATATTACCCAAAGAAAGAGAACACAAATGGAAGGACAAGAAGAACTCTTTTTCCCTTTTGCGTATTCTATTTAGTATGGCAAGACATATATGGAGTTTATACATGAGACACTAGTAAATAAATTTACTTCATAATTAAGTATTTAATTAATCATCTATAATATTTATTAAAGGAAAGAAAATAGTCTTTTTAAGCAAGTTGAGGAGGCAGAAGAAAAAGAACTTACAAAGGAAGATAAAATGTATGATTTGTGCTCTAAGCTTGTTAAAAAGAGAAGAAAAAGAAGATTAGAATGGATGGAATTAACAATTGATATTTGTAGATTCTTTATGCTTTATAAAAGTTTGAAGCTACCTGGATATAGAATTGTAGATCCGGTTTATATAGGATTCTGTGGTGTCTGTAAGATTTTTTTTTTTTATTAAATTAAAGATACATTCTTATTAAATAAAAAAGTGTCCTCTGCTATGAGTTTAATGAAGATGATCATTGATAAAAAAATATTTGTATCAGTAACACCTCCCGCACCAATAAATTCAAACTAATCTAATGTAAAACCTGAAGGAAAAAATCTTCCTAAAAGTAACAGTTTCTTAAAGGAGTTTGATTAAGTAAGCTCAAGTTAAAATCTTAGAGATTTTGATGGATTAGTTGGAAATTAATACTAAAGAAATAGTGATCAATAGTGAGTGAGTGATTAGTAAATCTTTCTCAGTTGTTTAAAAGAAGATAATAATAAAAAAAAGAAGGAATGTTTTGAAAAAGAGTAAAAAAGAAGATAGTAATTATTAAGAAATAAAGTTAAATATGTCTCTTATTGTAATAATTTTTCAATTAAAATATATTAATTATACTTATAATTTACAATAAAGATAGAATATCAAAAGACAAATAACATATTAAAAAGATATTTTAATTAGTGTATTCTTATTTGTTTTTTATTTGTAGTAAATGAAATGAAATAAATAATTTAGCCAAATCATAAAATCATTGAATAAAATTATTTCTCATTATATTATAAATCTAGTTACATGTCTTTATCAATCTAGTGAATTAAATTGCTTAGAATTTAAACTAAAAATGAATAAATGAATTTGTATTCCTCTAGATAAACATTTATTTTAAATATTATCCTCTTAATACTTTTAAAAAGTTACTCAAAATTTATTTAAGAGATTGATTGTTTCATATAAAATTATTCAGATTTATTTAAACTAATAATGGCCTAAAAAATATTAATAGATTTAAAGTAATAAATAATCTGGAGAAAGGTATGTATTATGATAAAAATACAGATTTAAAAAATAAATAATGTAATTAGTACTTACACAAAAAGTTTTCAAAAATCAAATAATTAATAACTTCAAATTTTGAAAGCAAATCATAAAAAATATATATTCGTTATTTAATTTACACTTTGAATTTGATGATGATATTATTAATTATTGATTCCTAGATTTTTAAAATAACTTTATCTATATTGAAATAGCTAAATTAGAAATGTACTGTTCTGTCAATATGTTAAGAAAAAAAAGATTTAAGTAATTGTTACTGGACAAATATGGGGGGAGTATTAAATGAAGAATATTTGGTAGTACTATAATAAGAATAATCAGTGCTCTTGAATAATTAAAATTATCTATCATGATTTAGCTGGATTTAAAACTTACAACTAATTACAACTTTTCACATATGCAAAACATAAAATAATTGATAAACGAATATCAAAGATTAATTATTAACTTTGTTTGTTTCTTTATATTTTCTTTCTTCTTATTTTTCATTTGAAATCAAAAGCAAGCAAGCAACCTCATTCCAAATAATAAAGTTTAAAATATATTATAAATTTGAGCTAAAACTTATAAATTGAAGTCATAAAATTAGAATTAGAAGTCAAACTTAGCAAGATATTAAATATTTATAGTAAAATAGTTGTATTTTTTGTAATAATTGCCTAATAATAGCATAATTTTAAAAGGAGTAATCGTTTTAACATATATTGATTGAAATTGTTTATAAATAGATATCTTAATTGAAAGATGAATGAGAGAGGAGAGATTCCAAATAAATTATTCAATAATAGAAGAGATGGGCTGGTTAGACAGGCAACTAGAAACCATAATTCGAATTCCAATATAAATAGCTAATTATCAATTATGACTCGCAAAAAAAAAGGGTTGATTTCTAAAAAGATCCCTGAAAAGTTTACAATTAGAGAATATGAAAATAATGAATTAAGCTCTAAGTGGGATGTTAAAATAAAACCATTTGTAGAGAATACAGCTTCTATAAATGATGAAAGACATTATTTACTAGGAGAAGATAAGAAGCTTGGCGAAACTCGTACAATGGGGATTAATTCTTTTTAATTAAAGAGTTTATTCTTTTAAAGAGAGGAGGATTTGGAGGAAGATAATACAAAGAAAATGGTCACTTTCTTCTATCATGGAAAAACGTTTTCATACTGCAAAGAAAGTTGTTAATTATTTAAAAAGGAACATTTAATAAGAAGATTATCAGTCTGGATAACAGAGTGGAATTTTTATAAGTTTTTAACCTTTATAACTATATTAACAATGGCAATTTTTATGGGCTTACATAACTATTTAATGACAGATTCGGAAAATATGAAGCACGGAGGATATCAAAGTATATTCTCCTACACTAAATTCTTTTATATCAGCTACTTTGCCATAGAAATAATTTTAAAAATCATTGCACGAGGTTTATACTAATCACCTAATAGCTATCTTAGA
This sequence comes from Tetrahymena borealis, assembly GCA_000260095.1. NCBI lineage: Eukaryota > Ciliophora > Oligohymenophorea > Hymenostomatida > Tetrahymenidae > Tetrahymena > Tetrahymena borealis. The sequence goes on along the minus strand of JH651230.1, from coordinate 174,305 downwards.
AACATAAATAACTGCATAATTATTATAATCTTTGGAATAATTACAATCTATGATACTTAATTTATCTTCTTACTCATCTTTCGGATATTCTATGTCTTTGAGTTTACTAGTAAATTCAAGTATTTGAGATACTCATATACTATTTTGAAACTATATTCCATTTCTGGTGAAACCCTATGCAAACTTTTCTTCTTAATCTTTTTTTTTATAACTCTCTTTGGTATCCTTTCAACAAGTATTTGGTCAGGGAGTCTCGATTATAGGTTTAATAGTTTATTCAAATTTAATATTCAAAATTAAATGATTCTTATCTAAAATTAGATGCCGGGTAACTCCAACACCAGTTGAAGGAGATTGGAAATTAGGTAATTTATTAAACTTATAAATAAAGATTAAACTAATTCTAATTTAAATACTTCCTTGAATAAATATTTAGTCCCTTTTCTAAAATCTTCAAAAAATATTAATACATTAAATTTTATTTGAAAATTCAATAACATTTGGATTGATTTTTTCTATTACTTTAGATAAATTTAAGATTTAAAAAATACCAAAAATATTTGCAAAACAAAAATTAATTGTTAATAAATAAATCTATTTAAATAAAATTACTTAGCTGATACAGATAGATTATGTGGTGGTAGATATACATGCCCTAGTAATACTTATTGTGGGAGTAACTACAGTTATACAAGAACTTCTACATCTTATATAAATCAATCTAACATGAATACACCTATAGATAATCGACAACTGAATTATGGAATAACGAATTTTGATAATTTACTTTAATCTTATTTAACGCTATTTTAGATCTATATGGTAGAGGGGTATTATAATATCATGTACATGTTAGAAGATTCCCATGACGAGTATATTCCAGCTATATTTATTACATGCTATTTCTTAGTTTGCACTTATTTCCTTAATAATTTAGTCATAGCTATATTCTTTATCAAATACCAATCAATAGAAAACGAGGAAGAAAAAAAGAAATAAAATTTTAAAAAGAAACCAGCTCTTGTTAGATTTTAGGGATAGTAATAATAATAACAAGATGCTCTTACAAATAATGTTTCTTAAAATACTAATCCAAATAGTTTATATAATCATAAACTTGGCGGGTCAGATAATTTTATTAGACCTTCAAATAGGGTCTACCCTGAGAATATAGGAGGAGGAAATAGTAATAAAGAAATAGCGAATATAGAAAGAAAGCCATACAAAGGATCTACTTTAGTGAATATTTAACCAAACTCAAATTTAAAAAGATAAAAATCTAAAAGTATGTAAGATATGTATAAAGGAATTCCTATTATAAGTTCTAAAAAAAAGTAAAAAACTTATCATGAATTTGAAGATATTGATAATAAAGTAATTAGAAGGAAATAAGAATTAACTTATAGACAAAAACCTTCTTTAAAATCAAATAACGAAGAAAAAGATTTTCTCTAAAACAGGTAATCTTTAGATATGAAACCAATTAGGAAAGTAATATATTTATAAATAAATAAACAGAGAAAGAAAAATTCCTTATGACAATAGTATACCAGATGAAGCTAAAAAGTTTAGAGGATATGGATTGGATATATTTGATAGACAGTTCTCGAGGGCTGATACAAACAGTAAAGGGAATAATAATAGCAACAACAATAACAATTTTTCGTTTGCTTTTAAAAACAATTTATCAGTCAGCACTATCAGAAAGAGAAATTTTAGTAGAATACCTTTTAGTCCATCAATGGTATGTTATTTAAATTAATTAATTCACACCTGTGCCTTATTTAGCTTCTTTTTAAACTAATAACTAGTATGGGGCATCATTTCTAAATTTAATTGGGTCTAGAAATTCTCTTTATGGCAAAGGCAACAATCGATAAGAATTGGATTTATAAAATGAATGGAATGAGAAGATTAAAGATATCTTTGATCTAGTGCTTAACAATAAAATTTTCATATTTTTTATCAATTTCTGCATCCTCATCAACTTGATAATTCTAAGCTTTAACCAATATCCTTAGCCAGACGACAAATTAAGAGAAATTTTAAGTAAAATTTTGTTTTATCCTTAAAATTAAGTAAAATGAAAACATTTATAAAATAGAACTATTAAATTTTATATTTATTTTGCTGTTTCTGATTGAAGATTTCATGAGATTATTCTAAACTAAATAGAATTATTTTGTTATTTTAATTGCTGAAATTATCATTGATATTGTCTCTACAGTAATTCAATTCTTATTTTCTTAATTTATTTTAAATCTGTCTTACAAATTTAATTCTAAAAGGTTACTGTAGTTAAGACTTAAGACTTAGTTCCCTTTTCTGCTCTAAAAGGTTTAAGAATTCTCTATGCTTTCACAAACTTTAAATAATGGGTACATTACAGAATATTACTTGATGCCATGAACCATAGTATTTCTTCCGTTTTAAATATAATGTTGATTGCATTTTCATTTATGTACCTTGGTACTATTATTGGGATGTGGCTATTTGGAGGAAAGCTCAAATTTGATGATGATGGGAAGTATGATATAAATGGGTATATATTTACTTTTTTAATTTAATTATATGAAAATATATTATTTTTAAATTTTAAGACACACTCCTCGATTTAACTTCGATGATATATTTTCTGCATTCACAGCTGTATTTGCAGTTATTCAAGGAGATTACTGGAATAATATCTGGATGGACTGTGTTAGAAGTGTAGGAGGTTGGACTGCTCATCCATACTTTATATTGTTAATGATAATTGGAAAGATTGTATTTATAAATTCATTCACTGCTATTATGTTGTCTTCCTTCGAATTTGCAAAAAGAAAGGCTGAACTAGGTGTGAGAGGTGCTAAAGCAGCAATAGATTAAATAGCTAATCTTAGGTATAAGAGAAAAAATTAGAAACAAAATTCTGGATAAATGAATAAGAGAAATATGTTAATAACATTAAATTAAGCTTTAAATCATGAGGAGAATTTTGTAAGAAAAGGTTAAAGGGAAATATCTAAATCACATAATGATATAAAGATGGAAGATATGAATGACCAAGAGTCAAAAGAAGATGAGAATATTAAATCTTCTTCTGTTGTGAGTGACAAAAACTTTGATAAATAGAATAGAAATAAACACTTTTAAGATAGTAAATAACTTGATTTAGATTGTATGGCTACTGAAGGAGCTGCTCTTATTACATCTCCAGATCAAAAACCTATTATAATTTAAGATATTAAATCCCCAACTCTTAATTATAAAATTGTTCCCTTGAAAAAAGACAGCAGCGATAATATCAATCTCAATAACAACAAAATTTATAATGGGAATAGTAAGATATAAAATTTAAATGAAATAAATATTCCTTAACCTTAGTTTAAGGGATTTTAGAGGGCAGCTACAATTGCATAGGATCCTAATGCTTCTAAGAAATCTTCATTTTCTTACAACATTTAAGCTATGAGATAAAAGATTAGAACCTAGATCTAAAGTAAATAATTGGAATCTAGAATTAATAAAGAATTATAGGTATAAATTTTTAAAAAATATTTTACTCTTTTAGTAACTTAGTTAAATTTAAATATTTAAATAGAGACTTGGCTCTATAGGGTATTACTTGAAATACTGTAGTTGTTTTATTTTCCACAAGAACTCATTTATTAGGTTAATATTCACTAGAATAATTTAATCATCTTATTGGGATAACTTCTTCTTATGTAAAATTTATTTTATAGAAAATAATATTTAACTTAATTAATATTAAATTAGTCCATATCATTTTGAGCTCAATCTAATTAGCCATGGACAATCCTCTTGATGATCCAAATACACTTTTCAAATAAATTTTAGGAGTATTTGACATATATTTTACAGTCATTTTCTGTATTGAATCATTATTTAAAATCATTTCTAATGGATTTTTCTATAACTTTACATATCCTAACAAAGCTTATATGAGAAGCACCTGGAATATATTAGATTTATTCATCAACATAGTAAGTTACTTCAATTAATGTTAATTTAATTTAATATAAATTATTACTTAAAAATTATTAGTCTGCAATTATAGATTAATCTGGAGTTCTTTCAACAAATAGTTTAAAATCACTCAAATCTCTTAGAGCTTTAAGAGCACTGAGACCCCTTAGAATTATGACCAAAAATGAATCCCTTAGATTGCTTGTAAATGCTTTGTTTTAAACAATTCCCGTTTTAGCCAGCTTAGCATTCGTAACCCTCACTGCTACTTGGATATTTGCTATTTTTTTAATGAGCACATTTAAAGGAAAATTCTAATATTGTTCATTTCCAAATATTGACTAAGTAGTCGATTAAGATTTTTATTTGAAAATTGTGACCATTTAAGACTGCGAAAGAAATGGAGGTGTATGGAAGAATTAATATTTCAACTTCGATACGATATTCTTATCTGTGGTTTCTTTATTTAAAGTAATTCCTAATATTTTTTAATTAATTATTAGTTATTATATTTTACAATCTCTGTAGATTATTCTTGGCGAGAATTGGCCAATATTGATGTGGTCATCCGTAGATAGCACAAATACTGAAGAGTAACCAAAAGAAGATCATACAAGAGCCTATTAATTATTATATTATCTACTTGTCTTTATGGGAAATATATTCACTATTAATCTTTTCACAGGCCTAGTAGTTAATAATTTTAAAAGAATAAAAGATGATATTTCAGGCTACAATACATTGACTGAAATTCAAAGATAATGGGTAGAGATGTAAAAGTTTATGATGAAGAGAAAATTAAAAGTTGTAATTCCAAATCCTCAAAATTAGTACAGAAACTTTTGTTTTGATTTGTAAAAATCTGCTAAATTTGAAAAGATAATAATTTTCTTTATTTTGGCTAATCTAATCACAATGGGATGTACCTTTAAGGGAATAAGTTAAGTAGGTATAGATGCTATCAATATCATCAATAATACATGCTTAGTAATTTATCACATAGAAGCATTTATTAAAATTATGGGAGTCGGATTCTACTTCTACTTTAAAGATGACTGGAATAAGTAAACTTTTATCACCATTTATTTATTAATTCTTAAAAAAATTTTTATTTTTTAATAAATAAGATTTGATTTTGGTGTTATTGCTATTACAGATGCAGTTCTCTTCTCTTCTTTATTTATATCTACTTCTGCTTTGTCAAATTTACCAATCATTTTTAGAGCCCTTAGGCTTGGAAGAATAGTCAAATATGTAATTTACTAAATTACAATAAAAAATTCTTTGAAAAATTAAATTTAAATATTTTGAAAATAATCTTAATAGATTAGAGCTTCTCATTCTTTAAAGGTATTGATTGATTCTATTTACTACCTGTTACCTTCTTTGATTAACATAGCTCTTCTAGTCTTTTTATTAGTCTTTATTTGTGCTATTTTAGGAATGAATTTATTTTCTTAAACAATGATATCAGTTAAGTCTTCTCCTTATCCGTTTTTCGATGAAAGAATAACCTACCCATTTTAGTACAATTTCTAAACGTTATCAGGTTCATTTTTAATTATACTCCAGTGCATTTAAAATTAAAATTGGGATTAGTATATGAGTCTTTATGGATATGATTAAGGTGGATGTGTTACATAAACATATGAGGAGTAATAAAGAGATGGAATTAAAGGATGCTCAAACATATTAAGCTTTCCATTCTTCATAATTATTATTTTCTTTATTAGATATGTAGTCATTAATCTTTTCTTAGCTCTTGTTATTGAGGGATTTTTTGATACCTTAAAAGAAAATGAAGCCGTTATATCTCCTGATGTTCTCGAATCCGTTTTAGAAAAATGGTCAGAATATGATTAGAATGGTACTGGATTTATCTATCCTGAAGAAATGTATTGCCTTCTATTAAAAATTCATGAACCGATAGGACTAAAAAATGATAACGTATAAAGTTAGATGAACAATAGCATGAGTAAATATTTAATTATAACTAACTCCTTAATATCATAATATGGTTATAAAATTTTATTAAAAAGATTAAAATAAAGAATTCAGTACATAAAAAGAAAAGAAGAATAAAATGCCTCTTATCCCTAAGAAAAAAATATTTGAGGATCTAAATAACTTTAATGTGAGATTATATTCTAACGATAAGACACATTTTATGGATTTCTGTGTTAAGGTTTCAAGAAATGCTATTATTAGAAAGGCCAGAGACAATAATATTACAGATCCATATCTTATAAATGGGAGAATTGTGTAAGAATTTTAATTTATTTTCTTTGATTAGTATTTAACACTGAATCATTTTAAAATAAGTATTGAGGATAGTCTATTAGAAAATTTAATGAAAAGTTGGGAAGCTGAATATCCAAGTAATAAATAATTTTAAATTATATATTTTATCTTATAAATTATTAAAGAAATAATACTCTTTAAAATTCTTTTTTATTATATTAATCAATATTACAAGAATTTAAAAAATAATTGATAGAATTTTATTTAAATAAATCTTAGCTTTAAAGAAGTACAATAAGAGAAAAGATGAAAATAATTAACCAAAGAAATACTTTAATATCTTAAATTACTATGCAGCCATAACAATTTAAGAATATATAAGACTGACTTAAAGAGAGAAAAAAATAAAAGAGTAGATTATGAAGAATAAACTTAATAGTAAAATGTCTAAAACTGATAATGCAAATACCTTTACAGTAGGCAACAACACAAAACCTAATAAACTAATTGCAAGAAACTTTACCAAAAGATAACATAGCAATATTTTTGTAAATCAACCATCTACTACTCCTTTAATAACAAATTCTTAACCAGTTAATGGATAAGGGGATCATAATGGTTAGGAAGATAATTTCAATTTGGATAATTTTAATTTTGACAAGTCAGAAAAAGCAGAAAAACCTGTTGAAAATACTCCGTAAAAACTGAATAATGAATCTAAAGCAAAATTCTTTTAGAAAGCAGCAATTGCTACTTAAGGAAATTCTAATAATTAAATATTTGCTAGTAATAAGAAAAATTAGAATGAACCAGAAACAAAAAACTAGAATTAAGAAAATCTGAAGAAATTTTAGCATTTTCATAATTTTTAAATTAAGAAAAACCAACTTGGATAGAAATTCCCTATTAAAGTAAATTAAATTTTTATTTAAATCTTTATTCCTTTATTAATTTGATTTTAATATAAGTATGCAACTGACTATGAGTCTCTAAGACCATCTGAACTTCCTAAGAGAGTTACCATTGAAGAATTCACTCTAATTAAAAGTGAAGATGTTGATCAAATTTAAAGAAGTAGAAATAACTCTAAGCCTGTAAGCTCTCCTATGAATAGAGATAAAAAGAATACAAGCAATACCCCTAAAAGTATCAGAATTGAAGGGCTATCTGAAATAGATTATAGCTAAAAAGAATAGTTCTACTAAATGAGAGATAAGTACTCATAGAATAAAGATAAGACACCTGTTAATAAATCAGAGTTCTTAGAATAGGACGGATAGATGAGAGGATAAGATGTTATTATTGATACAAATAATGAAAATACTAGTAATCTTGATTAATAAAATCGCAGTGAAAGTCATAGTACTGAAATTGATCCTTCACTTAAGAGCTAAAGAGATCCATAGAAGAATAATTTCTTTAATAATTGACTTGCAAATAAAATAATAAATTTATATTAGAATTTTTAGTTATTTATCTCAATAATTAAATCAATTATTAAATCAATAATCTTTGTATTATTGCTGTACAATTAATATATATATTATGTTTAAATATTTTATTCAATTCAATTTAACTAACAATTTCAAATCTTTAATAAAATTGTGAAACATGAAACAGATCTGATATTAACTTAAAAATTATTACCATTAAATAAATATAAGGATAGAAATGATATATTGTAAAGTTTTCTAATGTATACAACAGATAATGGATGTAGGTAGGTAGTAAGACTTAGATAATTTAAAAGTTTTTAAAGAGAATGAGGATGAGATTTTTAATAAAACCAATTATCTATAAAATATATTAATAGAATAATAATTCTTTAAGGCATTATTATTTGTTTATTTACTTGTTTGTTTGGTTATTTGATGGATGGATTGATTGATAATAGATGACAATTTAATACTTTAAGTGTTAGTGGTTTAATTTAAATAAGTATAATAAGTTAGTATTAGAGATTGAAATAAAATAATTAAATGTATATGATCAGATTGGATAGAAAAATTGAATTTGATTGATTGATCTAGCTTGTTTATATATGTTTTGTTTAAAAATAAATTCTTTTCTCACTCTATTATCCTTTTGTTTTTAAATTTTAATTAGAGTTTTTTAAAATATTCATATTCCATAATCCATTCATTCATAGGCAAATGTTTTAGTCGAATGGATTGTATCTAAAAATTAGATTACGATTGATAGCTTGATGTCTAGAAGATATATTCTCTTCAACTTCACTTACTCTAAAATCTGCTTCTTAGCAACTATTTTATATATATGAATTTTGGTTCTTCCCTTATCTTTAAAATAATTATGATTCATCCAAATTCTCTTGGTTAGAATTATTACTGCTACTCATATTATTATTTGCTTAAAAGATAGATTAAAGTGGACTATGATTATGTTTATCCCATTTATTTAAGCAATTGAGATCTTTAAATCTTATTGATATGTGATTGACTACTTAGCAGTGATTTTCTAATGCTTCATTTCTTTTTAGATTGTATTCTATACTTCTATTAGAGTGTTGTCTGCTACTGTAATCTTCTTCTTAATAATTTTTTTCGTCTATAACAGCATCGCTTTATAGAATATCTTACTATTTAGAAGTGTTATTAATTTCTTTTTATGAGATTATAGTTTAGATATTTTTATTTTTTAAAGGTAATTCAAATTTTTGAAGGCTGCAAAGTTAGTTAATTTATGGCTCATTTTCTATACTTTCACCTCCACTTGATTTAAAACTTATTTTATATTCTTCAAAAGGGATATCTAATGCTTAGTGGTATGTTCTTTTGAAAATAGAAGCCTTCATATTACCATCCGATATTAGTAGAGGTTTGTGAGATACTTAGGAATTGGCGAAATTGTTTTATGGGGGATTATTTTCTATAGATTTAGGTATAATCGGTATCTTATGAGGCATTTCATGAGTGCTCGTCAGATCAGAAAGTTAATCCTCTTGAATAACGGCGCATTAAATATCAATTGAGGCCTAAGCATTACTATTGCTATTAGTTTGCTCCTCTCCCTATTTATTTTTCTTTAGCACCTCTTTGTGGAGACTCTAAATAATAAATTTATTTCTAAAATCACAATCTGCAGAAGCACTTCTCTTTTCTCTTATTGAAGTTAATAGTGAACCCTCTTCATTTTCAGTTTACTGGTTTTATGTATTTGGAGCAAAGTTGCTTTTATTTCTCTTTCTAACTTCATTCATTTACAGATAAATTGATGACAGTTTTGTAACTGTCTAAACAGTGTTAGTTTATCCTTTCCAAATAGGATTGATCCAATACAATTCATTTTGAGAAGCTCTATCTAAAGAAGATATCTTTAATTTATTTAACCCATCTAGTGATTACAATCTGTTAAAATTATGTCAATTAAAAAATTTATTCAAAAGAAGCATTTAAAAATCTTAGCTTACAGTTTTATCCTTTTAATTAAACAAATGCCAAATAAAAGGTAGAAACTGTAATCAACTATTCGATTAAAAAATAATTCATTTTTAGAAGAATTTTCTAAGGTAAAATTTAAGGAATAGTCTTGTTTGTGGAGAATTTAAAGAAAGATTGATAGATAGATAATCTTATTCTAATAAAAATTTACTTATAGCTATCGTAGTTATTGAGATCTACGTTTAAGCTATTGTTTTGGTAATTTTCTTTAAAGAACATGTTATTTAAACATTCTTAAGAAGTTGGACGAGTGAGAGGATCTTTTGTAAGCATCTGCTTCACTAAGATTTTTGCTATAAATTTAAAAAACAAAATAAATGATGTGATGATTGAGTAACCTAATCTATTTTTTTCTTTGTAAAATTGTAATGAATAATTTTTCTAAGTTTTAAAATAAATGTAATTTACCTGTTTAAGGGATTTTTTAATTTGAGTCCAGTATCGAGAAATCAATATCACACTTTTTATTTTAATCAACAACCATTCTGTGATTTGTGCCTTTAAATGGTTGCTACCCACAAAGTCTTTTAATAAATCAAATAAAAATTAAAAATATAGCATATTGATGCTCATGTAATTAATTTGGAATTTTTCATAAATTAATAAGAAATCAAGCTCAATTAATTTATTTACATAATGTAAAAAATAACTCCAGCACTGAATACATCCACTTTTTAATCATATAATTTATGGGGATCTTTATTAGAAAGAACCTCTGGTGCAAGGAAACCTGGAGTACCACATTTTTTGAAAAGAAAATCATTTAAAATGGAGCTATCATATGTAGCCAAACCAAAATCTGCAATTTTAATTTTATTAGAATTTGAATCATCTTCAAGCAGGATGTTGTCTGGTTTAAGATCTCTGTGGATAATCTTTCTCTAATGAATATGTGCTAAGGCTATTAAAATATTCTGCATTAGCATTCTTGCATTTTCAATTGTGAAATTTTGTTTATCTTTCATTTTTAATCGTTTGACTAACTCACCACCTTTAATATATTCTAGAATAAGATTGAATGAGCTGTCTGTTTCGTATACTCCTATGAGCTTTAGACATCCATTTACTTCATTTAAGTTTCTCATGATATCTATTTCATTCATAAGAGATTTCTTTTAAGTTAAAAGGTATTGTAAAGATTGATATTTATTAAATAGAAATTATAGTTTTTAGTTACAATCCCTTTTGACTGCTAGAGCAATTTATCTTTTGTGATAACTTTAATGGCATAGTTTTCTCTTGAGAACTTGTCTTGAGCAAGAAATACCTAGAAATTGAGTTTAAAAAAAATTTGTTAATAACTCTTATGAGCTTTTTATAAGAATTAGGACAATTGGAAGTCCAGTTAATAGATAAATCAGAGGTCATAATCAACCAATTTAGCCCGTAAAATAAAAAAATAAGAAATTAATACATAGAAAATTATTTTGAAGAACAAAAATTGTAACAAAGAAAAAGACTTTAAAATAAGATATTAAAATGAAGAAGTAATTTAAAATCTTACTCTAGAAAAGCCTCCTTTTCCTATCATTTTTAGGATGTTGAACTAGTTGTGAAAGTCCAACATGATACAGCATCTCCTCAGCACAGCACACCACTCATTAAATATTTGCTTATTCTCTGTTAAAAGCTCTACGAATGAAGAGTCTTACCTTAAGCATATTATATAAGTATTATTCTTCAAAATCTTTACTTTAGATTCATAGAACTCTGCATAAACCAAGCTGAGGTCGAGCATTCCCTTAATTTAAGTGCTCTTTTGTTTCTAGTTTAATAAAATACAAAGATTTTAGATTTGTTATTACTATACTATATATATACTACAAAAACTATAAAAATAAATAGCTTTATAAAAATCATAAGTTGATTGAAGGATATTGGTAGAGCTATGAAACTTCTTAAGTTCCTCCATTTTAAGCTTTATTATAATATTTTATGCATTTTATTTGTTTGAATATGCTAAAATAGATTATTCCTTTGATATTACCTCACAATAGTAGAGGGAGTTGTTTGCAATATAGTAGTAGCGCTTAACTAATCTCTTGAATGTCTTAGTACGCTTTTAAAAATAGCTTGGGCTTGCTTGTAAATTCGTTAATTCAGAAGCTTTTAAGGGTGTCTTTTCTTTTGTCCATATTGACTAAACACTTGTAGATTTTTATGAGGCAAACAACCAACCATTAGCCTTTATTTTCATTATAGATGCAAATCTTTCTATCTAATTACAATACAATTTTTGGGCAGTAAAATAAGCGCAATAATTTCTTGTTTATTAATTTTCTTTTTTACGCTTATTCTCTTTACTAAATTGTTATCAATTATTAATTTCTTACTTAAATTTTTTCTTTTAAAAGTTTTATAATAAATGAATTGTCAGTCAAGCTTTAATTTATCTTACTAAGATTCAATCATATCCAATACCAATAAAAAGCGAGGAGCCAATTATACATTTCTACTTGCAAAATTGAGCTCAATTTAATAATATATGTTATCAAGTGAAAGTGTTAGTTTGCTCAATCGTTAATTACAAATTCCATACTTAAAAGATGAGGAGATTTTATTCCCTTTTCATTTATTATTGAACTTTTAATTAATACCAGTAAAAAAGAATTGTTTAATACCAGTCTAATAGATTTAATTAATAACAGTAGAAGTGCTATAATTCCCAAAAAATAGAAAAAAATTCATGGTATTTACTTGGTTTTTAATTTAGCATCATCATATTAGCTAAAAAATATTAATCTAATGACATCATTATTAATTTAAATTATTTATTTATAGAGTTATTCAAAATTAACCAATAGCATAAACAAAATAGTTAACTTTGATTTATAAAATTTATCAGATTGCTCAGATAGTTAATTAGTTATGCTTAAAAATTAAGATCATAATCAAAGAATCACCTATTGATTAACTTTCTGTAAACAGAGATTTGGTTGATACCCTTTGGCTATTTTTTTCATATTAAAGATTAAAGACATTCCTATCCTTCAAGCTATTTCTCAAAAAAAATTAAGCAGAGTATTTTATTTATGAGTCAAAATCAAAATTTGAATGATGTTTTATATTAATATTTATAATAATAGTAGTAAAAAACTAGATTAGAAAGATTTTACTAAATTTTTTGAAATCTAAATAATGTGTTTTTAAGAGAAGTTAAATTTGTTCTACAGAACTTTAACCACGCTTATTATTGAATATTAGTAGATTTATCATAAACAAATTATATTTACAGTGATTAATGAGAGAGTGTATGCATCTCTATCAACCAATCTAAGTTATTGGTTTATGTTACTTCTTAATTTGCTAATTATTTTTATATTTTTATGTATCTTTTAATATACCTCAAAATTAACTAAATATTTATTGAATCAATAATAAAAGAAAGAGTGAAATAGCAAACATATAATTCATTTGATTATTGATTAATTATCATTACACAAGTGCATTTACAGCTTTATTTAATATTTATCATAACTCTCCTCTAAATTATTAAAAGAGATGTCATCAAAAAAGAGACTTCTTTAGCTTTTTGGCTTACCAAAAGATGTAATAATAGCATTCAAATTATCAGCATTTAAGAGCGAATTAGCTATGATTACCAATAAAAATCTAATCATGTTTCATTAAATAGGAAATAATTTTTGAAGATTTTAGCTGTGCTTATTAGGATGGTATATTAAAGCATGGAAGAATGTTTATTGCAGAAAATTATATCTGTTTTTATGCTACAGTTTTAGGTTTTAAAACAAAGGTAAAAAATCTCTACATAGGATAAAAATACAATTAATATATAATAATTTAAATCATTTTGCATTAAATATTATGATTTATTTGAATCGGAGTTCTAAAAATTTAACATTTTTTCCCTTCAATATAATATAATTAGAGAGTCATTAGTGTCAATGATATAATAGATATTAAAAAAGAAGCAGTTTTTGGGTTTATCAATAATGCAATTGAAATTAAAACAAAAGAAAATAAATCCCACTTCTTCTGTTCTTTCTGGAATAGAGAAATTGCTTACCAACTCTTATACGGAGTGTGGAAAGGTGAACCTTTACAAGATATTGAAAAAGAAAATTGTAAGAATAATAAACATTTAAGTATTTAGTTCACTTATAAACAATTAAATAAACCTAGGTTCTGATAAAGATGAAAATGCAAGTGATATAGGAAGTTAAGGTGGAGATAGTTTAGTAGTAGAATAATCAGATGTAGAAATTTTGAATCCAGAAACTACCGAAGAAAATAAAGAACTTTTGAGATGTATTCTTCCAGTATCAGTTGATTCTTTCTTTGAAAAATTTATAGGAGATAATGCTATATTTTCTTATGCTCATCACATGGAGAAAAATGGATCTACAGATATTAAAGTAGCTGAATGGGTTCTTAATGAAGAACTTAAGTGCTATACAAGAGAATGTAATCTCATCATTAAGGTATCAGGAGTTCCTCTTAGAGATACTAGTAGATTATAAAAAATCTAAACCTATAAAAAAGAAGGGTAATAATCAAAAATAAACTTAATTTTATAATATTATTAATAGCATTTATATGGTGATTTCAGTGATTTAAAAATTTTAATCAATTAGTAAAATAGAGATATTAAAAGCTATTATAAGGAAAGACATTAATATAACACAATAATTAACTTAAAATTATTTTAAAAAACAGAGAAAATCTTATTATTTCTAGTACAAGTAAAGTATTTGATGTACCTTATAGTGGTTACTTTAGTACAGAAGAGAAATGGGAAATATCCCCTGTTGAAGGTAGTCCTGATAAGTGCTTACTCGTATGTAAAGGTTGGGTTACTTTTAATAAAAATACTATCATGAAAAAGACAATTACATAAAGAAATGAATAAGGCTTAAAAGAAGATTATGAAATTTGGATTGGAAGAATTAAAAAGATCTTACAAGCAAAGAAACCAGAAGAAGGTGCCAACTAAAATAAATAATAATTTGAATAAGTTCTTACAAAGAATGAACTAAATCTGAATAAAAATATTCCTAAGGAAAACTAATAAAGAAAGTCAATCAAAACCAATTTGGTTGGAAAGGTAGTAGGAACTGAAGAGTTTAAAAAGTTAAATCAAGGGATAAATATTTTGATAGGCTTACTTGGATTAATTATCTTATTGATATGTATTGATATATTGATATTTAATAACAATATTAATAAGCTAGAGGGTAGAGTGTCAACTCTTGAAAATTTGGTAATTTAACTCTCTCAATAGCTATTGAATTAAAATGTTACTAATAGTGATCCCATTTAAATTCAACTTACTAATTAAAAAAGCTCAGATTTATGAATTTTATTATTATATCACATTTCAAAACTTTAAAATATATACAGTAACTCCTCTATAAGATTGTATGGATGCTTTTCTTCTTAAAAGTGAAAAAAAATTTAAATTTTTTATATCAAATTTAATCAAACATTACAACCTTTTGAGGAATAATTACTTTGAATATAAACTATAATAAGATGTTCTAAACCAAAAAAAGCAAATTTAAAACCACTTCTAATACTTTTCTCTTCAGATAATTTTATTTTATACTTGCAAAGATCATCCAATTTAAAAAAGTATTAAGCAGCCATAAATAAAGAAATATAGAGAATAATGCTCTATTGTTATAATTAAGGCTAAAATAGATAGTTATTTCATTTTAATTTACTTATTTTACTTATTTCGGTTAAAACTCTTCAGATTAATTAACCAACGTACTATTCATTTAAATAATTTTTATAAA
This sequence comes from Tetrahymena borealis, assembly GCA_000260095.1. NCBI lineage: Eukaryota > Ciliophora > Oligohymenophorea > Hymenostomatida > Tetrahymenidae > Tetrahymena > Tetrahymena borealis. The sequence continues at coordinate 158,875 of JH651230.1, read as the reverse complement.
CTATCTAATTTCTTAACAAACTAACTATAACAGAGAGCAAGATGTTTTACTGATTACTATTGATGGATATTAATTTGCTTAAATTATAGGTTGATAATTTATTTAAACAGTACATTATGAAATTTACTGTACAATTAATTATTTTGCAATTAAAGTTTGCTATAAATCATCTCAAATTATTTGTTATTGATTTGATGAAAGTGTTAAATTAAAATTCCCCCCAAATTTCATAAATTATTAAATAATCTCTCGTTTTTCCATTCTAGAAAAACTATTTTTATAATACAAAAATCTACATGGAAAATGCATCACCAAAAGTTTGAATTTATTATTAGAAAGTTTTAATAATTACATGTGTAAATTTTATTTTAATACATTACATTAATTGGTGTAAATAGAATTCTCAACTAATTAAAAGTGATTTCAAATACTTTAATTCCAAGAGTTTCATAGATAGTAAGAAATAAACAAAAATATCGATTACAATCATAATTCCTCTAATTTCTTATATATAAGTTTAGGGTGGAATACATAATTATGCAATTCAAAGGATAGATCATTTTAAATGAGATGAAAGTTACTATGAGTGTTATTTACATACTGATCGTAATTTGCTAAGTATATATAGGTTCCAAGAGTCTTTTGAAGTTCTTTTAACACCCAAATACCATAGGTTTTATTAAAATGAATTACTGCATGATTTTAAGCAGCACTTATATGCTTAATATGGATATCAGATAGTTTATCTCTTCCAATACTTAGATTCTTTGTTGCTCCTTTTAAACTAAATATCTGCCCTTTTAATTCACCGTCTATGCATTCTAATTCAATACACTCGACTAGAGAGTCTTTCTATTAATCCGATGATTATACTGTGGTTTTTTAATTTTTCTTAATCTATATTTACTCTTCTCTCCATTCTCTTACATTATGGTATAGTCTCTTTTATGATTTATTTTAAAAGTCCTACAATTCGGCCTCTAAGCTTGATTAACCAGTAAAAATATAACTAACAAAATTCATATTTATTTCATCAAACACTGGTTCGGGATATATTTTACGAACAGTAAAGCGGCATCCACTGCTTCCAATTTCAAATACCATTTTGTAATCTAACACTAAGGGTTTCTTTTCGCCAATTATAAATCTCATTCTGTTCATCTTTTTACTTTGATCCTTAACATAATAGCCAGTAGTACCAATTCCAATTTTACAATGGGTAGGATATATATCATAAAGATCTGGAAATACTATATCATTTAATCCTCTTTTTGCATCACTTCCCATTTTTAATACATCTAGTTTATTCATTTCCTATTCTATGCTTTTATTCAAGATGATCTTATCTCTATAAATATCGACAGTACTACCTAAAATTTTTAATATACAAAAAAATATTTTATTAAATTATTAGTAAAATAGTTAATTAATAATTGCAAAAGAAGTATTTTTGTTTTTTAAAGTTAGTTTATAATAAAATTTATTAAGGTAATTGATTATTAAAGAATTAAACAGCTACTTTTTTAAATTTAAAAAATATATATTAGCTGGATTGTTAATAATTTAAAAATATATCTATTAATTAACTTTAATAAATTTATTAATAATTTATGTTGCCTATTATAAAATAAATAATACCTGTTTAAAGATATACGATATTAGATTTTTTGAATTTATTTTAGATTGTTAATTCAATATAGTCTAAATCATTATGGCTCTTTTTTAATAAATCTTCCTAAAGCTTAAATTCATAATTGAATACTAATTTTCTTTTTGAAGGGATATTCCAATAGCTTGTAAAGAAGATCAAAAAATCACTGATAGATACTCTAAATTGCCTATCAGGATCTATTATTTCTCTTATGTATCTCATTTAATAATCATCTAAATCGCAATCACCATAATTTTTAACGAAATCATGAAATTAATCATTAAATTCTTCGTAATCTACTTCTCTCACTCTCCCAAATAATTATTTCCAAAGTTTTAATCCATTCTCCATTTTTATAAGCTATTTTTATGTACCTTATTTACAAATTTTTTGTTTAATTCCTACTTTTGGTTGACCTACTTTTTCTAAAATAATAACGCGCAAAATTTAGAAAAATTATAAGAAATATTGATTACATTATTCTTCCAGTTATTTTTTATTTATGATTTTTTAATATAAAATTTCATTTGAAGTGAGTGAATGATATTTCTTTGAAATTGATAATGAAAATCTAAAGTTTAGATATTCTCCTCAAAATATTATTTTACTATGTTTGTGATAGTAAGTAAGTTTTAAAACTTAAAAGAATTTAGACATTAAAAACACTAATATATAAATTTTTAAAAATATATTGTTATTCAATATTTTAAAATCTAAAAAACAAGAAGCAAATTTAATGGATTGGGTTGAAATTCTGGAAGATTCACAAAAAGCAAAAAAAAAATTAGATTATAAAGCTAATAAATATGATATTTTTGATGAGATATGAGCAGAATACTAATATAAAAATACATTAAATATTTGACAATATCTATATTTTTTATTATTACAACTATTTAACTCATCAGGCTGTTTATTTATCATTTTCATTACTTTTGAGTTGCATAATTTATTTTCTTTCTACCAAATTGTCGTCTTCTTTCTTCTTTGCCTCTATACATATTGGATTAAAAGAAAAGAAAAATGAGAAAAACGAACAATTAATTTGAAGATTATTGTTTAAATCTAAAATTATGAATATTACCTAATCTTCTAGTTGTACTCTTTTATATAATATTATCATCTATTTAGTTTTATTGTAAAAATTATTAATTTTAACCAATAACATATTGTAAATAGCCTAATTACATATTCTTGTATTCAAAATAATGAATTCAGTTATAGCTCCTAAAATAAATGCGTTTCTAAAGTGCTTAAAAATTAATTTCTTTCCCTTAGTCTATGAATCTAGAAACTTGGATTCTGTAATCTAGAATGTATTAAATTTATTTAGCTTTAAGGAATCTCTACTTTGTTTCTTATTAGGATCAGACATTGTGTAAACTTAATTTAATTTGTGATTGAAAAGAAAATAAATATATATTTTTAATCTTATTAATAAAAGATACATACTCGTCTATATACATTTAATAATCAATGAATAATTTTGATTCAATAATTGGAATAGTAGGATTTACCATAAATATTCTTTCTATTTATATGCCAAAATAAATAAGTAAATTTTTATTAAGTCTCAGATATTATAAAATTATTTTGAATGTAAAGTATTTCATAATGTTATTTCAATAGATATTATACACAAATTAAATTTTATTATCTATCATGTCCACCATCAATAAGATGTAATTAGTTTTATAGTAATTAGTAATATTACTTGTTTATTATTAAGCTTGTAATTGTTTAAATATTCTTTATAAAGCATAGAAAATTAATATTTATCCTATTTTCAATTAATAAATCTTAAAATAATTAAAAAGAAGATTAAAAATTATTTTGCTGATTCATTCAGCAAATAACATAATCAATCGATTACAAAATTAAATTAGGTTTTAATTATTATGATATTATTTAATAATTTGATTAAAGTAAAGTTTATAAATTATTTCTGTTCCCATTAACAACCATAGCATGATTAAAATTGATATTGTTAAATGAATGGTTGGAAAAAAAATTATCAAAAAAAGGATAGAAAATGTTTCTGTTTAAATTGAAAATTTTGGAGTGTGTCAAAAAATGAAATTTTTACTTTTTCAAATATATAAATTGATGATGATGAGCCTTTTTTAAATGATTTAGAAAAAAAGAAAATTAACAATGTTTTTTTTCTTCTAACATTAATGAATCTATTATTTTAAATCTTACTAAAACATGAATGATTCTTAATAGATAAAGAAATTAAATTTTGGTATCAGATTAAGTATATTGTTTGTATTATTAATACTCAAACGAATTTGTGCATTATAATTTGTTATTAAAATATAAGCACTTCTTATAGGAATAATATAATATCTTGAAATCTTTGCCAAGAAAAGAAAAAAACTCACTAAATTAAACAAAGGAAATAGGAATAAGATAAAACAACATATTAAAAGTTGAAATAGAATGGAGTTTAATTTTATTATCAATAAACTAATTTAGTTAGACTCATAAGGAATAGGTATATATGAGCCAAAATAAAGTAGAAATAGAGGTTAAAGTCAATAAGAATAATAATTAGCTTAGTTAATCAATACTATGGGAGAAAAATCTGCTATCGTAAATTACTAATTCATTCAAAAAATAAATATAAAACTAACACTCTAACTTCTTAAATTTCTTAGGCCCAAGGTTTAAAGCAGGTAATTACACACTACGATAAAATACATGGTACTGGATAAAGGCTTTATATTGTTGCAGAAGGCAGAGTTTGTTAAGGTATTATTAAAGTAGGAACAAAGAATCTCTTTTATCGTGATTTGTCTGGAAATGTTAAAGAAATAAAGCCTCTTTGTGTACTTGATTTTTATGTTCATGAGTCTTGCTAAAGATAAGGCATAGGAAAAGTAAAACAGCATTTAATGATATAAAAATTAATAGCTAGTATAAAATATTATTCGTACTTAACTTAAAATCTTATATAAAGGTACTTTTTGAGTATATGCTTCAACGTGAATCGATTACTCCTGAAAAATTAGCCTATGATCGCCCTTCACCAAAGCTCATAGGATTCTTAAAAAAGCACTATAATTTATCTAAATACATCCAATAAAATAACAATTTTGTTGTCTTCGATTAGTATTTTAAAAGCCCACCTAACTAAGGATAAATATAGGGATAATCCTCACTTTAATAAAATTCTAACCCTCGTTCATTCTCCTAACCTTATAATGACTATCCTTCTTAAATTCCTACTTCTTACCCCTAATAATAATCCAACAGCAAACCTTATACCTACAGATAAGAAAATATAATGGATGTGATGCAGCATTCTTCTTCTAGAAACAATGTAAGATAATTAAGCTTTAGAAATTAGATTAATCCTTTAAGATAAATTATAAATTAATATCAAAAAAAATGATATAATAATACTATTAATATAACTAAAACAGAAAGAATTTGTGAATGCTGGAAGAGCTATTTTATAAAAAGAGGATTCATATAAGAAAGATAGTTTGAATCATTAAAATATAGAAAATATGGTTAATAACTCAGAATATTCAATGAAAAGTTAATAATCTTATGCTAAAGATCCATACACTAAATAATATGAAAATGAGTGGATAGATAAAAATATGAAAAAGCCTCCTATTCCTATAAATTACAATGATAGATAACTTGATAAAATACAGTAACAAAATTATTATCACAAATTGTTTCATTGTTTAATTATTCTTTTCTTTAGATAAAAAATATAGTAAACAGAAAAAGAACTTGCATAAGTCAACCAATAAATTGTTAGGTAAAAGATTTTTTAAAAATAACTTACTTAAAAATTATAACTGTATTTTTTATAATTATAGATAAAGACATAATCTTTCTCATGACCCATTAACTTAAAATCACTAAGCCTAAAATATATACAATACTAATAATACTAATGCGACATCTCCTTGGGCTTAAACAGGTTTTAATGTAATTTTACTTTATAAATAATTTAATTATAACAAATTCAAATAATTTAATAAAAAAAATAGTACTATCAAACTTCATCTTCTCATTATGGCAATCATTATACTTATTATAAAAAGTGAATAATATTATAAATAATAGTTAAAATCGCTAAATATTTATTATTACTGTATAGCATATCTTATTCTATCTATTAATCAAATCTATTATATTTAGTTATTATTATATTTTTTATTTCCATCATTTTATTTTCTATTTTTATTTTTAGAAAAATCTAATCTATATAAAGTGGGTAGAATATTTTATTTAGTTATATCTATCTTTTTTTCTTCTTTTTTTCTTTAGAGTAATTTATCAAAATATAGTTGAGATATAATTTTGTTATCCACATAAGATTATATTATAAAAATTTTAGTAAAATTATAATAAATTATAAAATAATAATGAATTAATTAATCTATTTTTAGTAGATGCAAATAAAATTGAAAAGCTAGTTCTTGTAATAAATCTAAATACACTAACTTTATTTCATAGATTAATAAATACACTAACTTTATTTCATATTTTAAATAATCTATTAATTTATTTATATTTCTTTTAATCAAATATTATTTCTTATTCCAAATTTTCTAGTAAAATTTACTTTTAATAATAAAAGATTAATAATAAAATATGTATTATTACAATTTTATCTATGTAGATTCATAATTTAATTTTATAAATTTTTTTGTTTATAGCATTAAATCCTCAATCAAAAATTCATAATATATATATTCATTATGTGATAACACTAATTTTTAATTCAGTTTGATAAAAATATAAATCAAAGTTAATAATATAAAGATTATTTAATGGATTGGGTTTTATAAATTCTTTGAAAAATAAGTAGATGTATTTAAATGGAAAGAAAAAAGTAAAAAAAAATCAATAAAAAATAATTGGCGTATATTGTCTTTATGTTTTGATTTATTATTCATTATAGATTTTAGTGAATATGATTGTAATTAATTAATTATTATAATTCAAAATTTTTTGTAGAAATAAATAAACATTAAAGCTGGTACTCTAATATAAAAAAATTAAATAAATTCTAAGGGATTAAAACGTTAACCTTGAAAAAAATTAGGGGATTTAAATAGAGAATGAGCGAGCTTAGAGAAAGCTGTACTATGAGTATAGAAAGAGATATGATTGAGCAGCCAAATGTTAGTAAAATAATAAAAGGAAGTAAGACAAAACAAGATAGCATTACTAATGGGATGTAGACTATAACAACTGGTATAACTAACTCTTTTACAGAATCTATTTGCGTGGCAAAGAATAATATGATCAAAACCTCATAAAAAGAGAATAATTAAAAGAACCAACTAGATAAAAGCAATTAGATTGTTAGAGAATCAGAATAATGCTGCTCAATTTCTTATAAGAATCCAAATACAATTAGTTGTAGTAGTAGTAATAATAATAATAACAAAAATAATGAATTTTAGATAGAAATGAGTAGTTATTAATCAGAAAAGAGTAGTAAATAATGCGAATATAATTTAGAACTGAAAGCCAAATGGGTATTTACTCGCTTAGTAGAGATGAATATTATCAATTACACTCATCCAGAGGTTGAAAATATACTAAACTTAAATGAGTATTTATAATCTATGAAGAAAGAAGATATATTGCAACATTTTATAGATACAAATCTGAAAAGTGATTATTAAGACAAGACATTAATTATAGAAATGAATTAAATCAATAGAAGTAGATAGGGACAAATAGATATAGTAAAGAATAAGAAATACCTCGAATAAGTATAATAAAATTTAGGAGATGATAAAGTATCAGAGATGGAAAATAGTGAAAGCGAAGTGTAGGATATAAAATACCACAAAAGCATCATATCTCCTACCATAATAGCAGCAAATGAAATTAATATTCTACGCTATAAATAGAATAATAGATTGAGTAGAAACTATTACTAAAAGGTATATGGAAAAGTATAAAATAGAAGCTATTTATTATCAGAAGAGGATGGGGGAGTTACTTGTAGTATTTGTTGTTTATCTTATTTGCCTGAATACTTCTACATTCTTCTCTCTTGCAATCATTTGTTTTGTAAGGGATGCATCACTCAGTATTTAGAAAATTGCATTAACACATCAAAAGTTCTCAAAATTAGATGCCCGGATGTAATTTATTATAGACTCTATCTTATAATACTATCTTTTTACTAGACTTTTGGAATTATTTATAACTCTAATCAAATAAATTTAGGATTTAAATTTCCAAATTGATAAAAAAATAGAGAAAAAATAATAATAATTTTCAATCTTTCTCTCAACAAACCGAAATCAATATTTCTACCTAATTTTCTTAAATTAAATCTATAAATTTATGAAATAGTGAAATTGAAGATTTCAAATTAAATTCAACAATATTTTAAAATTAAAGGTAAATTGTAATTTAGAGTTCACTGATTAGATACTAGTAAAAGTCTTGGACGTAAAGATGTATGAAAAGTACTAAAAATTTAAATAACTAAAAATAATTAACTCTGATCCTACACTGAAGTGGTGTAACCGCTAAGGATGTACATTATACTGTAAAATAAATCCAAATAATCAAAAAATTAAATGCTAATGTGGCCATGAAATGTGTTTCTCTTGTGGGAATAATTGGCATGAGGGTAATTAATTTTATTTTTGTAAATATTATAGTGAATCGATATTTACAATAAATAATGTAGGGAAAACATGTGAAGATTAAATATAAGAAGAGTTTTAAGGAGCAATCTCAAAATATGTAATATCATTTTGCCCAACTTGTAAGAGTAAAGTATAAAAAGCTTCAGGTAATTAAATTATTTTACCCAAATAAAACCATTAATAAACTTAAATATCCTTAAAAGGTTGTAATCGAATTCTTTGCCCTATTTGCTCTAAATATTTTTGCTGGATTTGTCGATCACCTAATATTTCCTATGCTCATTTTAGTCATTTAAATGTTTTGGGTTGCCCAGGTAAATAAGGAATATTAATTAATTAATAATATTTTAATACTGATAATCTATCAACGAAATCATTTTTAATTTATTTAATTCTATTTACAAATTAAATGGATATTTTATAATTTAAATTTTACTATTATTTCTAAATTTTCACCTAAAATATATAGGAAAATAATTTTCTAAATCTAATCCAGAAGAGAACCCGAAATACTCTAAATTATTATTATTTATTCCAAGATTGATTATCTTCTTTATCATCTTGACCTTTTTTATAGCCATACTTCCTTTTTGTTTAGTTGGCTTTGCTCTTATAACCCCAAATTATCTTTATTGGAATACAGATGAATTAGAATATAACCCTAATAAAACAAAACATAGTTTTAAAAAAGCATTTGCAATTTCTACACTATTACTACTTGTTGGTATTGTTCTATTCCCTATTTGCTTATTACCAGGTAATTAGTTTTATTTCTTCTATTATTGAATAATAAATTATTAATTTAATAAAGGGTCTTGTATAGTTTCTCACCGAATAATAAAGAATAGACTCTGAAAGAATAAAAATCTATAGTTTAAACAACCCTTTATAATTCCGGCAATCCCATTCTACTATCCAATTTTACAATATATAATAACTATTTTATCTAATTTAAAATCTGTATTTACCGACTCCTATTTAAATAATCTATATTTTTATCTATTGTATAATCACTCTTTAATAAATTTATTAATAACTATTTTCTTTTACATATTTATTTTTCAAATTTTATAATCTTTAAAATATTAAAAAATATAACGAATTTTTGAGTAGAGTATTTGTGATAGATAATATGTAATGATTCTATTATGAATGATGATGAAGATGATGACAAATATATTTATATATAAATATAATACAAGTTTATTTGATTATGTACATTATTAATTATTAAGATATGATTGCTTATTCAATTATGTATTAGTTGATTGGTAGATTGGTAGGTTGGTTGATTACATTCTTTCTTTATTTATTGAAGAATTCACTTTAATCTAATGATATTAGATCTTTTATAGATAGATCTAATTATTAATTATGAAATCATTCTTTAAAATATATTATTCAAGAATAATTTGATTGTGGTAAAATTTCTTGTCTAAAATCTTCAAAAGTAATTTTTCCTCTTTAATAGCGATCAAACCTAGCAAATATATTTTTGATATCTTTATCTATAGTGTATAATAGATAAGAATCTAACACTCTCTTTAGCTCATCATGTGATACAGATCCATTCTTTTCCTTGTCTAGTAAGAAATAAGCATCATCTAGCTTAAATTCTCTTGAGTGTAATAAATCTTATTTCATTTACTCTAACTTCTATTCTGAAGATAATAATTATTTGAATAATTGAGAAATGATATCTTTAGTCTCAAAAGTAAACTTTCCCTAAATATTAATGTAAAATTTAATAATTATTTAAGTAATTTAAAAGAGTTTACGAAATCAGGGAATCTTGGATTGTAAAGAGAGACTCTATTTTAAAGAATTGTTGAGTGATCTGAAGACATAGGAATAAATAATCCATCAACATCTTCTTTCCTGTTTTTATAAAGTAAATTATAATAAGCACCTAAAAAATAACTCCAAATAAAAAATAAAATGTATAAAAATATTTACTTCAAAAATTTCTAGTTTCTAGGACAGATCTTATTGAAAAGAAGGTGGATAGATTCTCGAGAGGAGTGAACATCAAAGTTCTTAAGGAATTGTTCAAAGGAAGTTAATTCAATAATACCTTTTTGATTAACGTCCATTATCCTGAAAGCATCTGATAGAGTGAAATCAGCTCTCATTGAGATATTTTCTCTTATATTTTGAATGTCATTAGAAGATTGAATAATATATTTCAATATGGAGATTAAGTGAGTCTCTAAGGGTGACATGTTAATACCATTCTAAGATTTGTTCAAGCTGTTCATTTTGTTAGGTGTAAGAGATTTATTCTATTCATTTCTAGCTGATTTGCTCACAACTTCATAAGCCCTTGTGGGACTCTCCTCTGCTTTGAATTAATTATTAAAATGATTTACTTTTTATAAATTTGTATAACTGAGGTCTTTTTCTAATTCAAGAATTCTCTTATTTTCTTATTCTTCGATTTCTTTTAATTTTTCATTTTTATATCTTTCAATTTCTAATTCTTAGAGTTTCTTCTTTTGCATTTCTTCTATTAAAATTAACTCCTACTTCTTCTTTTCCATAAGCAAAGTTTCTTCCATATTTTATTATAATTTCTTTTATTTCTCTTAAGCTAATTTTGCCTCTTTAGCTTTTTAATTCTCAATTTCTAATTATATTCTTTTTTCTTCAATCTCTCTAGCCAACTTTTATTTGATTTCAAATTCGGTGGGCTTTTCATTTTCTTACTTTTGATGGATGCTTCTAGAATTAGATGAAGGTTGACTTATATCAACCTTTTTATTATATGAAGTTTATTAAGGAGTAGCAATTTATAAAGAAACAGGTTATAACTAAATAACTGGATTATAAGATGCTGCTGAAGAGTGCTAGCTTGGTCTATCTACACTACTGTTTTGCTACCTATTTTCAGGATAGTATTATCTAATAGGGCTACGTTGAGAGTTTTCTACTGAGGCTCTCATTTACATTTCGTAAATATGCTTAGTTTTTTCCAGTTCTCTTTGTTTATTAATAATATCTTGCTCTCTTCTAAGCTCCTCGACTTAGTTATATTATTTTACACGTTCAATAGATGACTATCTTGCTAATTATTGTTCTAATTGGTGCACATCTCTTTCTATCTTTTGAGACTTTAACTATTTCATTCTAATCTCTTCATCTATACGTATTCTCTCTTTTATTGATGCTTACATCTTTTCTTCTTAATCGCGAATTCTTTCTCTTTCTCTCTTGAAACGTTCTAATCTTTCTATTTCTTCTTACTCTCTCTTAATTGTTTCTCTTCTAAATAAGTCTTCTTCAATTTATTGCTTACGAATAATTTCTTCTTTCTTTAATCTATTTAGTCTTTCTTCTTCCATTAAAAACTGTTTTTATTTAATCATTTCTAGATCTCTCAACTGTTATTCCTCAATTTCCTTGATCTTTCTTAGTTCAATATTTCTTATTTCCGTTGCTTGTTCAATCTAATCAATAATTTGCTATTCTTTCATTGATTGTTTTCTTAAAAGAATATCTTCGTTTTTGTAAGGAGAAAATGAAGAACCTCTACTCATTTAATTTTATTATTTTTGTCTCACTTGCTATTCAAGTTCTTCTTCTATTTCATAACGTCTATTCTTTTCTATGTAATATTCCTTCATATTATCTTAGTAACTTGTTCTAACTGGACTAGGTATAATTTTATCTTAAATTTTTGCTGAGTAATTAGATTGCTTGATAGAATTAGTAGCTGCTTAGGAATCCCTACTTAAAATTTAAGTTTACATAAACTTTTTCTTTTCGGTTGATGGATAATATCTAGAAACTGCATTAATATCATCCTCATTACCACTATTAGGGTAAGCATTGAAAGCTACTTCTTTGACAGTATTATTTAAGTGTTGAGGAGGACTATATTTCTTCTCTGTTGGAGGCTAGTTGGCTAATTATCTGCCGTTGTAGTTTTTATCAGATTAAATTGTACTATTTTACTTAAGAGGATCTATATCTTTAACGTCTACTTTAATCTACCTCACAGGTGATGGAGAATTACGATTTACATAAGGATCAGAGTATTTAGAAGTTCTTAAATCTTCATTGTTTCCATACTTTCTCTCTTGACTAGAACGAGATAATTCTTCTCTTAACTTTTGCTTAAATTCTCTACCATATTAGTTGGGGTTCTTTCTCTCTGCAGATGAATCATAGTTTATTGAAGAATGGTTATTTTTACTATTAGAGTATAAATTCTCTTTCAATTTCTTATAAATCTAAGTTGTGGGAGAATTCTTTTCAGAGAGAACTAAGCTGTTATTTAATTCATCTACTAATTTTTGTTTTAATTCTCCATATCTTTTGTTACTTGAATTCTCATACTTAGGTTGATTTTAAGTATTGTTCTAGTGGTAATTGCTCAATAATAAAACCTTTTGAGGGTTTTGAGGAGGTTATAAACTTGAAGAAGTTTGGAAATCAGGATCTTTTGTATTGCTATCATGATGAGAATACATATTATATTACTGGACTGGATTTCGTTTCTAATTCATTTATTGCTATCCAATAAGCTCATTTCTAATTTAATTCTTTAATTCCTCTTTATAATTCAAAAATTAATTATTGATATTCTCTCTAGGGTTAGAGGAGCGATTTAGTTTAGATGTTACTTTTGAAGAGTTACTTAAAGGTTAGTTATTATTCTAGTATGATTTCATACCACTACTAGAATTCATTACACCTTTATAGTCTGATGCATAATTACTAGGCTTCTTACTACTAGTTTAATTACTTTATGAACCTCTCTAAGCTGCAGGATCTATATTTTAATTATTATATTAATTTTTAGCAAGCAAAGATGAGTTCTACTTGGATTAACTAGCTCCAAATCCTTGAGTAGCGGTGCTTCCATTGCTAATAGAATTACCTCTACTAGGATTGGTGTTACTATTATTGTAATTGTTGCTATAAGAAATAGTCTTCATCTTGGTTGGGGTAACGTGGTTACTATTATTGAAATTAAAATCAGAAGAAGAGGATTAGGGTAGTTAACCTTTTTTACCACTATTTTTTTGAATTGAGCTACTTTATCTAATCTTGTCTGTGGAGTTCTACCTTCTTGGAGTCCTGTTCATAGTAGTATTATCCTATGCTTCATCTGAATATTTTTAATTACTTCTGTTAGTTTACCCTTCACCTTATTGTTGAGAATATAATCCACTTCCTGAAAGATTGTTTTAGTAAGAATAAGAACGAGATTTAGTTTATTTTACTTAATCCTACCCGTTATAATTTTACTGCCCATTAATAGGAGTTCCTCTTTCTTTTTGAGCTGATCCGCTTTATTAGGGTAGAAAAGATTTTTTCTTTGATGAACTGTTATTATAAACAGCTGAATTTGCTAGATTAGAATTCTAAGATTTCTTTTCTTGCTATTACATATTTATTGCTTGTTAAATTAGAGATGTTTTATACTTTTTGAAAGGGGTTAAACCCAACTCCAAATCAAGTTAACTTATTTTTCCATCTTTATCGTGATCGCACCTTCTCAAAATATTGAGAATGTCGTCACTTGTAGAGGAGCATCCCAATAAATCTATGAAATTCTGCAAGTCACCATGCTCTATATGAGTTTTACTTGATTTTTATGAGATGCATCTAAAAGCAGCAGAAATCTTAAAATCCCATCTGCTAACTATTTCTTCCTTCTAGACTTCGACTACTCTATAAAATTAAAGTTCCTTTTCAAAAACCCTAATTAAGGCCCATTCAAGTTCATATGTAACATCTATGGCTTTTCTTCTATGAGGAATCAATTCCACTTTGAGTTGTCTCAAAAAGTGGCTACTATTAGGAAGGATCATCTTTAAAAAACTTTTTTAAATAATTGAATGATTAAATTGATTTGTTTTCTAACAATTCAGATAAGATTTAGAAAATATTATAAGTAATGTTAACCATTGGTTATGTAATTCTACTATTTTTTAAACTAAAATTGAAATATTTACTTAGTATAATTCATCTTTTCTTTGGAGGAATTGTAATTGTAAAATAACTAATTCATTTCTTGAGGGAGGTAACGTACAGAATAATTATCCAAAAAATCAGTTATATCTTTGCGAATAATATAGCTCTTATTAGCACTGATTTTTGCAAACAATCCATGAGGATCAAAGTCTTCCTACTCGGAAAGAACTTACCTTACTACCTCAACTTATCTCTCATTCTCTGCTATGCATTCAAAGAGACCTGCTATACGCTTTTATGTTTCAAGTGTGAGCATTTGCTGATAAATGTGTAAATTGTTAATCTGACACTCTTCTTCTCTATTTTTATGTGTGTTTAAGACTTATATTCTCGACTCTATGATTTAATGCTCCTTTTAATGGCTTGCTTAATATCAGATAATAACTTTCTTCTTATTCTATTTTAAGCTTTTTCTATTATTTTTGAGAATGAAAATATGTATTCCTTATTTTATACAATTTTTATTTTGTTTTAGTAAAGAATTTGCCTGTCGCTTTATTTATTTTTTCAACCAAAAATAAAGTTGATTACTTATCGTGATCTTACAAATAGAACTTTATAACAATATAAATACTGTTTTTTGGATTTTCTTGAATCCACTAATTTTTCTGTTGGGAAATCAATATCATTTACATACCAATATAATAAATTTTAATCATAAACATTAACAAAATAGGGTATTATACCAAAAAAAGTATTACTTGATCCCTTTATTAAATTTTGAATCTTCAAATTTAATCAAGCAAACATAACTAATATATTCGTTAAAAATTTTCAATAAAGAAAATTCTTCCATTAAAATTTATTTTTTAATTGGTGAAATTGAGTAATTAATATTGATTTTTCAAATCACATATTTAATTTTAGAGAAAGAGTAATGTTGTTAATCTCTATTTGAATATTCAATTTTTCTTAATAACCAAGTAATCTTTACTTTTTTTAAAACTTTGCCTTCAAATATTTTAAATATATTTATTTATATTTTATTCTAATTTCCTTTTTGAAAATATTATTTACTACAAATATTAGAAAATATGAAGTATGATGACAATAATCTAAAGTTTTATTTTAGTTAATAGAGATATTGAAAGCATTAAAAAATGTAAGAATTGATCATACTAAGTAGAAATATAAAAGACAAATAAACAAAAATACATTTCTTCAGTATGCCTTAAATTTTATAAATCACTAATATAAGAACACTAACTAACTAGCTAATCAATCAATTAATTAATTATTGTTATAATTCTATTGCTCTTCAATTTTAATTATTACTTTTTTTCTTTAAATACTCCTTTCTTTCAATAAAAATTTCTTTCATAGAATTTAGTATTCTTCAAAGCCTTTGTGATAGAAGCAGCAAGTCTTGTAAGCTCTTCTACATAACTATATTTTTAATATAAATATTATATAAATAAGAAATATTATTTTTAAAAGAGTAATAGTACGTGGAAGGTAATGAAGCTAATTCTTAAGGATTGGTATTTTCAACTTGAGATCTAATTTCGGTAATTTTTGTAATTGGAACTCTATCAACTAGCTTTTTAGTGAAGGAAGATGAATTGGAGATACCTAATCCAGAAGAGGCACTGAAGGCAGGTCTTTCAGCAGATCTTCTAAGAGGTGTAGAAGAGATTTAAGAGATGATAGAAGATGAAGGATTCAAAGAAGTTCTCTTAATAGAATTTAAATTAGAAAGAGATCCAGAACTAAACTTTCTAGGAGAGGATTAAGAATTTTTAGTAGTAAAAGCACCTGACCTCAAAGTAAAGCTTTCTGAGAGTGTATCTTTTTTCTTATTTTCAAAGGCAGAAGTAGATAATTTAGATTAAAAGGTATTAGTAGATTAATTAGGTTGTTTGTTATTATCTCTCTTTTTGCTATTATTATTTAAATTTTATTTTTTAAAAATGAGTAAGATAAAAATTTCCTATAAATTTCAAAATAAGGATGATTCTTTTTTCTCTTTTATGGTTATATATTCCATTTCATTCCTCAATCATTTAAACTTTCTTTAATTCTAAAAATGAAGTGCTGGTTTTTTTATTTATTTTAATAATTATGAATAAGAAAGAGAAAGAATGAAAGTATTGTTTCAAGGTTTTGTTATTTGAAAGAATCCTTTAATAACGTATTTGAAAATTTGTGCTGATTGATCGGTTAAATAAGCAAGTAAAATTGTATTATATTTACAATAAATCAATTTCAGAGAGCAAATTGGACTTTGCATGAGAGGTAGGAGAAGCTTGAACTGACATCTTTCTTTGTGAGAAATCAAAAATACTTCTCAATCCACTATTTTAATTTTACTATTATTATTGTGCTTGTTGCTTGTGACCAAGAGTCTCAATTCTAATTTATATTTTAAATAATGTTCAGCACTTTTTTAAAAATGAAAATATCCTTCTTTTATTCAAAATAAATGCTGAATTTTACGATTTTTAAACTTAAGAGAAGCGAGCAGGTGAACCAGTCTATTAACTTGCTTGAGTTAAATAAGGTCTTTCATTTTGTGTATAGTATTTTTGTTAAGTATTCTAAGGAGCATCACCCCACAAACTACTAGTAAGTGATGATTTTTCATTTTTGAAGAGAGTTTAACTTTGATGTTAATTCTTGCTGGCAGAGTGATCTCTCAAGGACTTTTAGAGCCCTTCAAATGAAGGTATTGCTCTAGGAGAATAAAATTTGTGAGATAACTTGAGAGGTGAGTATTATGATTACTATTGTGATTGGTGATGTTCTCTTTGTTGGTTTTGTTATCCAATTGCTTCATAGTTGATTTTTTCAAATAATCTTTTGCTGACTGGAGAACTCTACTGTTGGGGTTATTGCTATTACTATTAGTGGAACTAATGGAAAAGGTTGCTTTCTTTTTGAGGCTAATTTGAGTAATTCACATATGAAGAATTTGAAACTTCTGTGTTAAGCTTTGAATTATCAAAAAATTTGTTGTATCCATTCACCTTTTCTGTAACGTTTGAACGGATACCTTTTCTCAATTCATTCATTGAATTATGAATGTCTTGTTATTAATCCTACACTTGCCACTTATGCTTGGCTGCCTTTATTTATAGTTTAAATAACATCGTGTTAATGTTTACTACTCTTACTTTATAAAATGTAAATAGTGTTTACTTGAGATGATGAAAGCTAGAAGTTCATTTTTATATGTCTATATTTGCTATCTTTTTTTGTTTGATGTGGATTTCTTTTTATTATTAAAAATTTGATATTTTAATATATCTTTCAGATTTGGGTTTTTCTTTGATGATTTATTATCTATTAACTCCTTTATTTCATTAAGATTTTTATTGACTTTTTATTTTGTTTTATTTTTTCCCAAAATCAATTCCATTCGAGTATCTTCCACAACCATATGTTATACAATAAATGTTTAGATTTTCATTAATTTTTTTATTTTCTGTTTTTCAAAAAATTCAGTTTAGAATACTTGGACTGTTTCTAATATATCTACTGATCATTTTGAAGAAATATAAATAAAATAAATTAAACTTATAGAATGCAGAAATACTCATCTGATATAAAAGGAATTTAAAAAAAATAAAAAGATTACTTAATAATTTCTTTTTAATTCACGATGATAGAAGAATATTATTGAATTCATATTTAAAAAAATAATTTAATTAATTCAAATTTAGATTTCATTTCTAATCTAATTTACATTAATTTTGAAAAACCTATAAGATTTACAATATTTTCTTAACTAAAAAAACTCATTTTTTTAGAATCCTAATTAGATTAAACATTTAAACTTTATATGTAATTTTTGGTACTTAATAAAGACATTTGTTCAAGTTGATATTATCATTTTATAATGCAAACTAATTAAAAATAATTATCTATTTCAAATGTAAAAATTCTAATTTAAAATGATTAAACATTACTTGATATTTGTTAACCCATCTTAATATTGTTTATTTTTAGAGTAATTACTGATGGGTTCGATAATATTTACTTCTTTATAAAATAAATAACAGTTCAATTTTTATTTATCTACTTTCTATCAAAAGTTGATTCATACTTATTTTTTGAAAAGATTAATATAAAGCTTATTGTTATAATTAATTTATTAAGATATTTATATTTTATAATAATTAAACTAGACGCGTTTTAAGGATATTTGAAAGTATAAATTAAATAACTACTGGTATTAGTCAATTTAATTAAAGCATATCTTAAAAAAATTTTATATAATTGTGAATATGTATGAGTAATAAATAAATTAGAATTATCAATCCATCTTATCTAAGGCTCTATTGAATCCACCTTTTCTATTCATGTATCTTCTATATTTTCTCTTTTCTTTTCTATTCAAAAATACAGATTCTTTTGAGGTACTATTATGATCTTTTCCTTTTGTTGAAGCAAATGTAGTAATACCAATCATTTGAATCATCTATTATTAGAGGTCATCATTAGCATCTTCCTCCTCTTCATCTATTTCAGATATAGATTCATTATCAGATTAGCTACTATTACTTCTGCTACTGCTTCTACTTTAGCTTCTACTTTTACTTTATCTTTTTTAATTGTTGGAAGTGGAATCTATATTAAATAATTTCTCACTCATCAATACATCTTATTAAATTTCATTTTAGCTTTTACTCTTTTCACTTTATCTGCCAATTTCTTATTATGATGAGCTTTTGTTATTATCATTTGCATCAGTAGATGTTACTGAATGTGATTAAATTTCATTCTTTTTTTATCTATCTTTAGAATTGCTTTTAGATTCATGTTTATTCTTCTTAGATTTCTATTCAGATCTGCTTCTAGATTTCTTACTTTTATTCTAAGATCTAGAGGATCTTCTCTTTCTATCTTTTGATCTACTTCTGGATTTCTTTGATTTCTCTTTCTTTCTATCTTTAGATCTACTACGAGAAGCGTTCCTTTTTCTTTCTGCAGATCTACTTGATTTCTTAACTTTTCTATCTTTAGATCTCTTTCTATCTTTTGATTTTGATCTACTTTATTTTCTATCTTTGCTAGAACGTCTTTCACGACTCCTCTTTCTATCTCCATCTTTTCTATCGCTTTCTTTCTTTTTAGATCTAGAGTTAGATCTTTTGCTCCTTTCTTCCTTTTTTTCTCTTTCTTTAGATCTACCCATTTTCTTACTCTATTTATTGTTTTTGTATTTTATCAAAAATGAAATTTGTTAATAATAAATTGATTGATATAGATCTAATTTATATTGAATTCAAATAATTTATTTAGATCTTTGGGGAATATTTAATTGGATAATATTGCTTTATTAATTAAGATAGCAATCAGGAATTAGACATAGATAATTTATAAATTTATCAATATCTAGATATTTTCACAAATTTGTATTTAACATTACTAGATATGATTAGCAATAATTTTCACAAAATAAAATAAGTATTATTAAATTTTCTTTTAATGTAAATAATTCTAATCCATGAAGCTAAATTAATTTATTTTTTTAAATTCAATGAATAATAAAAATTAATAAATGCTATTTAATTAACCAATAGAAATAATTCCAAAATGCATAATTAAATTGTATAGAATAAATGATGGTGTTCTCAATTTTAATTAAATTTGTAATAAAATAGTGTAATTTAGATTAAAATCTAATTGGAGATTCCTTTTTTTTTATTGGACAGCTACTGAATGCCATCAAATATTTATTAAATTTATACTATTTTTTTGCATAAGATAAAGAAATTTTTTAGTTTTTCATTATCGTTTCTTTTTTTAATCCTATTAGCATAACAAAGATCTATGTAGATATTAACTTACAGTAATTTTAATTTTATATAATCTAAAAAATAAATGGAATCTCCTTTAAGTTTAATTTGATAATAGGAAATCTTTTTACAAAAAGGATCTGATAAATACAATACAGAATGCTTCAGGACTTAAATATTTGAGGTAATTCTTTATCTTGAATCAAGAATATAAAATTAGTCAATCAAATTCTTGGACGTAGATAAGAATATTTCTTAATATTATCTTGAAATTTTTGATAATTTTTGTGGGGATTTTTAAAAGAATAAATCTTATATGTCAATTATGAATTATTTCGTCTTGGCTATGGTAATTATTGATGAAAGGTGACAAATAATATAGACATTACTTATGATGAACTCATATATACGTAAGAAAATTCACTTATGATCATAATGTAATGATAAGTCCTTAATTTATGGGAAACACATAAAGATTAATAAGCCAATTTTGATAATAAAGTTTTTTATGCAATTAATTTTAAGAGTTCTTTCACTTTTTTCTACAAAAAAACAAACAAACTGGTGACAAATAGAAAAGGGGATAAGATGATAGAATCTCTCGAAGTTGAAAATGAGATTGATAAAAAAGAAGATAAGGTAATTTAGGACCACTAGGAAAAGAAATTATAAAAGAGACTTAGAACCTCTTCTGCAAATCTCCATTCCAAAAAGCATAAAAAATAAAATCAATCTCCAACCAAGTCATCTAGTAATTCATCTAATTAAGATAAAGGAACGAAGCTTCCTAAGCGTTCTCTTTCAGCCAAAAAACCTGGACTACCTGTTATTTTTTAAGGTAAATGATAGAAAATATATTAATCAGCATTTAGATAAAGTATATACTTTTTAAAAAAATTTTTTTGGATGAAATTTAAGCATTTTTTCGATCAATATTATAGTTCTTTATAGATAATTATAGAACCCTAAATTTTTTCTTTAATTTCTTTTGCGAGCACATTTATATTTTAGATAATCAGTAACCTTTATCGCGTACTTTGTTTTATCCTTTACACATAACCAAGGGTTTACAATACAAATTTAATTCTAAATAACTAAATAAATAGAGAATAGAAGCAATTCTAACTCCCTCTTGCCTATTTCAGCACTATGCTGGAGTGTAACAGATGCTGTAAGTGGGTAATAAATTTATTCTAAAATGAGCTCTGAAGTTAGAGAAATGGCTTCTTTGACTAAAATGATGACATTGCATGTATGCCATTAGCTTTCATTAGCATATAATTTGAATCCAGAATCTGAGGAAATTATTGTACCCAGAATAGCAGCTTATACATGCGGAACAAGTGCATTTTTAAGAGAAAATGAGAAATTATCTTTAAAAGATTTATATTATGCTCTTATGTTACCTTCTGGAAACGATGCTGCTGTCACTCTTGCACACCATTTTGGATAAATTCTATGTAAAAATCCTTTGTAACTTATAAAAGTCCGCTAATAAATAATCTCTCAACAGATCAATCAATAGTTCTAATAATAATAATAATGCACCCAATAATAATATTCTCCAGAGAAAGAAATCAATAAGAGTAATGAAAATAGCGAAAATAAATAATTAAACTAATAAGTTTAGCAATCACAAAATGATTTATAGAACTAAAATCTGAGTTCTTATTAACAATAAGATTAAAGAAAGAAATCATAGGGATATATTTCTAGATTTGTGAAAGAAATGAACAAATATGCTTAAAAGCTAGGTATGAGAGATTCTTAATTCTCAAATCCTCATGGCTTAGCTTCTAAAAGCAATCGTTCAACTTGTGAAGATCTATCCAAAGTAGCTCTAAATATTATTTAAACTCCAGAACTCTAATAGGTTTGTTCGACAAAAAATTACTCCTGCATAATTTATCATACAATTAAAAAAGATATTAGAAAAGCAGAGTGGATAAATACAAATAAATTACTTTGGGATGAATCAGGTTCATTTTTTGGAGTTAAAACTGGCTGCACTGATAATGCTGGCCCTTGCCTTTGTGTATATTATAAAGATAGCTAAAATGTAAACATAGAATTGATAGTTACAGTTCTTTGCTGTAAAAATCCAGATAGAAGGTTTGAAGATTCATCCAAATTAGCTAAATGGGCTGCAAGATAATTGAAGTCCTCTTAAATTTCTTCTTAACAAAATTAATCTAATTAAAATAAATTTCCATTTTATAATCCTTAAAATAATTAAAAGAATAATCTTTCGAAGAGTATAGTATTTTAATAAGAATAATTCAGTAAAAATGATACATCTTCAGATAGATAATAATCTGATTAAAATTAATATACAACTGAAAGAATCCATTCATTTGGTAGAACTATTAGCTCCTTTTCCTAATTAAATTCCTTTTGCAATCTAAACACAAGCTTTTTTTCTAATAATAAAATGAAAGGAATTAATAATAGTTAGCCATCAAAAGAATCTATTTCTCCTTTACTTCGCTACAAAGATTAAAATAGAATAAATAAATTTATTAATTCTAATATTACTTAAATTTAAAATCATCACTTTAATTTAAGTTCTCTAAACCGCAAAGATGAGTCTGATTAAACTGACAGAAGCATTATCCCTTCACTGACTAATAGAGGAAACTCTGAAAATAATTAATACTCTTAAATGAGTACACTTTAAAGAGATAACTCTGCTAAAACTTTTACAAATGATAAAGCTAAGACTATTCACCTCATTAAAAAACGTATAGATGATAAAATATCTATTGATCAGTAAAATAAAGGAGCAAAGAATCAAACAAAAATATAAAAAATAATTTCTCAATTAAATAATAACAAAAGCAAAATACTTTCTAATGCACCTCAATTAGGTATTCATTCTTCCCAATCTACTTAGTGCTCATCTATAGCAAATAGTAATTAAGCATCTTCTACAAATAAAAACTATTAAGATTTTATTCCTAGCCCTTCTGAATCTGTTGGGAGAGAAATTAAGAATACAACTTCATTTATGTTATCACCTACTTCATCTATATCTATTTTTACACATAATCAGTAAAATTCCAATAGTAATAAAGATGAAATCCAACATAATTTATCACCTGCATTATCTTCCTAAATATAAAGTTTAAGTAGATAAGAGGATTAAAATAGCTAGCTTAATTTCTTATTAAATGGAAATATATAATACAGATCTGAAATGAGAGATAGCATTAAAAAACCTATTGGAGGTGCAATATCCTCTGTCTCAACTTTAACATAAGGTAGCATTCCATAATTTGAAACAAACCAAGGGATGATTGATAATAAAAAGAATGAAGAGTCTCTCGAGTCAGGAAGTTTTATGAAAGTACCTATTAATAAAAATAACAATCATAATATTAAAATATTTTCTAAATCAAAAAAGAAACGTTATATAATTTCTTGTTTAGCCAATATTAATTGAAAATAAATCTAATTTAATATAATATTCTCTTAATAAAGCTAGAGAAAAAACTCTCATATTTCATCTTAATTGTTTAGAATAATCTTTATAGAAAGGTTTTAGCAGAATATGCTAATTTAAATTATTCATTACTAAATTAAATCTTTATTTCATTAACCTAAAAAGAAATTTATTAATTTAAACTTTCTTCCTTGCCTTATTTACTTGTCTTAGTTTAAAATTTTTAATTTCTGAGTATTTATTTATTTACAATATTACTTTTATTTCCTAAAAGATTTATTATTTAAAAATAATTAATTTATTATTTTTAATATTAAAAAATAGATAAAATTTTTAATTTTATTATCAATATTTAATTACCAATTTATACAGTTTTTGGTGATAATTTATTAGCAATTTAAAAAATAATGAATTTATATTTGAAAATAAAAAATGAAATTTATTCTGTTTAAATAATTCTTCTGCAGAATTTACTTAAACAATAGAATTTTGCTTAACTTTGTCATTAAAAGGATAATTATTTTTATTCAAAAAATGATTTTTTGGTTACTGTTAAAATATATTTCAAATAAACAAATTTAATTAAAGTTTTGAAGATTCAATGAATTAATTTTTAATCATTGAATGATAAGGCAATTAATTTATAAAGATCATGTATACTATTAATATAAATAGAAAAATAAAAGTTTAAAAGCATTTTACAGCTTTTTTTATAAAATTTTATTTTAATTTTTGAAAAATTATTAAGCCATTCATTAACTTATTTATTTATACTTACAGGCATTATTATAAACATGTTTTTGTTCCCTAAACTCTTTCAGTTATTAAATGTTACTATTGTAAAACTTGTTAATAAAATCTTATGA
Source organism: Tetrahymena borealis (assembly GCA_000260095.1). NCBI lineage: Eukaryota > Ciliophora > Oligohymenophorea > Hymenostomatida > Tetrahymenidae > Tetrahymena > Tetrahymena borealis. The sequence goes on along the minus strand of JH651230.1, from coordinate 134,546 downwards.
ATGTACTGAGTATTCTACATCTTCAAACAAATAAGAGAGCTCTTTTCTTATAAAATCATCAATGTTTTGATTTTTGTCATTATTAATTATTCTTTATCTATACTAAATAAGCTATTATAAATCATAGAAATCTACATCAATTTCAGTAAAAGTAAATGAATATTCACATTCTTATCCATAAACTAATTATGATTTGAAACCATGCTTTACAGTATTATATGTTTGGTAGAGTTTAATCGGAAATCCGTCAAAAGTAGTTATATGAGAAATTACTTAAGAAGTTGGGTAATAGTTTTTTTCAAAATCTGATAAGCAGTGAATGGCTTATATTGAAATATCTAATTTATTTTTGATCAGATCTACTTATTTGTTTCTTTAAATTAATTATACCAAAGAAATTGAATCTAAACCAATTAGTTCTAAAAAACTTTTAGAATAGCCTGTACGAGTTATCTCAGGTTCTTTAATAAATAGATTTAGTCTCTCAATAGTATATAGAAACATTGAATTAGGATTCTAACTGATATAATTTTCTATATATAAAAAACACAATTCATTGAACTTTTAGAATTCATAATCTTTTTCTATCAGTAATTATTTTGAAATATCTTTATTTAAGTAGGAGTACATGTTATTTAAAATAGCCCTCATTTTTTCTAAAGTACATGATATCTAATTAAACTAAATAGAATTCGAATACTTTACAAAATTGATAGCTTCTTAAATTGAGTTCTTTTTGAACTATCCTTTAGGTTCAAATTTAATATCTATTACATTCAACTTTTTTATTTCTTCTACTTTCTCTACATATTATTAATGAGATCCTAAGCAAATTGCATCTAGAGATGTAGTGTATCTAAGAATTCCATCATCTGTTATAAATAATCCTGTCCAAAGATTTATTTATTAATTATTCTTTGGATTTATAGGAATAATTCCATATCTTTAGTTTTTTTTTATTAATTTATCTTGAAATGCATCAATATTGTTTTCAGAGCAAAGGTTTATGTAATTTTAATCTGAAGAATTTTCTTTACTTTCATTATAATATTATCCCTCTTCATCATCTTCATCCTCTTCCAATTACTCAATTTAATGTGGAATAGATAAAGTAGCCTAGCTAGATTAAATATGTTATTTACTATTCATTAAATGTAAATTATTTTTAGGTTTAATTATATTATTTATATTATGGCAATATCAAGATTTATTTGCTTAATTAATACCTTTAATTTTTTTTTAAAAAAGAATAGAATTCAATGAAGATATTAAGCTCAAAATAGGAATTGTTTCTAAAGAAACTCTAGCTTAGTATTTTAACATATTGGACAGAAATTTACTTTTTAGTGAAAAATTAATATCTAAAAAATACAAAATAAATAACATATACATTTTGTTTTAATAGAAAAATTATAAATTTTTTAAATGTTTATTCTCAAAAATAAATAGACTTTACAAAGATTTTTAATAGATATTTTTTAATAAAAAAGTTTTAAGGAAGCATAAAAATCATGGAATTGTAAGAATTAAAATTTTAATAATTATTAATTCAAATTAAATCTCATAAAATGTATAAATTGTGAATTACTTAAGATTTTAGATAAAGAAAGAGATAATAAAAGAAAATAGTATTTCTAAACAGAATAGTGTGATGAAATGGAGTAGAGTTAATGATTGATAAATAGTTTTGTTCTACTAAAAATAAAAATATTGAAATTCATTTTAAATTTAGTATTCTCACCTAAATACCTCCATAACTCCTTGAATAATTAAATAAAATGCTCATATTTAATTAAATTATCCTATTTTTAAATTAATTTTTTATTATATTTCTTCTTATTATTATAAATAGTAGCTTTCAGCAAAATTTTCTGTATTTATAATTTAAATTGCTTACAAATTAGGTTTTGATTGATTATTATTATTTGGTTCTTAATCTTATTAATCTTAAAAATCTGATTAAAGAAAAGTTTATGAGGATTTAGGTGATTTATTATTTTACCTTAAATTTTATTATTTACAATTAGTGTGATAAATTTAAAATTATTAAGTTGTATGAACTTACTCCTCATCATTGAATTTTTTTAAGCAAATTGAACATGTAATAGATTTGAAATTTTCATTTTCATTAATTAATTATTTAAAAGGTCTATCACTAGACTTACCAAGCTGTTTTAATTATTTTATGTAATTGTACACTTAGTTTTTCTAAGTTTCTACATCATTTTATGAGCCATTTTAAGATTCTTATTTATTTTATTTATGGACTTTGTACTTTATATATAATTTCTTTGATATTACAAACATTATGATAGTAAATGGGATTGAGAGCGAGCAGCACAAAATAAAAACTAATTTATAATGGTTAGAATCTTCTGAGCATTCTAATGTAATTGGAATTTAGATATTGTTAAAATATTGAATTACAATTAGCAACTTATTATCATCGTTTGGTATATTAAACGAAACTACATTATAGGGGGAAAATACTTCTTCATATATCTAGTAGTTATCAGTGTTAATTCTATAAATATTTAAAAATTTGAAGTTATCAACTACTAATTTACATGCTTTTATGGATTTAAAGCTTATAAACCCTATATAGTTCATTTCTTTTATTAATTATATAGCAGCTTTAATTTTAGATTCTTCATTGCTAATAGAAAATGTATTTAAGCCAAAGCTGCAATCATAACCAGTAAAATATTCATTGCACTTACATACTCCAGTATATTCATTACAGATACCATTTTAAGTATTACTGCAATTAAAAGGGCATATTTTCTCTACAGAAGCTAAAGAAGAAGCCTTAAAAGATATTTCAAACTATACTTATTGTAGATCGTTTTATTATTCTATAACTAGATAGTATATAGTAATAGCACTTCCAAACTCATTACATTCTTCTGGGAGTTGAATAGATGCTCTTTTTGTTTTTAACAAAGCATTATATTGATCGATAAAAATCTTCTGATTAGTTGCACAATATACCTCATATTTTATGATAGAATTAAAATAACTTGAAGGTTTAATTTCTACTACTAAGTTCTTTACTTCATTCCAATTAACAATATTAGAGTATAGAATATTACTTTAGCCTATCATAACGCTCTAATTGACTAATTCATAGTAACAATAATATAAATTAAATATGAAGAGTAAAATAAAACTCCTTTTTGCAGTCATTATTCAAAAAGGTTTGATTTGATTTATTTTTCTGATTTACTCTTTTTTTTAATTTTATTAATATCCAAAGTTATTTAATTTAATTAATTATCTGTAATATTTGCTCAATTTTTGATTAAAAGCAAAGAAAATAACTAAAATTCTTATATCTTGAAAAAGGAAAAAATATTATCTGCTTGTTGTATAGATATTTTAAGTAAATATGCCGAAATATAATTTTCATAGACTTTATTTAAAAATTTAGAGATAAGAAAATAAATCATTCTATAAATTAAAAGGGATATGTGCGAAATATTTTAGTTGTTTGTTTGTTCTTTAATGTATAAACTTATGGAATTAAAAATACATAAAACACAATTAAAAAATACTATAATATCTAAAATTCACTCTTAATTATATTATAAATGTTGAGACCAATGAACTCTTTAACCAATTTATTAGTCTATACTTCCATTACTTCTAGCCATATCTACAATTTAATTTTGAGCTTTTTACTTGTTCTCAGGAGGATTACCATCTATTTTTTTTAAATTCTCTTCATTTCCTTGATTAATATTGCAATTACTATTTCTATGAGCTAATTAAATGTGTTTAGTAAGATGAATACCATCTTAAGTGTTGTACACCTAATTACATATATTACACTAAGTTATTTTTTGAAACATAGGATTGAGAGAAATGATTTCTGAATACTTTAAATCTAGTGATTAATCTAGAGGGCATATTTAGCTAAATTCAATTTAAATTTCCTAATTATGTTATTATTCGTATTTTTAAGTTTTATTTTACTTTAATTTCCAACAATAATAAATCGAATAAATTATCAATAAAAAGAATATATAGGAAGGAAAAAATAGAATTAAAAGGAGTTCATAGCTTATATCTTCACTACTTTTAATACATTTCACATCTATTATCATATTTGAATAATAATTTTGTTAAAATATAATAATATTTTCTTTATAAAGCTAGATGTCCATAGCTATTTATTCAAAAAGTTAATTTACTTTTATTAGGCTCTAGTTATTAATTGACATTGCAAAGATATTAATATTAGGAGACGATTAAATTTATAGATTACAATTATCAATATCTCTATCGTTTAATATTTCAAACTTTAGAAATTATAAATAGTTTGAATTAGAAGTAAAATGCATTTATATGCTTTCATAAATATTAGATTACAGTTATACATTCATAAGATTAAAGCTGCAGTCTGAACCTGCAAACTAATTATTACACTCACAAAATCCAGTTTTTTGATTACAATTTCCATTTCCATTGCATTGGAAAGGACAAATCAGTTCATTAGAGCCATATGTCTCTACTAATATTTCTGAAGATATTAAATCATTTTTGTTTTCTTATATACTAAAATCAATTGTAATGATAGTACCTATTTGAATACATTAGCTAGGTATGATAAAAAACTGATTCTAAATTCTAAGCTCTTTATAGTAAGATTAAGTTTCCAGATTTTGGTTGTAGCATTAAATATGATAGATAAGAAATGATTTAATATTCTTATCTAATTATGAAATTTAGATTGCAATATTTTAATGCTTTTAAGGAATGCTAAGTAAATAGAGAGAAGGACTACCTTCAGAAATATTTTTTTATACTTTATCAATTAAATAAGTTTCACCATTAATTATATGAAACACCAAGCAGATAAAAATAAGATTCTATTTAATCTACATATCTTTACAAAATATTGTTTTTCTTAGGTTTCTTCTTATTTTGTTTAGTTATTAAAGCAATATTATTAATGTATTAAACTTATATTATTTGTTTAGTAAACTTAGATAAGAAACTTAAAGAAAGATACTTTTATTAAACTGTAATGAGAAAGATGGTTCAGTTAATAGAGTGAATTATTTAAGAATATTTAAAAAAATATTTTAATTTCAGAATGTCTGAATATTTGTAAGCAGTAAAAACTATTCAATAGAAACTTGTTAAAATTATCTGGTAATCTAAAATACCATAGATTTATTCAATTTATAAAATGAACAAATGATTGAAAAATAAAAATTTCTCATGAAAAGAAAATTAAAATTTTAATAATAATCTATTGAAATTAATTCAAATTATATTATGTAATAATCAAAGCTTATAAATCTCATAAAATGTATTAATTGTGAATTAATTAGGATTTTAGATAAAGAAAGAGATAAAAAAAGAAAAATAGTATTTCTAAACAGAACAGTGTAATGAAATGAAGTAGAGATAAATTTGTCCTGCTAAAAATTAAAAACATTCAAATTTAATTTTAATTTTAAGTATTATTTTTTATTTGCACCTAAATATCTCCTTAATTCCTTTCACAATTAAATAAAATGCTCATAATTAATTCATTAACATTTTCATATTATTTAATTATTAAAGGTCTTCATTTTATTTTAAAGAGTTACTTTCAGTATTATTATCTGTCTCTGTAATAACTACTTTCATATCAGGCTATGATTGATTATCATTATTTTGTTATTAATCTTATTAATTCTCTTCAAAAATTGATTAAAGCATAGTTTGATTAGACCTAGTTTCTATATTTTATAATTTTTTTTTGCAAGTAGTATGATAAATTTATAGTTATTAAGTTGTATGAACTTATTCCCCTTCTTAGAATTTTTAAAAGCAAATTGAACAAATAATAGATTTGAAATTTTCATTTTCATTAATTAATTATTTAAAAGGTCTATCAATAGATTTATCAAGCTTTTTTAATTATTTTATGTAATTGTACTCTTAGTTGTTCTAACTTGAATGTTCTACATCATTTTATAAGCCATTTTAAGATACTTGTTTATTTTATTTATGGGCTTAGTACTTAATATACAATTTCTTTGAAATTACAAAAATTATGATAGTGAATGGTATTGAGAGAGCACAGCACAAAATTAAAACTAATTTATAATGGTTAGAATCTTAATAGCATTCAAAAGTAATAGGAATTTAGATATTATTAAAATATTGAATTACAAATAACTACTCATAATCATCATTTGGTATATTAAAAGAAACTACATTATAGGGAGAAATTACTTCTTCATATATCTAGTAGTTATCAGCACTAACTCTATATATACTTAAAAACTTGATATTATCAACTACTAATTTACATGTTTTTTATGATTTAAAGCTTATAAATCCTATATAGTTTATTTCTTTTATTAATTTTATAGCAGTATTGATTTTGGATTCTACATCGCTAATAGAAAATACATTTAAGTCAAAGCTGCAATCCTAACCTGTAAAATATTTATAGCACTTACATACTCCAGTGTATTCATTACAGATACCCTTTTATGTATTATTGTTGCAGTTAAAAGGGCATATCTTCTCCACAGAAGCTAAAGAAGAAGCCTTAAATGATATCTCAAACTATTCTTATTTTAGATCATTTTATTATTCTACAACTATGGAATATATAGTAATAGAGCTTCCTAACTCATTACATTCTTGTGGTAGTTGTATAGATGCTCTATTTGTTTTTAACATAGTATTATATTGATCTATATAAATTTTCTGATTAGCTGCACAATATACTTCATATTTTATGAAAGAACTTAAATAATAATCATTAGGTTTAATTTCTACAACTAAGTTCTTTACATCTTTCCAATTAACAGTATAAGAGTATAGAATATTGTTAGAGCCCATCATAGCGCTTTAATTAAGTAATTCGTAGTTGCAATAATACAAATTAAATAAGAAGAGTAGAATAATACTCCTTGTTACAATCATAGTTCAAAAAAGTTTGATTAGATTTATTTTTCTGTTTTGTTCTTTTTTATCTTTTTATTAATATCTAAAGTTTATTTAATTTAATAAATTATCAAGAGTATTTGATTGGTTTTCGATTTAAAAACAAATAAAATAACTAAAATTCTTATATCTTGAAAAAAGGAAAAAATATTATCTGTTTTATAGATATTTTAGTTAAATATGCCTGAAATATAATTTTCATAGACTTTATTTAAAAATACAAATAAATTTCATTAATTTAAAATTTAAAGGGTTATTTGAAATTATTTGGTTGTTTAATCCTTAAGGTATGAAACCTACGATTAAAAATATATAAAAAACAATTAGAAAATCATTTAGTACATTAGCTGATAGCTAAACTATAATCTAAATATTGAGAACAATGAATTCTTTAACCAATTACTTAGAATTCACTTCCATTAGAATCAACCTAATTGAAAATTTAATTTTCAGGAACTTTCTTTTTCTAAGTTTGATTTAGACCTATTTTTGCAGTTTAAATATTTTCATCTCCTTGGTTAATATTGTTATTAATATTTCTATGAACTAATTAAAAGTGTTTAGTGAGATGAATAACATCTTAAGGGTTATAGACCTAATTACATTTATAACACTCAGTTATTTATTGAAAGATAGGATTGAGAGAAATGATTTCTGAATACTTTAAATCTACTGATTAATTAAGAGGACGTATTTAGCTAAATTCAATTTAAGTTTCCTACTTATGTTATTATTTGCATTATTAAGATTTACTTTACTTTAATTTCCAACAATAATAAATTAAATAGATGATCAATAAAAGGAATATATAGCAAGGAAAAAATAAAATCAGAGGAAGTTTATAGTTTACTTCTTCGCTATCTTTAATGCAATTTACATCTATTTTTATATTTGAATAGTTACTGTGTTAAAATAATAGAATATTTTCTTTATAAAATTTGATATCCTTTGTCATTTATTACTTTAAGTGATTTACGTCTATTGGTAATCTCTAATCACTATTAATTGGTATTGCAAAGATATTATATTAATACTGTGATTAAATTTATAGATTACAACTATTAAAATCTGTATCATTTAGTATATCAAAGCTTATAAATTATAAATAGTTTGAATCAGAAGTAAGATAGATTTATGTGACTTATTATGTATTAGATTATAACTATACTTTTATTTGATTAAAGCTGCATTAACCAGCAAAATTATCAATACACTCACAAAATCCAGTTTTTGGATTACAATATCCATTTCCATTTCCATTTTCATTGCAGTCAGAAGGACAAATCAGCCCATTAGAGCCTCTTAGTTCTATTAAAATTGCTAAAGATTTTAGGTCATATTAATTCATTTGATAAATGTTAATTTATGTTCCTACAATTTTACACTAGCTAGGTAATGAAAAAAACATACTCTAAATACTAAACTATTGATAGTATGTAGTATATTACAAATTTTGTGAGAAGCATTAAACCTAATAGAGAAAATTAGATTTAATAGTTTAATCTAAAAATGAAATTTTTATAGCGATATTCTGATGAGTTACAGCAAGGGTGTTTTAATAGAAAAGAGAATAATCTCCAGGAAGCTATGTTTACGCTTTATCAATTAAATATGATTCACCATTAATTAAATGTAACATCAAGAAGATAAAAATGAGATTCTAATTAATCTACATATCTCGTCAAAATACTATTTTTCTTCGGTTTCTTCTTATTTTGTTTAGTTATTAAAGCAATATTATTAATTTATTAAACTTATATTATTTATTTTTTAAACTTAAATAAGACATATAAAGAAAGATACTTTTATTAAACTGTAACTAGAAAGATGGTTCAATTAAAAGAGTGTATTTTTGAATCATTTAAGAATATATAAAAAAAATATTTTAATTTTAGAATTTCTGGATATTTGTAAACAGTAAACAATTTTATAGTAGCTTATTAATATTTCTCTCAATCTTATATAATATAGTTTTATTATATTGTAGGTGCTTTGTTCACTTTATTTATAGACTTAATCATTCTTACAAAAACAAAAATCCAAATCAATCAGACATTCAAATGAGTTTCTAGTTTTTGATATCTTATCTGGTATATTTTATAATTATTTACTTTGTTTCAATCTCTTATTAGTTCAATAAGTCTCCAGCTTTTAATTTTCTCAGCAATTAAATACCACAAATTAGAAAAGAAAGTTTTAAATGATAATCAAACGGGGATTTTTGTAAGTAATAATTACGAATAATTGATTCAAATCAACATACTTACTTAGAAAGAAGAACAAGAATATAAAAATATACAATCATAATTTTTATTTTAAATCAAAAAATTTCTTTATATTTGAGATTATAGAAGCCTGGTATGTGTAGACTTTCTAATATATTTATTTAAAATTGAAATAACTCAAAAGAAATATTTTTACTCTAAATTTTTATTGCGATATATAGATAGTAAGTTTAGGCTTATAAATGATAGTAAGATAAGATATATTATTGTAATTAATTGGTTGATATACACGAAAAAATATTTTTAATGTTAAGAATAGAAAAATATTATCAATTTATCTCAACCAAAAGTTGACATATGATCTATTCCTTCTAAATAGTTACGATGAGTTAAAACATGAGTTCCACCAATAATAACAGGAGTATTTTCATAATCTATCTCTTGGAATTATCTAATTTATCTAATTTCTGCATAACTTACTCCTCCTATGAAAAATAAAATCACTTTTCTTGCTTTTTTAAGAGATTCTACATCATCGTTATCTGATTTTTATAAAAAGGCTTCATATTCATTAGCTTAGTGTAAATCACCAGCTTCTGTTTTTTCACCTTACTTTTCTTCTTTATCTTTCTTTTTGGATGATTTGGAGCTCTTATTCTTGGTTTTTAAAGAGCTTCCTTATTTTGACTCATCTCCTAATTGAGTAGCTTATACCTGTTTAACAGGAGATACAGATCTTCCAGATTACCCTATTTACTTGCATCCAAATCCTAAGCTATTAAAAGCTTCATTTGTTTAATCAAAAGTAGGATGTGCAATTAATTTAATGGCAGAATTAATTGCTAATGCAGAAAGAGGGGTATGTCTCATTACACTGAAAACAAAATATTCTTAACCACAAACATCACAATCTTATCTTTATTCTTCTTCTCCCCCACCTCCTTTTTTTTATTTTTTTGACTCTCCTTTAAGTTTCTTACATTCATAGCAATTCTTTTACTTTGTTAAGTAGGCATTGTATTTCTCTTTAGAAAGTTCCACAATTTTCTAATTAACTCTACTGAAAACAGAATTCTTATCATCTGAAAATTATATTCCTAACCATGCCAAATTTTTAAGGAGCTTTTGTTCACTTTATTCAAATTAATTCATAATATTATCTCTTTACTCTCTATCTAGATCTAAAGTAATGAAGGCTATCAGAGCTATTCTTAATCTATCAACTCTCTTGATATCCTTTCTACTTAAAACATCTTATAAATTTGCATAAATTTTATCGGCTTTAATCGTCTTTCCAATATCATCAACTCCTGTAACTAAAGATTATTCAAGCTCACAATTAATTTAAAGATTGTATTTCTAAAAGTTGTTAAAACATTTCATAATTAAATCGAAATGGACAGCATATTTTTGCAACAATTCATTATACTCTGGGAATTCTCCTATAATCTTTGTTACATCTTCTATGCTCCTAACTTTGTTATTTGAAGATTTTGCTTTCTACATATTATCAGTATGCTTTTCAAAATCTTCTCTAATACCTTTTAATGCTTGTGTAATATTCTGATATCTAAATTTGGCAAAAACTTCATCTTTATGGTCACTTAATTATTATTTATACTTCTTTACTTCCTTTGTAGGTTCATTCTCCTTTTCAGTCTTCTTAATTTCTAATTTCTCATATTCTACTATATTTTTTTCAGTATCTACTTCAAGTAAATCATAAATCATACTTTAGTAGGAATAATCATGTAAAATAGGTGTTACAGGGTCGATACCTCTATCAACAACAATTAAGAATACTTCACCAGCTGTAGGATCTATATAAGTTGAATCACTCTCTTTCAATCTTAGTACAGTTTCCTACAGTCTTTTTTCAAAGTAATTAGCAAATTAATTGCTTGGACTGTTAGGATCTTAGTTATTATAAAGGATATTTATTTTATCAAACCTGAGGAGAGCGGGAAAAATGGTTGCTAAGCGATCTGATATGACTTCAAATAAAAGTTTAGCTTCTTGACTATCTTTCTTAGAAAATATTATTGGTAAACTCTATTCCAAATTTAAGTGGAAGCCATTTTGCTCAAAGAAAAAGAAGTGATGATTGAATTCTTTAATTGTACGTATCCTTTTTACTAATTTCTCAGATTTTGATAGGTCTTCAAGCAAATATTTTGGAATTTTGCTTAAGAAAAATATATGAACCCTTCCATATTATAGCTCTACAGGCTACTCTTTCTTCTTTTCTTCCTTGTTAGGTTGATTCATCTCTTCCTTCCTTTTTTTTTTATTTTCTTCATTCTCTTCTATAACTTCATCATCCTCTTCATCTTCCTCATCTTCAACCAAGTCCTTTTTCCCTTTCTTTTTCTTCTTCTTCTTTTTTTCAACCTTCTTTTTCTTTTTCTCATCAGTGTTTTTTATTTATAATGTTTCTCCTTCAAAATCTGAAATGAGTAGATTAATTGACTCTTTTGATGGTGAGATAAAATAAATAGCATGAATATTTGGATGCTATTTTCTTTTTAACTCTAGCTTCTCTATTGAAGAAACTCCCATTTTAATTAAATCTGCCATTTTTAATGCTGATGATAATACTTTCAAGCTCGCTTAGTCAACTACAAGGATAAAAGAGCCTACATTTTGATATCTGTTTCTCACATCATTAAACATTTCTTAAAATCTATAAAAGACATTCTCTTTTAAAGAGTATGTCTAGCTATTATCACTCTATTTTTGGAGGATATTCATAAAGTAGGTATGTTGCTCTTAGTTTTTAAGTTCTACAAGTCAATTTAATATATAAAAATAGATTCCCTAAAGGAAAGTAAAAGGCTATACTATGTATATTTAAAAGATGTTGCTATATTAATACTCTACTATTTGACTTCTATCTTTGCTATAGTCAATGAATTTATAAGAATAGATTGCTGACAATAAATTAATTCAAACAATTAAATATAATAATCACAAAATACTATTGAAATGCAAAGTAATAGATGATTAGAACATCTTGGAGAGAAGGAATTTAATAATATTTTGAATTTCTACTTCAATTTACAAATTATTCTTACATACTTATAGAGTATTAATGGAGTGTTATTTGAAAATTCTATTCCATGCCTAAATCGTAAAAGTCTATTTGCATTTAATTAAAATAATTAAAATATTACACATTTAAGTTCAGTAGAAATTCTCAAAAACAAAGTTTATTAAAAAGCAAAGCATTCAATTAGTCAATAGCATGTTTTAATTATTTTATTACTAACAAACCAATATTAATAAATACTCTGTAACAATTCTAGGGTTGCATTTAATATTTCTTCACCTTGTTTAACCTCTCTAGACCTGTAAGTTTAAGTTAATCACAAATATCATTTAATCTGCATCTATCTTGAAATATTAACAAGTAATTCTTAATATTATGAATTAACTCTAAAATTCTATGTCTTCTAAAAATCTAAAAAATAACAAATAATACTTGTTAGCTATTTTAGAAAAAAACTTGTCATCATCACTATCACAATTAATTGGGGAAACTTAGGGTATTAGGATAGACAATTTGCTCTAAAGCTATTTATTACTAACTATATTTTTAATTTATATGAAAATCTAATCAAATATTTGCTTTCGAATCTAACCTGTGAGGGTAGAGAAAACCTTATTTATTTACCCTAAAAACTTAATAAATATGTTTGTTATATTCTGATCACTTTCGATATTTTACCTTTTCTATTACATTTTTTAAGGATTGCTTCAAATTTAGAGTTAGAGAAAGCATCTCCTTAAAATAAAAATGAATTCCTTCCCTAAAAATCTAATAGATCATGTAGAATTAAGGTAGGTAAAATTTTGGTATATTTTCTATCATTCTACCCTAAAATATTTGTAGAAAAGAAAGTATTATCAGAAATAATACCCTACTATTTCGTGTTAAGTATTACTGTCGAGTATTATCTCAAAGAATCTATTTCAAAATACTAAGTTTTAACAGGAATCTAAAAATATAATTCTTGACTATGGTTAAAACTATATGAATAGAACAAAACTTTAGAAAATAAAATGAAATAGTTCAACAAATATTTTGTAATATCAACATGTTCAACACATTTTTCTCTACTTCTATATTAGCTCAATATGTAGCCAGATTTTAAGTGCTAAATCAATTTGTATAAAACCAATTGAAATAGAATTAATAATTGATTCAATTTTCTTGCAGTCATACTCCTTACTAAAATAAAAAATTCTATTTACTTAGAGCGAATTGTAAAAGCTAACGAATTCTTAATAATAATTAAACTTTGTTGATTAAGCGAGAAAAGTGTAGCATAGCAATCTTTTAAATTAATTATCTTTGATCTCTACAATATTGTATGTGGGATATGAAATTCTTACATATCAAGAATTAATTTTCTCTAAATAATTACTAGCGTGACTTATAGAAAGAATTAAAATCTGATGTTTAATCCCCTAGTACATCGATTATAATCTGTATATATAGTACTACTATTGTAATTAAATTGTTAAATTATTCGATAACAGATGGTATACAAAAAGTAACCCAGTTTGAAAACCATTTTACTTTGAAACAAATATTCCTATCTACATAAATACCAAATGATGTATTTTATAATTAAAATTAGTCTCACCACATATTGTAGGTTAATTAGAAATTTCTTTTATTTAAGAAGTGTGATTTTGAGATACAAAATAATTACAATTACCAAATTAGTGCATATTATAATTGCAATTGTAATTTAAATTGGGTCTACTCATAAATTAAATTTACATAACTATCTTTAATAATGATTATAATCAAGTAATAGTCACATGAATCTTGTACATTCTGAGATAATAAAACGCTTTAACAAATCTGTAAGTGTTAATTTTTTATATAATTTTCATGTAAACTTTATGTGATTTAATTGCTTATTCAAAAACAAACAACAATATTTTTTATTTTCAAGAAAGAAGTTTTAAAAGGTATCATAGGTGAAAAAGTTAAGAGCTTTAATATCTGAAAAGTATGAATTTAGTTAGAAAGGCTATTCAAAAAAATTTTTTTATAAAATAGATCTTTAATAATATATATTGGGAAGAAGAATAAAATATCATTTGCTCTAAAATAAAAAATTATCTCTAAACAATAATATCTTTGGGGGATAAAATTAATTTTTAACCTTTTCTTTTTAATCAAGGCTTGTTTCAATTCCAAAAAATTAAAAACCAATTCTAAAATCAAAAAAATACAGTAGTAATATGTTGTAGTATTTTGATCAAAGATTTTGGTAAATTTTTGAGTGATTAATAAAGCGATGATTAAGAATACGAATTATAAAATTCGTCATTTTGTACATTTACTTCAATAATTTTACATTCTCAAGTGACATTTGATTATTGAATGTAAAGTATTAAAGAAGAAATCAGTAATTATTAAAAACAATTATTCGCTATACAGTAAAAGTGCAATAAATTAGGAACATTTTACAAATCTATGTATCTGCCATGTAAGCCTGAAAATACTTTAAATATCTAATTAATTTAAGGCAAAATTCTTAAAAAATAAATTAATTTTGATCTATCCTGAAATTATTGATCTAAAAGAGATAATTTAAGGTTAGAATAGATTATCCTTAATTTATTTTTAATTTAGAGGACATAATAAATTTGGTTTTACTTAAATTATTTCTGGAAATCTTCTAAAGATATCCTAGAACTAAAAAGTATGATCGCTTTCAACAAAATAAATATTATAGTTTCAGATTTAATAAAATTATACTTCTTGAATATTGCAATATTATCAACAAATTATTCGGAGATATCTAATTTGAGATTTTTAATTATCTAAAATTGAATTATTTTGAAGATTGAGTGACCATATATTTTCTTTACTGATAGTTGAGATGAGGTGACAATAATTCTTGTAGAACCTAATTAATTTAATGAAATACTATCTAAGTATTTTCACTTTGTTTTAATAAATTGTAAGATGTTTCTGGCTACTTCTAGATTATATTAAAAAGTAATTTAAATTGATAATAGTATGATTTCTAGTATTATTTATGGATAAAGAAGGAGTGATTTTTAAGATTAATTCTGTCACTTTTTGATAGATTTTGGAATCCTTATTGAGAATAGAAATATTCATGTTATGATGCATTTATTTGTTGTATGTAATCTAAAAATTATTTAAAGATTAATCTATTGATAACCGCAAAATTGATCATAACTGAAATATACTAATAATTTTTTATTACCTCTATATAAAATTTTTTCTAGTTAAAGATATAATTTTGATTCATTTTTGATTATTTTTGACATAAAGTGAAATACAACAAAATCAAAACTATTCTAAAATATAGATAACAGATAACAGACGTTTAATTAAACAGATATTTTTTGTAACCAAAATACCTTCCATTCTTTATAATTAATTTGTGGTTTTAAGATGTAGGTACTCATTTATGTTAAATCAAAATTAAGCGATGTTTCTTTCAGTGCATCTAAGAATACTAATAAGAATATGATAAATATTTCTTACTTGATATCAATGCAAAAAATATTGAATTTATTTCATTGAAATAAATCAAATTTAAAGTTAATATTAGAATAAGTTTTGGAAATAGGTGGGGAAAATTACTGAAATCAACATTTTATTGAGTTACATAGCCTAATGAGCTTTAAAATATTTAGAATCATGTTTGAACTTCTTAATTTAATTTGAGAGAGTAAGTTATAATATTGTGGTAATGCTTGAGGAATTGATTAAAGTCAAAGATTTTTTCACAAATTTTATAAATTTCCCCAAAGATATTGGTTAGTACAAAAATAAATTGGATAAATAGTTTGATTTAATTGTTGGTTTAGACATAAGCTTAATTTTATAAAAGAAGGAATATTTATGATAAAAGGTTATCATTAGGATAATAATATTCTATGTGCAAATTTAATTTCCAGACAAATTTATGTAATACTATTACCCATCAGCCATAACACTGTTATAATTTACTCTCACAATAATATTTATCTCTTAACATAATTAACTAATTAATTAGAAAATGCATTTTTGAAACAACAACTAAACTCTAAGTCTTTACACCATTATAGATCTTTCTTCTGCAAAACATTTTTAGCTTTCACTTTTTAATTCATAACTTACAAAATATACTGAATAAAAACAATGTATAAATTGTTAAAATAGCATGACTTTAAAAGTAAGCCTAAAAAATTTTAATTATATTAGTTTTATGTAAATAAAAAACGTAGCGGGCTGGATAAAGAAAAATTACAAGAGTTTATTTTGTAAATTTGTTGATTAATTTGCGAATGATTGAAATTAATAATTAGCTTTTAATTTTACAAAAGATTATGTGATATGTGAATGGATTATTTTAATTTAAAGATGATTAAATTATTTGAACTTAAACAGTCAATACTCGATTTATTCAGAAATTTGTCAATTACATTGAACAGCAGAAAGTAATTAATCAGAAGGAAAGTCATTAAAAATTAGATCAAAGAAAACTGACACAAAACAATATCAAATCTAACAAACAATTTGAAGACTAATCCTTACAAAACTTAGTTCTAACACTAATACTGCTTGTGAATTTAAATAGAGTCCATAAATTAGTTGAATTAAAAGTAAGAGTCAATAACCTATGCTTTATTACAAGAAATTAATCATCGTTTTAACCATATTAGAACTATGCAAATTTAAAAATTAACAATAGCAGAAAATTAATCAGAAATACTTGAACATGCAGTTTAATATCAATTCACCAAATTAGTAATAAAGTCTATAATATAAAATACTCCAAAATACTATTTTATCAAATTTGTATTAACTTTTTCAAATTCAATTGATTGAATATCCATATATATTTGCATACACACCTTTCTTTTGGAAATAATGTTTATTATGGGAAAATAAAAAAGAAAATAAACCTCAGAAATTATAAAATAGGGTTGCACTATAAAGTTTATGTGTATCAAATATGTGTGTGCAAAAAAAAAATTTTGTTTCCCACTTTGGAGGGAAACTATAATTAGGCAGATAAAAGAAAGGGAGGGGTAGAGAATGATTTAAACAATTTTGGGAAGAATAACCAATAAAAAAGCCTAACCCCGTAGATATTTCTTTACAGTAAAAAAATTTAAAAATCAACTAATAAGTGAATTACTTATTTTAGAGAAGAAATTAAATGCAATTAGAAAAGAAAGGATCAACATATAATTAATTCATCAAAAAAAAAAATAAAATAAAGCCAAAACAATCAATCAAACAAAAAAAATTAAACCAAACAAACTTTCTATATATTCAACAAAAATGAACTCTAACATTGACTACAATTCTAAGGATTTTGAAAAGAAAATCTTCGATTGGTTGGATGCCAACGAAGTCTTCATGGTTGAACCTGAAGAAAAGAAGCAAGCCTTCTATGAAAAAAAGAGAATTTCCATTGTTTCATTCAGAAATTCCTCTTCTTCTATTTCTTCTGACTCCTCACTTGACTTGAGTGAAGTCTCCTTATCCCGCAGTGGATCATCTTCTCCTTCTTCTGCTTCTAACAGACTCTCTCTTGGTAGCAGCCTCTTAAACAGAAGAAAATAAAACAAGGTCCTCCTTATTTGAGAAAACATGAAAACTTGAGAGTTTTCTATCAATACATTAACAAATAAACAAACTAATTAATCAATTGATAAATCATATAAAAAACAATAAACCAATCAAAATTAATAAAATAATCATCTCCAAAAGATATCTATCAAAGTTTTAATTTTTAAAACAAAAGAAGTCTTATAAATAATAATCCATAATATGGATGTTATAATTAAATTATTAATCAACTACCATTCTAACCAATTTTCCTTCTCACCTTTCTTCTGAGCTGTCCTTTGTTTGCAGCTATTGGTATTTACATGAGTCTTTCTTGACCCTAATTAATATGTAAATAAACAAGCAATCTTATAGAGAACTTCTACAAATATGAAGTACTTCAATAAGAATTTTTCCAACAAAAAAGAATTCACTTAAATACCCTTCTCAATGAAGGCAACTCAGAAGCTAATACATTCATTCACCTCTATTTTATTCAATTCATTGTATTATACTTATATATATTTCGTTTCAATCAATTCATAACATTAATCAATGTTCAATTAACAACTCTCTAATTTCCTTCTTTATTATTTCTTTTTTTAAATTACACCTACTTACATGCTAAGTACCAGTTTTTACATTCTTTGAATAGAAGATAAAAATCTTAATAACTCTTTACAGTATCTTTTGTAAAACTTTGCAGTTTGATTCGTTTATAAGCAATTAATCTAATTCTTATCATTACCAAATTATTAATTTTTTAATTAATTTGTAAAAAGCAAATAATTCCAATCTTATCAATAATCTTAATTTGCTCCATTGATATATCTGGGGAATGTAAATTAATTATTGCTTTGCAGTAATATTTATTAAGCACAAATTAAGTATAATAAGGAAAATACATAGTAATCAGCCTATCTCAAGAAGAATTAATTCCTCTGATATATAAACTCAATTGAATAAGCACTTAAATATTAGTTTTCGTTAGAAAAAAAATATTTAGAGTTGTATATTTTGCCACCTCTTAACATTTTATTATATTCTAATAAAAAAAACTAGTTTAGGAAATTTTTAAATTTTAGATTTTATATTAAAATTCTAAAAACTGATAAAAGTTAATAGAAATTGTAATAAATTGCCACTATTACTTCAAGGATAATTTTCTTATATCTGAAAAAATTACTTACTTAAATCTTCTCTTGAATAAACAGAATTACAATTAGCTTTCGCATTCAAAATTTCACGTAATAGATAATTTATAATAAAAGCAATTTTAATTTTTTTAAATCCTGGGGCTAGCTCCATTTATGAGTAAACGAATTTTGGGGAGAAAAAAAGTGAGAAATTCTGATATGGCATATTGGAGTTTATTGTACTTTGATGAAGTATATTTTTAAGGAATAAGTTTTTGTCTAGAATTTCTAATTGAAGAATTTGACTATTTACTAAGCATTATCATATAAAAATGAAAGAATTCAATGATAAGACTTGGATTTCCCAACATACATTTTTGATTTCGATAAAAGTGGGGCTAATGACATTTCTCAGAAATTTATCTGTGATGCTAATACTAAATTTTAAGGTCTTAATCACTTTTAATTGAAAAAGCATTCATTGAAATATTAGCCAGACTTCTTGAAATTCTTAATGCAAGATATGATGATTTATATTGAGAAAGGTAGAAGAATTTTCGCTAATATTTTTAACGCACTGGGAAACTTAAAGTGAAAATTCTAAAGAATATGTTTCTTTACACATTTATACTATATTAGCAAATAGTTATGAAGAATTGCTAAATTTAATTCTTGCTAATTTTGCTTTACTATTGCTTAGGCTTTCTTATAAAAATAAATCAGGTTGATAATCTAAAAATTAGAGTAATATATCTATCTATTTATTATCCTATATTTTGAAAAAAGTTTCTATTACTTATTGATACCAAGTAAAATAAAATTTCTCTAATTAGCTAACTAGTTAGTTTGTAATATATAAATTAAATTATTGAGCGAGTTAATAGGATATTAGCATGCAAGAATATAATTATTTAGGTACTTCTCCCATATGTAAGATCATACCTCCTAAAAACTATTTTAAATTATATTAAATATATCACACATTTTACAAATTTTTGATGATTACCCATCTAATTCTTGCTTCAATTCTTTCATAAATAACATAAAATAATTATAAATCAAGACATATTTCTACCCTTCATACAATATTTAATTACTTTACACTAAGGTGATTAATTTTACTTTAATATTTTATGAGCCTCCGTCAATCTTGGCCTATTTTGCAAGAAATATTAGGTATTAATTAATTGTAAGATTTAATCAGGAATATTCTTTAATTCTTGTAGGAAGTAAATACACTTTTTAAATAAAAGAAGAAAAAAGCAAGCCTAATAATTAAGTTCTCAAAAAAAAATATAAAATTAAGACTTATGCGAGTAAGGAGAAGTAAGCCTAGCAGTATTTTAATAATATTTAGATACAATACGTAAACTATAGTGGATAAAAGTCATTTTATTTAAAAATCACAACAGGTGTAGCATATAAATTTTTTATAAATTAAATTAAAGATCTTTTTTATTTAAAAGTAAGTCAGCGTATTTTTATCAGTCAGTCAATCTTTATGGATTTGTTTTTTTACTAAAATCAATGAGGTTTACGTACCTCAAAGAAATAAAGATTGTGATATTATTATAAAAAAGAGTAAAAAATATTATTTGTGTTATAAATAGAAAATTATGAACTCTAAGAAGTTAAATATATGTAATTTTATCCATTTATTCACATTAGAGTAGTGTTTCAAGTGAAAAACAATGTACACTTAATATAAGTAAGTTGAACATGAGAGAAAACTTTATTTAAATTTTAACAAATAAATGAAGGAAATTGTTTAAATATTTTACTTCAACAAAATATCACAAGATAATTCTCTAGATACATTTATAAAAAATTGATTTGGGGATAAGAGGTAACCAAAGAATGGTGAAAATATTAGCCAGACATATCTTTTTTTTAATATTACTAAGTGTAATGAAAATTTGATCAAGTTGTGATTTATAATTTGATGGGGAGTTGAGTAATTTGTTTTATTTTGTTTGTTTGTTTGATTGTTTGATTGATTGATTGATTTCTTTATTTGTCTAATATATCATTGGAATAATTGTGAAAACTTATTATCATTATTAAATACTAATGACGCATTTGTTATCTTTCTTAATTTCATTACTTCTTCTCCTTTTTTTTTTATCAAACTCAATATAAATAGTCTCTGTCTTCATTCCATTCTCTAATTCCTTTAATTTAATTAATATTTTTTGCAATTCAATTCTATTAGATAGAAATATATCTATTTACTTTCTATCTTCCTTCCTCCACAACTTAAAAAATTTAGTAAAAAATAATATCATCTCTTCATTTTTGAAATACTAAGGTTATATAACTTTTATTGATTTTCTTAATTTCTTTGATTGATTGATTGATCATTAGTAGGTCATTATCTTCTTGAAAGGAATTACAGAAACTCTGTTCATCCAATGCTTTATTTAATATACTTGACAGGATTCTATTTTTGTTCACCTTTCGACCATCAAATATTTTAGCCCTACATTCAGCCAACCAATATTTTTCGATTCTCATTAAAAAAAGTAAGATATCACACTGATTTCTACTCCTATTTGAAAAATTTTTATAAAATAGAGTGAATACTATTTATATCTCCAAAAGTCTCTGAATTATTAAAACGGAATAGACATGTAATTGTCTTTTCATCTCCGATTAAAATTTAAAAGACAATCCAAATTCAAAATAAAAATTTCTGTAAAGCATTAGATTTTTATGGTAAAATAAGCATATTTTTTTCAAAGAATTTAAGAAAAAATCTTAAGTATTTGAAAGGATTAGCAGTTAATAAAAATTGAAGATATTTTAATTGAGTTTCGAAGAGAAAATAAATAATCTTTATATCAGTTTTTATTTTTTAAAATATTCTTAGATTGATTACGTTTAAGACTATGTTAGATTTGATTATAATGCTTTCGTTTTTTATTTACAAATACTTATTTCTTCTACACACACACCACTAATTGAGTTAGGAATGATAGACAATTTGAAAAATTTAAAATATATAAAATATTTGAAAGGAATTGATTTCCTCCCTAAATTTTTGAGCTAATTTCTAATAGAAGAGGAGATAGAATCCTTTTACTTTACTCCGTATATAATCCTTCATCTTTTGTAATTAAAATTAGTATAATTGAGTAAGAAAGAATTTTTGAGCTTCTTTAAAGCCAAAATATAAATAAATTTTATTAAATTTCAATCAATTCGGAAATACGCGCAGTAATTATGATTTAAATTTAGGGAGGGAGGTATTTTTTATGAAAAATACATATTTGTTTCCTTGAAGATATGAGAAAGGAGTTATTATATACTTAGATAATATCATATTGTTAAAGAAAATAACTCTCAGAAAGAAATGTAAACGGCTTGATTAGGGAATCAGAGTTTTTTTTATATATCCCAATATTTATTGTTTTATAATTAATTTTTTTTACAAATCTCCCTATTAATTCGGATCTCCTTTTAGTTTTTTTCTTTAACATTATATCTTTAGGTCACGTTAAGCTAATTCTAGATAATCCTACCTTCTTGAGCTCAGTCAATTTACATTTTTATTAATGATTGATTGTATTTTCCGTATTCTATGAATGCCTTCATCTTACATAATTATCACTAATTAAAACTCTTTAAATCAGCCTCTCTAAGCTGTATATATTTATATTTCCCTTACAAAATTTAAAATTTAAGTGATACTACGTTACTACATCTTTCCAATCAGAGGGAGAGAAAGGAAGATTAGAGATATGACTGAAGAAGAAGAAAATGAAGATAATAGCTATTTAATCAATCAAAATTTTTTAGAGTCAATTGTTATAGGAGGTAGAACTAAAAAAAGAATAAGTAAATAGAAATAGAAAATATTTATTAGTTGTTAGATTTGTTGATGAATTAGTTGCTACTGAATAAATTAATATCTATTCCCAATTTATTTTTATCTGACAACAAATTTAAGACAGCTGATATTAATAGACCTTAAATTAAAAGAAGAATAGAAAGTGGAAAAATCTTGAATTTGTATATTTACTTATTTCACCATATCAATTTTAAAAACAGAAAAATTATCCATTAACTGAAATGATATTTTACTTCGATAATCAAATTTTCAATTTCAATTTGATTAAACGCTAATACAATAGAGATTCCAATAATGAAATAAAGTATTTTTATAACTTCTAAATAAAAGTGTAAATGAAATTTACTCATAAAAAGCGAATTTCATTTAATAGGATTTTTATAGCTTGAATGAAAAGAGAATCCCAGTAAATTAGCTGGTACTAATAATAATTTCTAATTATTTATATGTATCATTACATTGGCCCTTTCAATAATAAAAATAATAAATTAAATAGTTGTTTATAATGATAAAACAAATATGATTCTTCAAAATAAAAACAAACAAATTTAATTCCTAAATTGAGTTACACTCAAACTTCAATAACAAGCTGTTTTTCTCACACTTTCAAAATCATCTCTTTTTAATAAGAATTAATTAATCTAAATCTCACAAAAGCTTCTTTTACTAATCATTTCGAAATTAATTTAACTGCACACTGTCTCTCATTTGAAAATTTACACTTTTTTATGTAGTAAGTTTTCACACAAATGTTCCCTATTATGGATTATAATTAAAAAAAGTTTAAACTTATTGTAATAATATTGATTCATAGCCATAAATCGCGTTTATAAACCTAAAATTTATTTAAATTCTTTCATTAGCAAATTCAATTCTGCTTAAATTTTAAATTAAATAAATTTTATAGATAGTAATATTTACTTATTTTTGAGCAATTATCAATTTATGATAATTTCAGGATTAAATGATAAAGAGAAATCTTTCTTAGATCAACTTCTCTGAATTTTTCTGTAATTAAATATATTGAAGATCTAGAGAATACCTAACGTTTTTAGTAAAGTAAGGTATTTTATCATCAGATTCCCAAGTTGAAACTTATTTAGTCCAACAAGATAAAAAGATATAAAGAAATAAGAAATTGGTAGGTAGTATTTGAATTTACATAATAAAATTACATGTACAGATAAAAATAAATAATACAATATATCATTGTAATCAAATGTTGATAATCTATTATTAATCTTGGTTGGTTGGTTGGTTGTAAAGAATAGGATTGAATTTATTTAGACAATTTTGAACTTCTTAATAAATTTATTTATGTAAGGTAACTTTCTATCATCGCATAATCAATCACGACAGTAAATAAACTCTAATCCTTTTACATAATCTTTCTTTTTTTAAATAATTTTATATCTTTTTATTTAAGAAGTTTCTCTCTTAAAAATAATTTAGATTTACTTTCCTAATTTCTGACATTCAACAGATTTTATTAAACTAACCTAATTTTAATGATTGTTTTTTTCTTTACTGGCTAAGATTATTTTTAATTTATATTAATGATTATTTAATGAGATCTCTAAAAGATGGAATATCGTGTTGAATTAACTCAGTAGAGTGGTTACTAAACCTATTTAATTTGGAGGATCATTAATATATTTTTTGATTTCAACCTTATGTTTATAATGGTGTAATATAGAGGGATAAAAGTTATTAATTATATCATTCCTATATGTTATAATTAGCGTTCTAATTTTTTAAAAGTTTTAGGTTTCCACCTTAATTTTCATCAAGAGTTTTAAAAGGAATATGAGAATTTAAGTAATTCTTGTACTCGAATGCTGAATTATAAGTTTTATTAATTAAATTGGTTTAGTCTTAATTAAAGTTGACTTCGAAGGAGGCAACTTCCAAATTAAGAACTTTCATGCTTATAGTCTGGTGTTTCTATTTGAAGATTAATGAAAAATGTAAGAATGGTTAATAGATATTTTTAGAATTTATAAAAAAAGTAGAAATATAAGATGAAAGGTACTTAATTTTCCTAAGTATCTAAGCAGTATTTGAATCTCAGAATGTTTTTTTCTACTCCCAAGTAAGATACATCTTATTTAGCCACATTAAATAGTATTTTTAGTTACTCTTCATCTATAATGATAAACCTTTTTATATTAAATATAGGAATAAGATAAGTTGATTAACTTATAGAAATATTATTTGGTAAATATTTAGTCATCTTAATTTCTATAAAATCAAATTAGTAACTAAAATAGGTAAAGATAGTCCTTAAAAAACATTTTGAAATAACATAAAATCTATGATATTAAATCTAATAACAAATAATATAAGCTAGCTGGTAGTTAACTTAAAGAATATAGAGTGCAAGTTTAAAAATTTCTATTCATTAAAAGATGGCTTAAATTTAAAATTTTATTAATAATGGGACTGCTTGATTTCTAATGATTCTGATTTATTTTATTAGTCATTCATTTATTTTAATTTTTGGTACGATTGCTATAGACGCTGTCCTTTATTAATAAAACTAGACAACAAATTTGTAAACAATTAATAATAATTATATTTTAGTTTATTTGAAGTATTATTTTTGAGTTATTGTAATCTATATTGGATTAAACACCAATTATTTTATTTTTTGAGCCATTTTAAGAATAAAAAAGCTGAAAAGTAATAAATTATTTTAAAAGGTAAATAATTTGTTTGAATTTAGAGTAGTTGTGTTATTTATTCCTTTTTTGTGATTATATTTTATGGTTACATTAAAATTGTAATAATATATTAAAAATTTTAAGTTGAAAAATTAATTCTTAGCCTATAGAAGATTTTTAATGTCCT
This sequence comes from Tetrahymena borealis, assembly GCA_000260095.1. Lineage (NCBI taxonomy): Eukaryota > Ciliophora > Oligohymenophorea > Hymenostomatida > Tetrahymenidae > Tetrahymena > Tetrahymena borealis. The sequence continues at coordinate 108,932 of JH651230.1, read as the reverse complement.
ATTATATGAAGATTTAAATTTAAAAATTGTCTAATCAATGCTCTACAATAAAATAGTTAAAAAACATTATTATTACCTTTCTTTTGTAATGAACCAAATTTTCTTAGGCTACAACTAGTACTGTTCCATTATTGTGCTTTCAAAATCTCCAAATTCCATCAGATCGAAAGCTTCAAAAAAGAGCTAGTATTTAAAAATACAATTTATTAATACAGGTAATGTTTTAAAATTAAATTAGTAATATTTTAATGTACCTTCCCTAATGATCTCTTTTCGTCATATTTTTCGAGGCAGTATGTACTATTTATTTTTTTTACAGCTCTAGGGTATCTCTTTACTCTCAGTATTGAATGTAAGGACTTAATCTTTTTCTGATCTAGCTTCTAAAGTTTTTTAACCATCACACTATTGAGAGAATAAGGGGTTGATAGAGGGAAAAGGAAGGCAGTATGGAAAAGATTTACAAAACTACCCTTGAAATTCTTTAATTAGTTAATATCAGCTATTAATTCCTTTTATGTCTAGTTCTTGTCTGTTACCATATTTGATTTTGATTACATTTATAATAAGAAATCCTTCTTTTGAGTGTTTGAAATACTTTGATGCTCATCAACATGATCGAAAAGCTCTGATATAATACTTTTACTTATGATTTAAGCACTACTTTTAAAAGCATGGGCAACTCTCTTTGTGAATAAATACCCACTTTTAAATGCACTTTGATAAAATTTCTCTTGTGTAAGTAACACCTCTTCGCTTCTATGAACCTATTATTATAATTAGTATCAAATACAAGTTTAAAAATTAATAGGTATGACAAAGATTAATTAGGATTAAATGACATATTAAATAAATTTAAAAGTTAATTTTACTTCATCAAATACTGTATTAATAAAATCAACTAAAGCAAAGCCTATCTCTTTAAATAATTAGCCAGGGTTTCCGATCAGATTTGCATTTACTATAATATTAAACAGCTAGTTTTCAATTGAGCTAGAGTAGTGATTGATTATTTTGCGCATGAGATTAGACAAGGAGTAGAGATGATTTTCATCGTTAAATCTTTCGAAGAAGAATTTATTAGAACCTATCAAGTTGAGTAAGATCATAATGAAATACTACATACTTGAGGAATCCATATTAATATTACTTGTATGTAGATTGCTAAATTTAATATCTACAGATATTGGCAGTATATCAAACTTCTCAATCATAAAGTGCAAGATTTTGTCTTACTTCTTTTACATATACTTAACTTGCTTCTGAAGAGGAGAAGCAATAAAGAGCTTATTCATACTCTAAAGTTAAATTTCATCTTAAGATTCTTTGCCACTAACTCCATTATTATTCTTTGGATGTTTCTAACATAGATTTTATTTCAAAAAGATTTTAATTATTAAATGAAAAAAACAAATAAATATTCTAGATTTAAAAAATGATAATGATAGTAAAGATAATTTCATTAATTCAATAGATAAACTAAATTTTAATGCTTTATTTTTTCTCAAAGTATAGTATCTTCCAGTAAAAGTATTCAGTTTTGGTTTAAAAGTGAATTTTATTACTTAAAAATTTTAAACTTTAACTAAAAAAATTTATAAGCAAGTCAGTAAGATGCTATTATAAATTTTATTAAAAAAACACTGATAGAATTTAAACTTTACTTGTAGGAGCATTTTGATTTCGTTTACAAATTAAATTAATCTATGAATGAGTCCTCCGTCTATGTTAATTTCAATAGGCTAAAGCTCTAATTTCAATTTCTCTACATGGTTAGTCTTTGTGCTTTAGTAGTACTGCTAGATGTAATTTAGTTTGAAGAAGCTTTTGTATTTATTATTCCTAGTTGATTGTTAAGACTTGATGAATGCAGAAGTAATAGACTATTGATTTAAGGCACTTTTTATTGTGTTAGTAGCAGGAGTGGCACATTCAGAAGCAACTTAATTTTATGTAGTAAGTCTATCTTCTGTTTAGTTTTCATTTTGATTATTTAATTCTATATTTAAAGATTTGGTATTTATACTTTGTTTGTTAGCATTAGCTACTTATTGTGCAATATTTTTCAGATCCTCTTCTTATTGAATTTTTTTCTTCTCAGTAGGTGCCTTCTTTAAGAATCCTGATAATTTCTAGTACATCTTAGAGAAAAAACTAGATTAACTTTGTTAAGAAGAATTTATGTTAGCATTATCTTCAACTAGTAGAGCAGGATCTGTTTTATTTTTCTTCTTAATTAATTTATCTGATCTGTCTTTGCTTAGGTTCTTTTTTGTTACTAAGAATGGAGTAGGTAAAGGCTTTGAAGCTTGATAGTCTCCCTAAACATCCTGTACTTCTATTTAAACTTCAAATCTTTTGTTATTTCAGTTTAATGAATATTTTAGAGATTGTAAATTAAATTGAATTTAATTACCTTTTATTAAGTTACTTTAGATTAATAGAAATTTAATCCATTTAAAAATAAATAATTTCTCGAGGATGACTATCAACAATTGAGATACCAATTTTGTGGAGATTGAGATGGAATGTTAAGTTTTAATAAATATTTTCTTCAAATTTATACTCATCAAATAACTTTTGATTTCTCTCATAGAGAATTAAGATTATCCTAGTTTTTGGATACTCCTTATCTTAGAAAATCTTTATTACTATATCTTCATCAAATTGTCTTATAATTTTTGTAAAATTTTTCTCTTAAAATTCCTTCTTAGTCAAACTGCACAACAAAGCATCCATTGTGCTAATTATCATAGTCTCTTCTCCAAAAGGATCATCCCAGCCGAACGGACTGAAATTTTTTAAGAAATGATCTATTAACTTTTCATCATAATCCATATTAAAATACATGTCTTTAGGATCAGACTACATTTTCACAAATAAGCTTTACCCTCTTAATTTAAAAAAACAAAATTGATAAAAATGGAAATAATATTAAAAAAAATAATTTCATACTAGAAATTCTTTTAACTGACTGCAAGCTCTTCATTAGTAAGATTTACTATCTTAAATGGTGGATATTCATTAGTATCCTCAATTGTAATAAGATTTATGCTGGATTCTCTTGAGATCTTTTAAATTAATAAATAATTTTTAATTAAACATTTAATTAAACATTTTTAAATTTATTTACAGTGATTCTTAGCAAGATAAAAGAATTTGACTTGTTGATGTGATTTATTTTAATTATGAATTAAGTAGGTTTGTCTATTGGGAATTTTTATGACCATAGACTGAAGTTATGGGCAGGCTTTAGCTATACAAAAGGATACCTTACCTAATCATAAATGAGTTATCTCGTTTAATTTGGAGAAAGAGAGCTTTCAATCGATTATGTTGAGGATATAAATTAGTTTACGGATAGAGAGTGAATACTTGAGTTTTTGATAATGAACAAAGGAGTTAGGATAAAGAACTTAATATCCTTAAACTTTTCGGGAAGTAAAACTTAACTCACCTGCATAGTTAGATATTTTAAGTGTTTAAAATTAATATTCACGTTCTTTTAATCAAGAATTAAGAAATCTGTTGAGTATCCATGCTCTTAACTATTGCTCTCTTCATTATTTTTCTCATTGTAGGGTTATAATTGTAATAGAGACTCTATTTCGTCTTAAGGTATTTCAAACCTGAATTATTTTTCTGAAGAAAAGTTACCAGTGAACAATTATATATTTTATGATTAGGTTTTAAATAATTCTTCTATTTTTTCAATAGAGAAATTATTAGAGTTGATACCAAAATAAGCACTCTAAATAGATCTCATATCTAAATCTCCATTATTATGATTAATTTATTAAGCTTATTATTCTCCTTACCCAGTTCCATCATCAAACTGTCTAATATGAGGTTACTAGTCACTTTAGAAAAATATATTCTTCATCTCATTTAATTTTTCTGCAGATTATAATTTATTTTTTTACATTGGAGATTTTTTTCCTGAAGCTTGAGAATTGAAATTTTCAGCTCCTCTTTTATCTTTTTTCCTAAAATCTTCTCTAGGGGTATTAACATGAAGCTGCTAAGAAGATACAAAATTTGCTTAACCTCTAATTGAATTGGTACTTTATTGAACAGATCCTATTTACTAATTGTAGCTATAAGGAACTTTCAATTAAGTAGAGTTTTCTAAATTCTTTTACATTAAAGGAATCTTAGGATATAAGTATCTGTTTTCTTTTATTTATAAATTAAGAGCTATTTCAGTTTCATTGAGGAACCAATACTAAGATTTCATTGTGATTTCTAACATACCTTCATATGAATATTTAATATCAAAGACTAAATTCATTTGTTAGCCATCTTTATTAAGAAGCTGAAGTGTTTTTTATTTCACAATCGGTTCAATAAAAGGATTCTTTTATAACTAATTAATCATATATTAATGCATTATTTCGTTTTATGATTACTAGGTTAAAAGTTGTGAAGAAGTACTTGCTTTTAGAATACTTAAATTAGAGTCTTAATTGTAATTTTCATAATCCTCTTCATCTGAAGAATCATCGTAAAATAAATCACCATGCTAATCAAAATCAGGCTCAAGAGATGTTTACTTAGGAAATCCTTCACTATTTTTTTGTAGATTTTTTTTCTATTATGCTCCCTCACTATCTAACTTATATTGCTATTCTAAATAAAGCTATGAAGTCATTATGAAATCCCAATAGGTCTTAATAGTTTTAGAATCAAATATTTCTAATGGTTTGAACTAACTAAAATTTTATAAATCTAGACTAACTTTACACATCAAAAATGTATTAAATATTGATAGATAGGAACTTTAGCCTGCGGCAAGAGTTATCTTATGTTTATTCTATTTGAATTTTTTATTCCAAACAGCATCATCGTCATCATTTTAATCTATGATTTCATCTTCTTAATCAATTTATTCTGCCATTTCAGGTATTACATTATGATTTAAATTTGCTACTTTAAATGTTTTTTCTACTATGATGTCTGATGCATTATCAAACTACTTAGGATACAAGAAAGAAATATCTATGGGTAAAGGATTTAAATTATGAATTAAAACAGGATATTAGATTACTATTTAAATTTCCCTCATTTCGGTAGCCAGTAATTTAGCATTTTAGAACCCATTTGCTGCAGCTGTTTAAGCTTGAAGATTACTTTCATTTCTAAGTCTTCTAATTATTACATATGATTACTGCATAGATTCATTTTAATTATTTTCATCAACTAATTTATAAACAAAATAATATTTTAATTAAGATTCTAATGAACTATTTTAAATTAAAATAAATTACCTTATTGACTGCTATTAATGATATTGGTAGATGGGACTCCATCAAAGCTTGTGTAAGCATTAGCCATAATTGGTATGAAATTTTAAATATAATCTTTAAAAAAGCATACAGGACTATAAATATCTATATTCTAGTCTTTTATTTAGAGATACTTCATTTAAAAGAGTTGGAAAGGTGCATATTTTTCACTCAGCTTGTTCATTTAAACTTCTATGTGATTATTAACTTATTAAACACGCTTATTTTGCTTTGCATTAGTAGTTTATTTAACTGATTATTCATGGTGAGAGAATAAAAAATTGAAATTGAAGTGAGTAAGGTTAGTTAATTTAATATTAGATCTAAATACAATTTTTCTATCGTTATAAGTAATTGGCTAGCAAACTATGTAAAAATCTCCTTTAATCTTAATGTAGGTATCCTTACTGTTTTATAGCAAATCTATGGTTGTAGTCTTTTTGTTTATTATTACCTTTATTTCGTGACTACTCATATATTTTTATTTATTCTCTTTATTTATTTTTTGATTCTTCTCTTTTTCACTTCTCTAGAATCCTATTAGGTACTCATCATTCGCTCTCATTTCAATAGTCTGATTTTTCTTTATTTTTTAATCTTAATTATTTCCAGAATTACAAGATTTTTTATATTTTAGAGTAACTTAACAAGAAAATTATATACCAAAGAGAATCCCAGTTTAATTAGAGATTTCATATTAATAGTCTGTTTATTATTCTTTCAGTTTCTTTTGAGAGAGTAATTTGTGCTTCGTTTTATTTTTATTAATTTTCATGAAAGATTGTTAAAGAATAAATATATTATCAATGAGAGCAGGGTGGAAGTTAACTTAGATATCATTCTAGCACTCATAAATAATATCTTTTTTATAATTCTACTAAATTAATTACAGGTTAATATTCATATCTTCAACAAAGGGTTCGACTTACTTGTTTGACATATTAGTATAGGTAGCATTGAACTTCCATCCTAATTATATTTTATATTGAACATAATTCATAATATTAGCTAATTATTCTATATATCTCAATTCAGAGAAATCAAATTTTATTGGAACAAGTAAATCATTTTCCAATTTTACATCTTCTACACAAAACTCTACGAACTCGTTGAACTCTTTTATTTATTTCCTGCTATCTTGGAATTTTAAAGATCCTTTATTTAATCCAAAACTTATATTTACCTCACTATCCTTTATCAAAAGGATAGTTTTTAAGTTATTAAATATAGTTTAATCCTTTAATTCAGCAGCCTTAGCACTATCTTCTCCATCTTATTTTTAAGTATTTTACTAATCCTAAGTTGAATCTTTATTTGAATTTGAGCTTTCTGAATTAGCTTTCATAATATTTAAAATCTTTTCTATTTTATATATAGTAATATTCACCTCATCAATCTTAATATCCATTTATATTACATGATTGACCTTGTTTTTTGTATTAGTCACTGAACAAAAACTCTTCTTTCTATTACTTTTTTCAAAATAATTCTCGCTTTATACAAAGTTATTATTCTAAACAAGAAGAATCTACTATTAGAAATTCTATTAAGGATCTAAATTAATAGATTTTACATCTTCTTCTTTATCCTCTCTAGCACTTTCATCATTATTACTTTAACTATAAGCTGGCAGAAAGGTGACTTGAAGTTTTATGCTGGAAACAATTAAAGCTGAAGTTTTTTTAGGAAATAATATCTTGGCTTTTCCTTGTTAGTCTTATTTATATTAATTTTATTTATCTTCCTAATCATTCTTTTTACTAGAAGACCTTACATAAATTCTAAATTAATTTAAATTTAAAGTAAAATCTAATGTAATCAAGTCTCTTAAACTCAAATGTTAAACACTTTCTTAAGAACTTTCAGATAATCTATTATATTCATCATCCTCAGAATTTTGTTATTTTTCTTTTCCCCCTTTAATTTACTCAAAATATTCATTTTATCTATCATATTACTCATCGAAATTTCCATCATCGTTTTGATCACTTTGATACAATTTACTAGAATATTTCTTATTCATTTTTTCTTTTAAATACTATGAATGCAGTTAGAGTATATAACTTTAATTACGCGCCTATCGGATAATATCCATCTTTTTCTTCATTTCTTCTGTACTGTATTTAATTCCATTACCACTTTAAAATCCATGGTCTTGCTTATTGTTTTATTATAATCCATCATGGAATTAAACTGGTTAATGTTGTCTCTCATAGTTAAATATAGGAGGCTGTTAGTAAATTTAAGATTGATGCTTAAAGAATTAAGAAAAATCTTCAACAGCATCAAAGAATTCTTCATCACGATAAGTTAGTTAAGTAGTATTTAACCTATTAGGTAGTGTTTAGAATAATGTATCTTCATTTTAATGTATTTCTAATGGAGATCCAATGGCACTCTTATAAATTTAACCACTTTAACTGGATTCATTTTCTCCATTTTTTTCTTCTTCTATTTGATTCTTTTAAAACGCATTTAAATTATGGGGATTTAAGTAAGGATCATAAGTATACACTGGGTTAACATCATTAAGGTTTTCTATAACTTAATTTTATTTGTTGACGAACACCTTGTTAAATTACTTCAAAATCTTTGTTAGATTATCATGTATTTCAAGGTATAGATTCAAGGCTAATTAATTAATAGTCACATCAACAGCTAATTATACTTTAGAAATGAAATTGTCCTTTTCAAAGAAATCAGTAATCATTTAATTTTAAAAGCTGTTTGAAAGTAGAAAAAATAATTATAGAAAGAGAATTATATTGAATTAATTTACTCGTCTAATGAAACAGTTTGTCTTTTTTTAGCAAGCTTCCTTTCAGGTTTATTTTCGGAAATAATAACTGGAATTTCATTTAATTTATTTTCTTAACTTTTACTTCTAGCAGTAGTAGGTTAATTCAGTTCTTGTAATTCGTTTTCATTAAGTTATTAATGCTTAAATGCCCTTTTTAAATGAGTTTCTATAAAGAAATCTTCTAAAATCTTTAATTTCTATAAGTTAGCACTTTCTAAACCCTAATTATTTATACATTATTATATTTGATTTAGAAATACTTTATTAAAAAAGATGGATTACATTTTAACAAAAGTGAGTTGTAACATTTGAGACCATACAATTAATTTACAAATTATCAAATTTAGATTCATTCAGCATAGAATTTTTATTACTGTAGATCTAAAAGTAACCCTTTTCAAGCAATCTCTTTATTATTCTTGATTCTATTTCTTCTTTTTTCATAATTTTCATTGACTAAAAATCATTGAAACAATCTTTATACTCAGTATTATTTCCAAAACTATTATTGTGAAAATTATTTGTGTGTCTTTCAGAACGATGATCTGAATCTCCTCCATCTGATTAAGCCTCCTATGCATAAGCATTTAGCTCATCAAAATTATCTATCTTAGACTAATTAAATGCTGGATTAACCTCTAAAACACTGTGGAATTAATCAGTTCTATATGTCATATAAGATTACCCGTTAGCAAAGCTTTGCATCAAATCTTCTTTACAAGATTTATATAAACTTTACTCCTAAAAGTTCTATTGTTTAAAATTTTAAATTTTTTATTTTATTATATTTTAATAAGATTTACTGTATTAATATGAGATTCAGTGAGATTGTCTAGGTTTTGTTTATTTAAATTACTAATATCTAAATTGTTAAAATCCTATTCCTTTATCAATCTATGTTTGGCTCTATCTTTTTCCAAAATACTCTTGATTTTTGTTATGTCAATAGGCTTATTTGACACAAAAAATGATTCTATGGCAAATTCAATCAAGGGTTTTTTAATATCAGAGAATTTCTCAGGGAATAAAAATAGTAATTTACCACATTTTACATCAATTTTATCAAAAAGAATTTTATGGCCAAATATATTTCTAATTTATTCTGCTAAATACAAATCAATCTTTTTCTTAACTTATTTAGTTTTCACATTAAAGTCTTCCAGAAATGATCTAGATTTCTAAAATATAATTTTAATTAGTATTTTTGATAGATTAATAATATACTTATTTCATTGAAAAGAAGGACATCACACTAGAGAAAAATACATCAGTTAAAATGAATTAATGACTAGCTACATTAAGTGAGAATCTATAGCTAACTTAATTAGTAGCACTGTTTTTCTATCTAATTAATTTAAGTGAGAGGGTAGGTTTTTAAACGTCTCTATCTAAATTACTTAGTGTATTTTGAAAAACTTCGCTAGGATTGATAGTATGGCGGCAGTCAAATTCACTTATAACAAACCTGATCATAGAATTGACATTAGTAGATATTTTAAAACATTAAGAAATGTTAATTCTCAAATGCAATAATTCAAAATTTGATTCTTAAAATTCATCTCTGTGATGCTTTTGAGATTAAGGATGAGAATGAACTGTCTCTTGTTATGTATTCAGGGTATTTTATTTATTCATAAACTATGTGGTTGGTTAGGTGAAATTTTATTTACTACCCATTTAGTTTCCACTATTATTTCTCTAGGATCCATGGTGCTTAGTAGTTGTATTCATAATCATTAGAGATATATTGATAGAATCTTAAAATTCTACAGAAAGCTTATTTTTTATGTAATTCTTTCCTCTTTTTTATTTTCCAAAATATTAAAAATGAATTAAAAAATTAAGAAATAAAGTACTTCATTTATTCTTTCGTGATTTTCTATGACCATCCTTCTGTATAAGATTCTATAAATTAGTTAAATTCTTACTTAAGAAGTTCTTCTTACTCCTCCTCTTCACTTAATTATATTATCTACTCCTCTGCATTTATATTACCATTTGCAGAAGATACAGAAGAAATGGATGATTTTCTTCTGATTTTTGAAGTAAACCAACCAAATATATTTTTAATTTTTTCTTATTACAAGGCTTTTTACAACATACTTTTAGCTTGTTACTTCTCATGTAGTTACTTCTGTTTGTTAGATTTCTTAAGCTTTAGTAAGTTCTTAAACTTTTCACTTTATTCCTTGCGTATTTAATGTTTTGCAATATCTCTATATACAAGGATATCTTAAGGTAGTATTGGATAAATAAATAACTATTTTTCAATTTCTTCAATACTTTTCTCAATATCATTAATATCTATTTTCTTAGGATTCACATTGAGATCTTAATATTGTTATTTATGTAATTAGTTTAATTGTGTGTTAGCTTATGTAAACTGTTAAACAGTCATTTTCTATTCCAACTCGAATTCAAGTTTTTCTTTATAGACTTAAATGTAGCTTTTTATTAAATTAATGATTGTCATCGTATTTTAGTTTTAATATCTTCTCATATTAACTCTCGCATGAAGAGATTTAAATAGATAATTCAACCACTTTTTTGCATTCCCCTATATTTACTCATTGTAATCTGGGCGTAAGTATAGAGTTGGCCCCATTTCGCAATGCCAATTTTTATATTTTAAAATATTCCTGATATGTTTAAAGTGCTTCTCAAAAAGCTCTACTTTAACAGAGCTTATAATGATTTTAGTTGATTTCTAAGGTATAGTTTAAAGTTCTTCTTTATTATTATTTTTCATCTTTTGGATATCAATGTTAATTGGATGCAGAATGTATTGCTTATCAAAATCTAGAAATATATTTTAAGTTGCAAATATTTCAAATCCAGTCAACTTGTAAATTTAATATTTCTTTTAATCCTTTTTAATCTACTCTGGGTTAATAAATGTAGGTTAGAATTCACTATTAGCAGGACTTATCAACAATTTCTAAAAGGCAATACCTATTTGCATGAAAGAATCCTAGGTAGCTATTGATTCATCCTTGAATTGTTTTAAAAAGATGAATTTAATATAATTATATCCATAAAATCATAAAAAATCTATATTAAATAATTATTTAGTTAAAGATAATTTTATCGATGTAAACTTTAGTAGTTTCTCTCTAGAAAAATAAATATTAGTAGTGTCTGACAATTTTTATAGAAAAATTATTCAGTTTTTATGTTTTAGAATTTTCTGAATTAAAAAATTGAATAGAGTTATTGATTTAGAATAAAAGTGATGTGCCTAAGAAGTTTTAGAGATAAATTACTTATTAGATTATTTCTACTCTATCTCTACTGCTTATTAACGAATACATCATTTCTTAATTTTTTAATAAATCCAAGAAAAGTATAGAGAAAGTAATTAATTTTGTTTGAGAAAGAGTAAATAAATAAATACATACCACTAACTTTAGATCAAGATCTTCTATTTCTATTCTAATATTCTATAAAATTATCTCTTTTATTTAGCTCAAATAACTCTTGTAAGCACTCATTTTCTTTTTGATAAAATTTCCTTCATTATTCCCTTTTTATTCATAATTATCTTATATTTTTGAATCTTCATCTTCGTCCTCATCATAAATATTTTAATTATATTCTCCTTTCACATTAAACTTTTCGGATTTGCTCTTTAGAATATCCATCTCGATTTGCTTTATCAATTTTTATAATAATTAATACTTCTTTGCTGCTAATCTCTTCTCATAGAATACTTAACTATATTATCCACTTGTCCTGCAAACTACTTTTATTCCTTTTATTTTAATTATGATTGGTTCACTTCTTATCTTTGTCCATGGAATAGAGAGCTGCAATTTCTCAATAATTGCAGATTCTTTAACAAGAGGAAACCCTATTTTTTAATTTAAATTGAAATAAATCTAATTTCTTCCTATTTATGCAATATTTAATGGCAAATTTATTCTTTTCCAATAAAAAAAATTCCCACCTATCTTAACTCCAAGATCTGTAAGATAATCCTTTTTGATATTGAGATTTTTCAACTCTAATGAACCCCTCCATTTGCTTAACTCTATTTCGTTCTCAGAGAAATCCTATTTTTAATTTAATAATTAGTGATATCATCGATAAATAGAGCTATGAATGAGTTGTGGAGGCTGTTGGAAAAAAATGATTTGCTCAGTAATGATTTTTTAAATATTTTCTACTTCTTCTCCTCTACTTAATTAATTGAAAAACTATACCTCAATAATATCTTACAAAAACCCATAAATGAGTTTCTTTAAAAATTATTCTAGCATCACAATTTGTATATAGATTAGATTGATTCACTAGTGTATTAATGTTATATCTAAATTCTACTTTTAATTCCCTTTTAGTTTTAATTGCACCTATTAAGTTCCTTTTTTGTGAGTTATTTATTGTGTTTCTATGTTAAGATTTAAGTATAAATATACTTTCAATAAATCAATTACTTATTTTTATTTACTTCTCTTAATTTCTTTTTAACATAACTATTATGAATTATTTACCTTCATTCAATTTTCTTATAATATATCCTTAATTAATTGGAAATTATAGATAGATCTTTTTATCAAACAATTTTTAAGATATGTTATATAGTGTTGAGACATATGTTAGCATATAATATTCTTAATAATAATGATTAAATCCTATATAAATCATCTCTACTTTTAAGAAAATCTAATCTCAACTACAATACAAAACTAGATACTTATATGCATATTAATTATAAAAATTAAGGTGAAAAATATATCCAGTTTATTTTATTTCTTTTAAAATTGGTAAGTTGAGAACAAGATAGCAAAATATTTTAAAATTAGAATATACCCAACAATGTCTATTTTACTTTCTTTATATTTTAATTTACAAAAGATTTAGAAACTTCTTGAAGAAATGAAGATTAAATATTCTAGCTCGTAATAAGAAAGAGATAATTTAAGAAAGGGGGGTTACTAAATTAAAATCCTTCAGATTAATTTATAAAAAAGAAAATTTACTGTAATTATAATACTTAATTAAGTTTGAGAAAGCAATTAATGGATTATCAAGCTAAGCTGCTTATGTTTGTATAGCTCGATTAGCTCAGCTGGTTAGAGCATGCGGCTGTTAACCGCAAGGTCGTAGGTTCGATCCCTACATCGAGCGCTTTTTTAATTTCATAATAATTTTGTTTAGAAAATGAGCAAAATATCTAAAAGTTTAAATAATGGATCCCTCTACAGAATAAAATAATTTTTTATAAATTTTCTTTCAAATCTCATAATTAGGTAAAATTTTTTAATTTTTGATTAAAAATCTAATATCTATTTGTGAATAAATAAATTAATTAATTGTATTAAAGTAAGTAGAAGATATATTAGACAACACTAAAAAAAATATGTCATAAATTAGTTTTGGGTTTAAAGAATTTTTGTATTCTTTAATAGTAAATTAGGAAATATACAAATTTTTAGAAGAGCTAGATATGGAAAAAGATTTAAAAATCCTGGTGAATATAACTAACAATCATTTGCAAGTCAATTCAGAGATACTAAACAATTTAAGCAGATGGTAAGATATGAATACAAATCAATCTAGAGAATAAAGAAATCATTTTCGTATAACCCTTTAGAAATTCAAAAACTTTTGCTAACAAGTAGAATAGAAATATTATCAGATCCAATAGTATTTTATTGAAGATAAAAAAGTTTGCAGAATACTTGGCATTTTAGTTTCAATTCAAAGCGAAAAGATGAGGTAAGAATGTCAATAAGCTTTAGCATAAATTATTATGGAGTTAAATAACTTGCTAAATATTAATGAAATAGAAATCCTTGACATTGATTTATCTAAATAGACTATGTAAATAAGAATTTATGGAGATATTAATGATAAACCTAATATTTTAAATGATACATTGTAAGATTATATTGATACGTTTGAAATAGAGGAAATAAAACCTGAATCTACTTATATGCCACTTATTGAAAAGCTAAGCTAAAAACACAATTTTGTGTATATCTAAAAAGAAGAGAATAGAGAGAATACTAGTTAAAATGACAAGCAAGATAGCGGTAGTGAAAATGAAAGTGAATAAGAATCTGAAGAAGATGAATCTGAAAAATTTATTCTTGTAAGGAAGAAAGATAGCAGACATGAATAATCATTGAATGAAATAGCTCTTATTATAGAGTAAGAAAATTGTGACAGATTCAGAGAGTTTGATGACACCGAATTAGAGATTTTTGATAAGATTTAGTATTTGATAAGCGAGTTTCAGTTTGATATTAAGATATTTAAAAGATATAATGTCCTCATTTAAATATAAGATAATTCTATTAACATTTATGGTAAATAATTAATAAAAATATTTTAAAGATTTAATTTAATACTAAATAATAAAAGGGAACAAAGAAGGATAGTATTTGATAGATCTTCTCGTTTTACAAATAAAATAAAATCAAAATATTGGGATTAAATCTGTGAATAGACAGAAGAGTTTAGTAGAATAAACGTAAGAAGATGTTGAGAATGAGAATCAAAAGTTTAAAAAAGATAGAACCTAATTAACACTCATAGATATAACTTTTGATGCATACTCAAAGATTTTAATTCATGAAGATGATTAGAACGAAGAATCAGACAGTGTTAAAACTTCAATTATAACATTTAATTTCAGCCCTCAATAAGAAAGCATTTTTGAAGACATTTTTAAAGAAAGTACTTTTCTTTTAGAAATTAGTAAAACACCTCTGAGTGAATTTCAAATTTAATATTTCCAAAAATATGGTATCAAATACAGTAAGACTAGCCCTGAATATCTTAAATTAACAACTACCAAATGGAAATATGATAAATTTTTATCAGATTTCAATGAAACCAAGGATAATATACTCATGAAAAAAGAATTAAACATTGAATTAATCTTCTTTAAAATCCTCCTTAAAAATAAGAAATCGAAGATCAACAAATTACACAAAAAGTATAAGTTTACAATTATCAACGAATAGCAGGAAGATTCTCAATAGCATCAAATAAATTTGATTTGCTCATAAAAAGATGTAAACATTTTTTGACAAAAGTTCATTTTTCTACTATTTTAATTCTGAGAATTTAATTTAAAAGTCTTTTTTGTTAATCAATAGAAAGATAAAATAGTAAAGAAATTAGATAAGTATATAAAGACCGTTAAGCAAGATGTAGTTGAAATAGTTTATCAAATAAATGAGTAGGATCTCAATATATTTAGCTAAAAAAGTGATGAACTAATGTAGGAAATTTGCAAATAAGATATAGAGATTGAAAAAGGTGAAGAGGAAGAAGATGTTTAAAAGAATACTGAAAAAAGTCAAATTTATTTGCAATACTACCTTGCTGATTTAACATATGAATTTCGTAATAATCTAATTGATTTGTAGAGGGAAAGAAATAATAATATCAATAAAAATTTCAAACTGATTTTAGAATAAAATGAAGTTACTAAGATTGAAAATAATAATAGTACTACCAACATTACTAAAAATGAATCTATTATTTCAAATAAAAAGGAGGTATCTATTTAACTTATATCTACATATAAGTTTGAAAATTAAATTCAAACTTTGATATAAGGTTCAGGAGCTTCTAACTTAATCATTACAGACCATCTAGATGATAACCACACTAAAAAATTAGAATAACTGTTTAATTCTAGTGATTTACTTTATTAGTTATAAGGTAGTGATTCTGCAAATGAAAAATTAGCTAACTATATTAAATTAGATGAATTAAAAGTATAGATAAAAAATTCTAGAGAATAATAGATTTGTATTAAAATTTAAAATAAAATTGTTAAAGAATAGAATCAATAAGACAAATATGATAATTTTGATAATTTAGTTTTAGTTGGAGAAAATATTATTGATGAAATGTTTAGGATAGTAAATTCATAATAGCTTGACTAATAAAAATAGGATTTCTTTAAGTTCTAATTTGTCTAGGCTTTGGAGTAGGGAAAACAAATTCAAATAATGATAACGAATAACAATCTCAGAAATAAAATATTATAAATTTTACTGGAAGTATTAGAGGGTATTAAAGTCTATAAAATCAGCTAGAAATTCACTCATTTAAAAATTTATTTTATTTAACCTGTAGAAAGTAGTGAAAAGGACATATTAGAAAAAGAATTAAAGATAAAAAAGGAACAGAAAAATGAAGAATAATTGAAGATGGAAATTTAAAAAACTGAAGAGGATATTTAAAATACATTACAAATATTTAAAGAAAATTAAAAGTAATAGCAATAAAAGGCATATGTATATAAGACTGAGAGTGCTCGTAAATGGTATTTTTATTTAAATGAAGTAAAAGTTTAAGAATTCACTGTAACCAACTGCATCATCATAGATTAATATTATAGAAATTTCCTCAAATAAAAAGGAGAAAGTAATAATGATTTAAGCCTTATGCCAAATTAAGAAAATGATAAATTAGAAACAAAATATTATTTTATTGGATTCTTCTAATAGGAAGATAGTAGTGAATAATTAAAGGAACAAAGTATAGAGGCTGATCCAGATGATGAAGAAGAAGAATAAGAAGATGATTATGATAGAAGAGTTATCATCAACTTACTAAGCGATGATGTTTACATTAAATTCTTGGATTTGAATATTAGCTTTTAATTGTTTTTTAAATTCTATCCTCACTTAGATTAGATTATTAAAAGTATGAAGAGTGTATTAAATGATTCATAAGTAAATAAGATTATTTTAACAGCTACATTTGAATCTGCTGAGTAAAATTCTTTTAAAAACTTAATATTTGAAGATACTGTTTATGAAATTTAATTTAACGATGATAAATATATTCTATAAAGTGTAAACAATCCTCACTTTTTATAACTGGAACAACCAAAAACCTATTTGATTAACAGATAGTCTTTAGTATCATCTTAAGTAAAAGAAGATGATAATAATTAGATAATTTAGCATGAAAATGTAGTAATAAAGTATAACTTCGTTAGAGAGGAATAGTCTTTATAAAATGAAAAGTATTATTTAAAAATTTTAGTAGAAAAGAATGATAAGGAACAATTAGAAAAGAATTTGAAACTATTCTTCGATGTCAGAAGAAAGCACTATGAAAAATCTCAGAAATTCCTTTTAGAAAAAATAAAGAAAGAGAATTCTTTAAAATTCTTCTACTATACTCCCAAGTTAAGAAAATTCTTAATTAAATAGTTTAAAGTTAATAAATATGAGATCTTAAGTTATGAGCTTGATAGTTGCTTCTATATGATCACTTCGAATTCAAAAACTTCGTAAGGATTTTCAACATTTTCTTTATTACTTAAATAAAACATCTAATAATTTTTTTATTATTAATCTCAAAAGGATTTAGAATTTCTAAAATTAGACGAAAAAACTTTCTATTTATTATGAAGAAAACTGGAAAGAATTAGCAAATGAAATGAAATCAATTTTATAACAGAAAGAGGTGGAAAGCAGTGAAGCCGATTAGAATTAGAGAAAAGATAAATATGTGATTACTTAACTCACTAATGTTAATTCTCAATTCCTTTCATCTTTAAAGGAATGGGAAATAAATGGTTTTAAGTTTAACTCCTTTTAAATAAATAGCTTAGAATACTCTAATATAATCCTTCAAACTAATGAGAAGTTCTAAATATTATATTCTATAATTTAATCTAAAGATCCATTTTAATAACTATCCCAGTTATTATAAACGAAAAAAACATCTGATATTTTTAATGCTAATAAATACTCTAGGTTTGAAGATTTAAAAGAAATATACAATAATCTACCAGAAGCAAAAATTAAGGATATTAAAGAGATTAATGTACTAGTATTCCTTTCTTTAAATGAAGAGATAAACAGAAACTCAATACCATTATTCTATTTATATTTTACCAAAAATTGATGGATTCTATTTTAAAGTTTTTATATATTTAATTTCAATTCACTCCTTATTATTTAGTAATTTTTGTAATCTTTTTATCGAAAGAAATATCAATATAATCATTTATCAATTTATTTCAAGAAAAATGTTTTTATTAAGTATTCATTTAAATTCATCACCTATCTAATTACTTAAAATTGTTAAATAGAATTCATAAAATATTTTATTACTTAAAGTAATTAAAGAGTATAGTCAATTTGATAAGATTAAATTGTATTGATTAAAAATATTAATTATTTAAGTAGTAGAAGTGAGAGTAGAGTTAATTTTAATGCACTCAAACCAAATATTACTTTTACTGATTCTTCATTGAAAAGTTTACATAAATATCTTTTTAATACCAATCAAACTTAAAGGAACATTTATTTCACCGATTTTATCTCTGAATATTTGATGATAATATTTATTATTAGAGTACAATTAAATTTTAAACTATTGGGTATAAAATTTTACATAAAATAAGAAAAAGGAACTTATAAGAAGATATTTTAAATCTATTATTTTATATAATATTTTAATAAATTAAATCAACCCATGTTTTAGCCACCTGTTTCTAAATTTTCTTAATACTCTTATTTTGTTACAGGAGTTAAATATTATATATCTTTTGGTGGTTCTGAAAAACAACGGAAACGTTTATCAGATATGCAATCAATGTTATCATGATAATTTAAACGAACAGGTTCTTCTGAATCATATATTTCTTTAAATGAATTAAAGTTTTTTAACTTCATTTCTGTATATTTTTATGGGTGCTTCTTTCTTAGTTATTCATCTCTTTCCTTCTCTTTACTGAGTTTTGATATGTTTTTAATATTATCTTTTTCCCTTTTTTCTTCTTTATCAACTAATTTGGGTCTCATTTGAAGAAATGAGTCAATAGAAAAGCACATCAACTATTTAGTAATTGGATCATACTTTGTAGCAAAATAATTAGTTTGGTTACAAACTAATTTCGAAGTATATGTTACTGCTACATTTTTATCTTATTTCTTTTTAGGATCATCTTCCTCATCATCAGATAACATTCCATCCATATTTCTTCTAGACATTTCTTCTTCAACTGAGAAATTCTCAATAGGTGCACGCAATTTATAGTGCATATCTAAGCGCTTTTATTATGTACGATAGTCGCAGTGAGAAATTTATAAAAACTTTTCTACTTCATGATTATCTTTTTCTTGCATAGGGAATTATAAAACATGGATGGGAGATTTGAAAGGTATAAAAACTACATCGATCTCATCAACAAGTACTTTTTCTCCTCCATTTATTTTCTTAGAGTGATCACTCTCAATATCCATTTCTGAAGGTTTCATCTTTATTAATAATTTTAAGCTAATCTGATAAATATTTTAACCCTACTTTATTGCTTTTACTTCTTTATTTAACAATAATTTACTTTTAAATAAACTTCTTATTGGAATTATATATCTTTTTTTAGATATTTTTTGCCCTGTAATATTTGGTATACTTATTTTCAAGACGCTTTAAAATATAAACAAACTATTGATTGATACTAATTAGTAAAATAAAATAGTAATAGAGATATTTATTTTCAATTAATTAACCAGTTTAATTATAGATTAAAATTAATATTCTTTTAGAAACATACTCTACTTAAACAATATTATTGATATAATTCATTTATTTTATGATTTAGTTTCTCTTATTTTACAAATTAAACTATTTTTAACATTTAAGATTTAAACAATTTTATATATTTAATATATTTATTTTTATTTTACATATACTTGCTTTCTCTAAACTTTACAAATTTTACTTTTTTACACATTTAAGACTTAAATATTTTAACTAAAATAAAATAGAATATTATTAATTCCTCTTCCTCAAATTGAGAAATTATAATATGATTACCTAGATCATTTAATCGTATCAGGATTGATCTCCTATTACTAGAAAATAGTTTTAAATAGGGTATCCCAAATAATTTCTAATTCATTAATTCAAATTATGGATATATTGCATACATTTTATATATTTTATCTTTTATTGCTATCGGATTATATGACGTATATGATCAAATAGCATTAAGGAACAGGAAATTATTTATTATCTAAATATTTATTAGAAATTCTGGTAGGATATCTAACAAATCATATTTAAACTAAATAATTTTCTAATTTCTACTTATTTTATAATTATAAAAACCAAAACAAAAAATATAAAAAAATGGTTGATTAAGTAAATAAAAAGGAGTTAATTGTACCAAATGCTCTTGAGTGCAAATGCAGTAGACATGAAAGGTGGAATTACATTTATCTTTATATTCAAGACAATTAGTAGAATGCTCTCAAATGTTAAGACTGTGTTATAGAGGACTAATTAAGCGCAGATAATCTAGTCTAATTGTATAAGATAATAGAGTCAAATAATGATACTATCTTTTAGAATTGGCCTCCATTAGAGTAGGACAAAAAGCGAGAGATTTTTTCAGATATTAGAATTATTGTAGATAAAAGCAATGGTCTTGAAAGCCTCTTAGAATAACTAGATCATTACTTCGAAGAATTAAAAAAAGAAGTAAATAATTAGATTTAATCGGCTTTCAAAAAGTTGACTTCTAAAGTGAATGAAAGCTTCTCAACAGAATCTTAGATTATTAATATCTACAATTAAATCTCTAAAAAGAATGAGTTAAAGGAAATAGTAAGTACTTTTTCTGAAAATACTACTGAAAAGTTAGAATAATTATAGAAAATTATATAGGAGAAATTAGAGTAAAAAAAGAATAACACTGAATTGTTTATCAATTCTTTACTTGAATATTAGTTGAATAGACCTATATTCAATTTAGAAATACCAAAATAAATTAAAAGGTAAATTCTCTCTCTCATCGATAGCATAGAAGTCTATGAGTGTCCTATCTAACCCTTAGATTTAAATTAATCGATTAATCGAAGAAGTGAGTGTTTCTCATTCCAAAAAACACTTGATGATAAAGTAAAAATGATCATGAGTTTGATATCAAATAAATCAAACTTTTGTTCTACTTAATTCTTAAACTAAATAGAAGAAACACTTAAAAGTTCTAAATTTATCTTCAAAAATATTTCATTTGAAAATGTTTACCAAGAGAATTTCTATTCTATAGATTTTTCTCCACTTTCCAGCTCACAACTTTAAGATATAAGTCTTTTAAAAGATGTTATCTAATAAAATTAACAAAAATACTAAACTTAACAATTGCCCTTACATTAATTGAGTAATGAAATTTAACCTATTTCTTGCTAGATTTTGCAGTTTATTAATAAAAATTCCTCATTTAGCCAAGTTTAATAATAATAATTCGAAAAATTATTACTTAGATATCCTATTTTTGATGGAATAATAGAGGATCCTATGTAAATTATTCCTCTCAAGCTCTAACTAGCAGAAAGGGATGGAAAATAGAATGCTTAAATCTATCAAAATGAATTTAAAGGTTGGGTCTTTTAGGTAAATTAAAATTGCTACATCTAAGCCTTTAATCCTCATATTATAGATAATAATTTGAAATATATTGCAAGAGTAAAATGCTATGCTTCTTAAAAATAGGATCATATGTGGGTAGGTTTAGTATCTGAATCTGAAAGAGATACTTTATTAATTTATGAATAGAATGTCATATCATTTAGATTCTGCTCAAAATCATATAACAAAGTTAGAGAGGTTGTAAAAGGAAAGCCTTTATTTAACTAATAGAAAATAGAAGAACTTGAAATTCATTTCTGCATCAAAGATAAATATTTTGCATGCTCAGATTTCTCAACATATGAAAACCTGAATAAAGTTCCACTTGAGTATCATAATTATTTTGATATGAATAAACAATATAACTTAGCCTTTTTGATGTATCACCAAAATTCAAGAATGTAACTAACTTTCTTCTAAGCTGTAGAAGAATTTCCCTAAATTTGATTAATAATAAGAATATTTTCTTTCTTTCTTTATATTTCTTAGATTTTATTTCTGTTTAAAAGCTATTTTTAATATAAATAAAATGTAGTAAATTCTTTATAAATCTAGTAAATTATTCATTAATTTCCTTTTTACTTTTTTCTTGATCGGTAATTTTAAAAGATTTATAAATTTTAATGAAGAATTTAAGTAAATAATGTTTAAATTATTAAAAATATTTAAATAGATAACATTAACATAATTATTACTAGATATTTTAATAATGAATAAAAAAAATAGTCTTAGGATTTTTTTGGAATGAACTAATTTTATGAAAATAAATACTTCAAAGTAAGAGTTCATTCTAAATAACTGATGTTAATCTCATTTTAGTATCACCATACAGCTAAACTACTAGTCTTGATTTTTAAAATTCATTCACAAGATCTTTTAAGCATATTTATACATTGTGCTTTGAGGAAGGATAATCGGTTAATTCTAGAACCTTTTTCGAGAAGTTAATTTTAAGATGCATTTCTGTTTCTGAAGATAATTTTTAAAAATTCCCTCTTGTGATTTTAGCTAATTCATTTGAATTCTTATCTAATGAAAGTTAATTGTTTTAATAATCTAACTAAAGGTGAATATATTTATTTGGATTTTACTCTGAAACTAAAAATAACATAAGATGTGTCAATTATTAACTGTTTTTTGGAGAAATTTAAAATCTAATTTTATAATTATAATTGACTTAAAATAATTTATTAGAACAAAAGTAAGAACTCCAATTATTATAGGAATTAATTGGATCAGAAATTAGCTTCTCTTCATCCATACTACCCTCTTCTATTTTAATTTTTGATTATTTTTCAGATGGAAAGAGTTCACTTGACTTACTAAAAGAAAGTTCTTTTAATATACATATACTTTTTTTAGATTATTTCTTGATATTTTCAATTTTAGATATTATAGATTACATTCTCTTTTGAGGTTATATTAAATCTAAGGCTTACTTCATCTTTTCTTTTCCTTTAAGTAAATTTTTAAACTATTCAGTATTATTCTCTTACTACTAAAGTAATTCTGTAATAAATAGTTTACATAACTTCTCTTTTTCATTTATCTTACTATCTAATAATAAACTCTTAAATTGATTTATTTTTGAAAGCTCACTATACTGTTTAAGTATCGTTCTATCATTATTCATATAATCCAAAGCTTCATTCATAAACATTTTTTTAGTTTAATCTATTTTTTGAACTATTTCAACTTTTAGCTTCTCGAAACTAGAATCAATCTAGTCTTACAACAACAAACCTTCTTTTTACTAATTTTCTGAGAAATATATCAATTATGATTAAACATTTATATCATTTAAAGGAGGCCAATTAAAAACTATTGAATCCTCGTCTGCGTTTAATACTGATTGGATTTCGACATAATTATTGGATTTAAAGCTATAATCCTTGCTAACACATGTTTGACAATAAAAAATTCCTTTATTTTCTTGCAATTCATTAACTTTTATATAAATTATTTAGTTATTTTTGTGTTATTGACACAAAAGTACTTGATTTTTTTTAATTTCATTCATTTCTTTTTTTTTTTACTTTGTTTTTATTATCTTTTTTATTTTAATATTTCTATTATGTGTATTATTTTTCTTAGAATTCAGAAATTCTCTATTTCTTTTATAATGATCAAATTAATATTCTAAAATCCCTAAGCATTAATAAAAAATAAAATAATTCAAAAAACATGTTTAAAACAATCAATTAATCAATACATTAAGTAAGTATTGGGTGCCATAAAAGAGACTAGGATTTAAATATCCAGAACAGAGAACAGTGAGCTTATATTAATAATTAGAATGAAAAATCCCTTTATGCTTTATTTATTATTTCTATCCTTGTTTTAGCCCCCCTCCCCCACACTTTTGAATGAAAAAATATTTTTAAGATTTTTTATTATTAAATTTAAATAATCTTTAATTTTTCTCCTTGCACTAAAAGAATATCCTAAAACTTTAATTTGAGAATGTTTTTTTTAAAAAAAGCCTGGTTCTAAAGCTAAGAAATGAACTAAATTACAGTTACAAAACGTACTCCCCTTTAGTATGATTAAATTGATGAGATTTAGAAAATTTTTTAATTCAAATGATATGATATTTACTCCTTAAATATATTTTTAATACTCATTTTTACAATACTAATTAAATTACCATGATTTCGTAATAAAATATAATCAATCCTAATTTATTTATTTGTTTTTGTATTCCTTTTATCATTATTACTAATTTTTTGGGAACAATTCTAATATTTTTCACATTTATTTTATTATAAAGATTTATTCATACTCTTAATTAATTTAGTTTAATTTAAATTATATATGAAATGAATTTAAATATGTTTGAGAAATATAAAGTGAGTAATTGTATAATAAGGTATCATTAAAAAAGAAGGAGTATAAAGAATGCATAATAGAAGTTAATATTAACAGTAATATAAATGAATAATATTATGTTGATGATATATAGGTACTTATTCAAGATAATTGGGTGTGGTGTGGTGTGGTGTTGATGATGATAATGATGGTGATGGTTATTATTTTTTTATTTTACTATTATAGTCTAAAAATTGTTGTTATGCTTTCTTTTAAAGTAATTTAGAAAGAAGTCTGTCTCTATGTATGTAAGTTTATCTATCTAATCATATTCTTATTTATTTTATATTTATTTATGTCTATATTATTTAGATAAGTAAGGTATATTATAATATTATAAAGGATATGATAAGATAATTTTATTATTTTATTAAATATTATTATTATTGTTTATGCTCAATCACAATATTTATTTGCATTTATACAAAAAATACTTTTTTTATTTAATTGTTCTTTTATTGGAATAACAAATCCACAGAGGAATCAATGATGATTGCGATTGTTTCTAGAAATGAGAGTGGAACCAGGTTATTAAACAGAATAATGGTTATAATTAGTGTGATTAGAGTTTCCACTGGAGCTGGGATTGTTATTGTTAGGACCTGGTTATATGTTTGTTGTAATATTGTTATTATTATATAAAGTAGATGTGAAGTTATTGGCATGGTTGGTTTAAATGTTGTGATAATTACCTTAGTTATAAATCATTGAATTGTAATTGGGGAATTCATTATAATGAGTAGTATTGCTAGAATTACGATTATTTTAACCCATTACATGGCTACTGCTATACATTCCATTATTGTTATTGTTAGTTTGAGTATTATTCACAACTGAGAAATTATTCATAATAGGCATATCATTCATTTTATATTAAGTTGCATTGAAATTTGTCATGCTACCATTAGTCATCACTAAAGTTTAAATATTTGCCCTGTTATTAATTCCATTGGCATTACCTCCTTATACTTAAGAAGGATTACTATTCCCTATAATATTGTTTGCTGCATTAGAAACAAATGTGTTGCCTTTATTAGGCTATTTGATTGAATTATTTTTTTACAATTTATCAAGAACAGCTGATGTGGAAGTAATGAGTTAGGATTAGATATTATTCTTTTATTATTGAGTAGAGGTAAGATTGTTGTTATTGTTTACAGTTGAGGTAGATGAAGGAATATTTTAATTTGTAGGAATTCTCAAACCATTACTATTATTAACATTTGTGGTAGTGGTGGTTGAGAAATTTGTGGGAATATTAACATTTTTGAATTATTGGGCCATAGTAAGGAGTTATTATTACTATTCTTAGATTTACTTTTATTTTTAACTATTGTTCATTGTTACTCTATCAAATTGAGCAACACTTTATTATATGGATTGCTAAAGTTAATTCATGTTTCCAGAATTAGGAGGTTTTAAGCTAAAGGTAATAACTGTACGTCCAACTTGAATACCAACCTTCTCAGAGAGTATAGGATAATTCTTATCTAATTTGACCAGAGTTCCAAATTTCGAGCTATTATCAAATAATAGGAACTATCCGTTTTCATATTTAATGTAGCTGTGGAATCTACTAACTGAAATATCTTATACTCTAATATCGCATGTATGTCCTCTACCCTTTTTTTTATGTTAAAACATATTAGCAATTATAAATTATTTATTCCTTTCAGATAAAGAAATCAAAAGCTAAAAATATTAATTAGCATTTATTGATCAATTTGGATATAAATTAATAGATATTCTTTTTAATTATAAACAATTATTACAAGTTTAGCTTAATCATCTTCATTTTTCAAGTTATGGATGATGTAGAGACCCATTGAGACCTTCTTTTCTCTTGAAATACTTTCTAATATGATGTAGGGTCCTTCAGGTCTTGGAACTTCTACTAAGGATAGCTTTCTATTATTGATGTTGATAATTTTAGGAAGAGGTTGCTTACAAACTTCACATTCGAGGTTTCTATTTTAGGTAAAAATAATTTATTATTAAATTATTATTGAATTTTTAATATAATTATTACTTCCATTTGTATGTTGATATTAATTAAGATGATTTCTTGTGAATTTTACTTTCTACCCAATGCTTTAAGCATTCATAATGCATATATTCGCAAGAACCTTTACAGTTGCAGGGGTTGAGAAGTGGATTTTCTATGCATTATTCCTCTTCACACAAGCAAATTCTACATGTTTTTGCATCATTTTTGGTATAATCAATATTAAAGTTATATTAGTCTGCCTAAATTATTTATTATAATAATATTATATTTCATAAAAGATCATTAGTTTAAAATTAATTTTTCAGTAATAAAAAAGAATTTAATAAAAAAAGGGATCATTTTTTGTTTCATTAAATAATTTTAAATGTAGAATTTAATTTATTTACATCACAAAAGATATCATTAATCTATTATAAGCCATGTTCTTCAGTATACTTTTCAATTATGCAGTATTCGACTCTCCCAAGTTTAATCATATCTCCTACTTATAGAGGGTATCCCTAATAAATTAAAAATAAAGTTTAGTAAGATAATTAATATAAAAATAAAATAGAATTTCTGTTTATTTTATTTAAAGTATAGACTATTTTAGTTAGATTACACCATTTATTATCTTGACAAATATAAAATGGAAATTTTATAACCAAAATAGCAGTTTGAATCTTATTATATTGATGGATTGATAGATAATATATTATAGAGAATTTTATCATTTTAAAAAATACTTAGAATTTTAGTATTAATTTATATTTCTTTCCTAAGATTTTATCGAATTAGAGTAGAAATGGATTGCTATATAAAATACCATAAATATTATTTCATTATAATTTTTCATTCGCAATCATAAATAGTATTTTTTTTAATAGGTGTGAAAATTTTTATCTGATAAATTGAATCAAAAACTCTTTTTTAATATTTACCTTTTATTCTTATTTTTGATTTCTAAGGAAACGAACTATCAAGTATGCGTCATTATTGCTTGAGTCCTTTCCAGAAGAATTCTTATTTCCGAGAACATCAGTACTGCTAGTACCACTTGTATTACTGTCAGAACTAGTAGACTATGAAATTGGGTTTATGAAATAGCTTGCTTTATTAATTAAGTGGTAAAAATGATTTAATAATTTATATATAAGAGGATATTTATTTAAAGTTCATCTTTTTAATCTTTGACTACTCTCTCATTAACTCTTTTTATCAGCATTTTAAGAAT
Source organism: Tetrahymena borealis (assembly GCA_000260095.1). Lineage (NCBI taxonomy): Eukaryota > Ciliophora > Oligohymenophorea > Hymenostomatida > Tetrahymenidae > Tetrahymena > Tetrahymena borealis. The sequence continues at coordinate 81,360 of JH651230.1, read as the reverse complement.
ATATAATCTCTTAATGAATCAATAGAAAGTAGGAAGAAAAAGACTAACTAACTAACTAAACTCAATAACTAACTAGAAGTGTTTGAGGGAACTAACTAAAGAGTTAAAAAGTATAGACTAGAAAATCATAAATTTGAAATTATAATAGACTTACGCTAATTTAAATCTTTTTGAGTAATGCAGGCCAACACTCTGGTATTCTCGTCTTCGATCCTTTCATTGTAATCCACTATCTTAATTTACTTATTGTCTATTGTTACATTTTTATTTAAAAATTTTAGTTAGTTTTAAAGTAAGTTCTTTAATTTTTTAAGTTATTCCTAGCTAATATTTCAATGTGTTGCTTGCTCTTATTTAAACGCTCTTACTAATTTTTAACTATTGTTTATGAAGGAGCACTTATTTTTTGGGAAAGTAAACTGTTAAAATAAGTTTGCAACTAGGAAATTTTATCATCAAAAATAAAATTATTTATTCAAATACCTTATCTAACAATTTAGCATGGGTTCTCTACTCTGTGTTTTTCAGTTTAAACAGAGGTACTTTCATAATCAAATAGTCCGTGAGAATCTTTTTCCCATGTTGTGCACTTTAATTCGACTCTATAAAATTAATTTATATGTTAATTAATATGAATAGAAAAAAAGAAAGTTTAAGGGTATCGTAAACTCAAATTTTGTAATTAATGCTGAAGCTAATGAAAGTTTTTTACTGATTTCTTTCTCTTAAGGGCTGCTTGTATACTTTTTAATTCATTTTTTTAAATAAGAGTGCTAGTAAAACAAAGAGTTTTTGCTTGTCTGTTTATATTAGGATTGCTAGGTTGGGTTTTTGTTTGTTTTCTTGTTTTTTTTTTGTTTGGATGACTAATATAACTATTTGGAATGTGATATAATATATATTATTTTCTTATTTTTGATTGTTTATTATTCTTTATGATATTTTTTCTTTTGCAAGTTTTAATTGCTACTTTATTACCAAACCTTATATTTGTTAATATTTAATTTTTCGCGTTTTTGTTTGATTGATTGTTTAATTTTCCTCTTCCATTCAAGTTGCATGCTTGTATGTTTATTTAATTTCTCTTTTTTGCTTGCTTGCTTGCTTCTCCTTAAATCATTCATTTTCAATTAATTCTTCTATCTATCTATCTATCATTCATCCTTTCCATACCATACTAATTATTTAATACTTTCGTTTCATCTTTAATTTTCAAAATCCTTGCTATCGAATTATTAAAAAATTGTAGTACATAAAAAAAATTATCAAAAAAAAAAAGAGACATTTCTGTCCAAATAATTATAAGAAGAAAATTTCTAAACATAAATTAATTGAATCAAAAATATGATTAATTTTTAGAAGCTATATGCCTAACTTGATAATACATAGTAAATTGCTTTACACAAGTTATTATTTGAATTATTTTTCCTTCAAGTAATTGCAAGAACTTAGTAATCCACCTAATTTTTAAAAAATTAATGATTGGATAGTTCTTTAGTTTTAATTTTAATATTTATTTTGTTTATTCGCATAATAATTAAAGGCAAGTAGGTTAATGAAATAAAAATAAATAATAGTAATTATGTAATTACCACAATTAGATTTGGTTTTGATAGAAATATTAATTTATAATTTCATTTGTCTTTTTCTTGAAATATCTATAATAAAGCATTATTTTTAATATCCTTCTCAATCAATCAACCATACTATAAATATATAAATCTTCTTTATAATAATATCGTTAAAGAAACAAATTTCTTTTTTAATTAAAATCTATTTCAGTATTAAATAATGTTATTTATATACCAGAATAACATATCTTACTTATCCACCCATTCAACCAACCAATCAAACAAACAACCAAAATTTAATTTTTTTTGAGATCTAAATGATTATCTGATTGTTCTATAAGTAGGATATATTGACATATTTTTTAAATAAATCTTAAGATTTAAATAGTATTGCAACGAATGATTAATATTATAAATTAGAATATCGGGAAAATAGAAATATAAAACCTGCAGAATAGATTAAGGATATTCCTACAAATAATATAGATTTAGATAATTTTATTATTTAGTTTTGCTGATTTCTATTTACAATATAGATTAATTTTTATGTAAATGCGCAGAAACTGATTTCTACTATCACTACTGAAGAAAGAAAGATCTTTGTAAATTTAAATTACACTTCCTTTTATTACTTTTAATTAAATAAGTTAATTGTCTTGTAAACAAATTATATCTTTAAAAGCTTATCTCGATTTATTAATTAATTAGGTTTTCTTTTTATTTTTAATGCAAATTTATAAATTTATTAATAAAACTTGCTTATTCAATCAATTTATTAATGACTCATTCTTTTTCCTATAATAAGAAAGTACATAATGTGTCCAGCAGTTATTCACGATTATCCTATTTAAATAAAATAATATTATTTTATTGAAGTCCTAAATTATTCTCTTTACCTCAAAAATACTATGATTACCATCTACAAGTTATAAATATCTTTCATTTTATTATTCTGATTCTTATTAACCTTAATCTTTTTCCTACCCATTATTTCTTTATATTTTAAGAAGATCTTCACTTTAAGTAATGCTGATTAAACAGTTCTTAAGTGAATGAACTAAATTAATTTTGATGTTTTAAATTTTAGAAAATTTATCATAAATATCATTTGACTCCAAAGCCCCTAACAAGATGAGGCATCTTCCTTTGTTAAAAATTGGATTGTTTTTCATTTTCGCTTTAATTTATCCTTCGTTTAATGGCTTCGAATTACATAGACTTGAATAGTAACTAAAAGATAAATCAGGCATATCATTAGGTGTATATTCAAATACCTCTAAACTTTGTTTGATAGTTTCTTTTAGCTACTTATCAAATTTGCATATTGAATTATAAAAGCAAGCATGAGGGATATTTAAGTGTCTATAGCTTTGAGTTACTATTTAATAAAAAGTGGCAATTAATGTTGTAAAGAAATAGTTAGTTTAAATTAAATTCAAATATCTCATTAAGCAAATTAATATTGATTATACTTAATTAACTTATGTAGAGAGAAATTTAAATAATAATAACGTTTAAACAAAGCAAAGAAATATTACTAAAGGTTTAAAGGATATATGTTCCGTAACCAAATCCTATACATCTTAAATTTTGTTCATTTCCATCAAATAAATTATTTTCTGATAGCTCAAACAGCAACTAATCAATTACTCTAACATGATAATCACTATCGTAAACAATTCCATCTTCTTTAAATATTGTATGGGCTTATCCTTTTATTAATAGAAAAATATTACTACTATATTTATAAATCAATTAATAAGGTTGGTAGATTAAAAAATTGGAATATTTAAATCAAGAAATAGCTAATTAGATGTAAAATTACCTGGATAATTAAAAAATAAGAATGACTGGTCAGGAAACTTTTATTAAATTTATATAAAGAGCTATCTATACTCCAAAAAGGAGTCAAAGAAATCTAGGCAGATAAGATTGAAATAAGTTGGTTTGATTGTTCTAGATTCTGATTATAAAAGTAAATAAGGAATAGCTGTGTTTTTATCAATAATACAATATTTGATTTAATCTATTAATGCAGTATCTGATAAATTGTGAGGATAGTTCATCATCTCAATAACTTTATATAAATTCAAATCCTCAATTTTCTCTATATTTAAATCCTCTCCAAATGGTTTCATTGGAGTATTCTACAAAAAAGCTGGGAGTTTTCTCAAATGATTTAAATTTTAAGATGGCTAAAACTTAGAAACTGATAAGAAAAGACTGGCATAGGTATTTGTTAAATTACTAATTGAAAAGTTTTATAATTCTATTCTAGCCTAAGTTTCACTTTTACTTTTTTATATTATTACTTTTCTTTTTTCGTTTTACTTTGCCAAGTAAGCCCCTTCATCTTTTGGTTAAATTTATTTAAGTTTTTTTTCTATTTATGTAGTTAAATCAATTTAGTTAAGAGTAATGTTTTTATTTAAAGCTTTTAGTTCTCTCTCTAAATTTTATAATTCGATATCTTACTACCTGAAGAGTCTATTTTATTTATCATAGTTTAAAAAATTCATATACTTTGAATCCTTTTTCGGATCTAAATTCTCTTGTTTTATTTTCTTTAAAGCATTTATATTCTATGAACTCTTAGAATTTTAGTCTTTAAATTTTTTATGGAATTCCACTTCTTTTGAAGTTTTATTTATACTACTTGGCTTTGATGCATTATTATCATTCATCTCTTAAATAACTTTTTCAAAGAAATTAAATTTCTTTTCTTAGATGTTAGAGGAAAGCCTATTATCTACTCCTTATTTCTCTTAAGTTTAGGATCTTACGAATTCATTGACTTTTTAATAATCTACTTCTTAATTATTAAATTATTTTTCCTTTGTAAGTGAATAAGAAGAAAGAACTCTTGAATTATCTTTTGAGACGTCTTAAGTCTTAGAAGCCTACTATAATTCTTCAAGAGTTCCCTTTGAGGAATTCTATCTTTGAAATCTAACTTTAATATTGCTTGAAGCACTTTTCCTTATTAATGGTGGTTTCATAGCCGAGTTAGATGGTTTTTATTTTTTATTTTCTTACTCTGCTGAGTTCTCTAATTAAGCTAAGATATCTTTAGCTGTCCTTAAATCCCTAATTTATTTTGAGTTTTAATCATCTTAATTTTCATTTTATTTTATAGGTGTCTGTTTAATAGTGTTGGAGTTACTTATCAGGGAATCAAGTTTATTTTTAGAGCCAGATAATATAATCCTTTATTTACTATTTGAATCAGATCTTTGTTTCATAGACACAGATGTATCTAAATGGCTTTAATCGATAGTTGTGTTAGTCTTAGAGAAAGAATTTCTTTTTCCTAATTTAGAACTCATATTTAGATTCCTTTCGGAGCGAGATTAATTATTTGAACTAATAGCAGATATTTCATTAATAGTTGATTGGTTTAAAGAGTTTTGGGATTTCTAAGATTTAATTTATTTTTGTAGATCTTTATCAAAGTTTTCCTATAAAAATTAATAAAATGTGAAGCAATTCTTGCAAATTTTAACATTTTTATATAGATTCTCATAGTTATCTGCCTAATGAGATTTAAGAATGAAGGGATATTCTTTATCTTTAACAAGTTTATGATTTTTTAATTCTTCTTCTGTCATATCAGCAAAGGCCTTTCAATTTATAAAATATTGGTCATTTTAGGATAAATAGTAATTAATAAATCGTTACACTGTTTTGTGAAAAAATTCTATTCTTAAAAAATAAATCAACAACAAAATCACTCTTCTATCTAGCTTTCAGAATTAATTAATTCGATATCTCATTAGGGAGTTACATCTATACTATTTCTAATTCATTCTTCTTTTTTCCTGTAAAATGCTTAGAATATTCCTGCATTAAGTTTTTACGAAAGACTAGAAACCCTCTAATAATTAAACGATTAATCATATTATTACTGATATTATTCCCATAATAAATTTTACTTATTTTATTCAGCTATTTAATAATCACAAAAGTCCCCCTTACACTTCTCTAATCTCAACTGCTTATATAATTTCTACGAATACTATTTATCATTATCCATTATTACTTTCGGAAGCCTTTATAAAATAAATTCTTTATATGGTAATGCTATTAAGGTTCTTAAATTTACTTTAATTATGAAGTTGTTGAATTCATTTTTCCGTTTTAATTGCTCTTTTTATAAGATTTTAATAGATCTGCAAATTCATTAAAAGAATTTGATCCATTTCCTCTTGGTGGCTCTCTAATTTCATGCTCTAACTACTCATGTTAATAAGGAGAATGTGGAGGTATGTCAATCATAATTGTTTCACTTCCAAGAAAATGTATCTTTTATGTAATATCTATTAAAAACTTAGCAACTATTTTTCTGACTTTAACTTTATAAGCCTTTTCGATGAACATCATGACGCTTTAACAACTCTATTAGAAGGAAAATAAGTTTAAGATAATTACTTAAATACCTGTAAAAATAATAAATTGTACACTTTATAACTTTCTATTCATTGACTCATCTAAGTATTTAAAATAACTCTTCTTTGTATTATTTAGAAAATCAACAACTGGTGATTTCTTAAAGTACTTAAAATTTCCCTATAATGTGATATCTTCCTATCTAAATTCTACGTAGTATGTCTCATCTTAATATTTAATGTTATTTAAATAAAAGTATTATGGTTATCAATCAAATGTACGAGCTTTAGAGTGATTTTAAACATAAGATTATATGAGAGCTATACGAGTCAAGTTAATTCCATTGGCTAATATTTTTACTAATTCTTTTGCAGATAGGATATCATATTTTCCATCAACATATTTCAAAACACAAGTAGGAGAAGTCTATTTAATACATGAAAATATAATTTAATTCTCCATTTTTATTCCCAAATATCACTAATTTTACAGAATCTGTTTTTTGCATGTACTCATTTAATGAAATTAAATTTTCTGCTTTATAATCTTCTAAATTACTCATACCCACAAAATGTTTTGATATTTCATACAAGTTCAATTTATCTTAATTCTTTCTTAATATTATAGGAGTCTTTTCTTTTACTGAATTAAAATACCAAGCTATAGGTTACCCTAATTATTTGAATAATAGTAAAAATTGGACATAGAATCTAATTCTACTTAGAAGCCATAATTATATTAATAATTTTACCGTTAGAAAATAATATAGAATGTGGAATCATTTAGTCACATTTTATTTTTTTCTTATTAAACATTTCATAAAAGAATGTCTTGGATATAAGTTTGATAAATTTTTCATCTCTCTTATCATAAAAGGGATTCTTTTCATCCTAATGATCAAGCATTTTATAAAATATAATTATTGAATAATAATACTTTCTATAAATAATCAAAAATTGTTATTATTGAAAGATAATCCAAGATTTGTTTAATTTTTTTTTGTTTTTTTGTAAATCCTTCAATTTTACGATCACTTAAACTGAAGGAGTAATTGTGGACAACACTCAATATTAATTAAAGATATTATTCAATATCTTAATATAATTTGTGTGCATTCATTCAATAATCTGAATAGTTGTTCTAAATTTAAAAAAAATAACTTTTTGAAGATAATTATTTATTTATTTATGAATAGTAAGTAAACAAATATATTTATTTTAATCACTATTGTTTAAATTTTATATTAATTTCAATACAAATCCAAGTAGCATTTCATTATACTCAAAATACTAAATAGTAGATTTAAGTAATCATTAGATATGAAGATTAATTAGCTATCATAAAAGAAAGATTTATGGGAGGATTGGGTTCTTTTCAAGAAGACAGATTTTACTAACCCAGCTCTCTAGTTAAAAAAATAAGGTGCATCATTTAAAAATGATTAATATGGAGAATTTACATATAGACCAAGCTATTCAAGTCCTCCTTCAATGCAAGAATTTTGTGAGGCCGTAATAAATGGAATAATAAAGAGATATTAAATGGGCCTATACAAAGGAGAATATCAATATTATATAGAATTATAGAATTGCTTGCATGAGTTTATAAAATTATTGAATTTCAAAAGCGAAATTCTAGTTGAAGTATTTTAAAGTATTACAAATATAAATTTATCAAAAGAATAGTGTCCTAATATAGTAGTTCCTTGTGCATCTTGCCATATGTATATTTACGTTAATTTTCACTGTACTAGATGCTACTCAGCTTTCTATTGCGATAAAACCTGCATGAAAAATCATAAAAGCAAACATGATTAAGAATGCACTCAATTAGTAAAATTGACTCCTACAATTATCTATCCTTTACAAGTTGAAATACATTGCGGTGGAGATCTTGGTGAAAATGTAGAAATATATTATTAGCATGAGCAGCGTATTACTCTTAAGTATTGTGGATAAAAATTCTTTACAAACCTTTTTAAAATTCTTTTGAAAAATCGTTGGCTTAAAAATAACGGCTATAGTGTTTCAGAAAATACAGAAAGGAATTGCATTTAGCTTGCATATAAGAAAGAAGATTATGGAGTGAATTCTAAATCTTAACACAATTTAGAAGAAGAGGGAGAAAAGCAAAATCAAGAATAAGCAGGAAACAATTAGTAGTAATAAATAATTATAATAGAAAAAAATTGATTAATTTATAAATTAAATAAATAATATAGGAATATAAGATAAACATAGGCTTCGGAAAAGAATAAAGAAAACTCATCATAAACTGAAGAGGAACTCTTCCTAAAAATGCCTTGTATATAAGAAATGAGAGTAATATTTTTGAATTAGGGAGCAATACTATAAGATATCATCAAAGAAACTTATGATTTATATACTCATTATATCCATATATATTATTTTCCTATTTGAACTTTATATTATTTAACTAATACCCTCTATCCATTAATTCTTCAGTTCATTCATTTTTTCCCTCATCTTTTTCTTACTATTTTATGTAAAATAAATGTACTAGATTATTCTAAATGATATTATTCTTAAGGTTTTTATAGCAAATATATTTTTCACAATGGAATTTGTTTACAAAAATAAGAAATATATTTAAAGCGTTTTTAATTAATTAATTAATGAATATTTACAATTAAAGTAATCTAAATAATAAATAATAATTTAATAAATAAATTAATCAGTTATAATCAGGGTCATATGTATTTTCATCTTCATCTTAAATATTCTAACCTTTTTCATTAATTGGAGAGTTTTGTAAACCTTAATCATCTGAAAATTCATAATCATTTCTCTCTCCTTAAACATCAAGTAGATATCTTCATAAATTAAACATTTAATATTCAGGAATTGATAATTTTATCAAATAAATATTTGAATACCTGGTTTTTAAAAGAAGTTAAAGGATGGCTTTATGGTGATCTATTTTAGAAGTAATTTATTTGCTCTTTTCTTTTATGAATCTCTAAGATACAGTGGATAAGTTATCTTATCTTAATTTTTTTAAATCCGGAATGTGAATGTATATTTAATCATTATGAATTTTCCCTTAATGCAAAGCCATCAAAGCTTCTTTCATATTAGAAGCCTCAAGCTCAGTTTTAAAATAAAAAGATGCCACTTCGTTGCCTTATCTACAAATTATTTCTAATCAAACAAGGTTATTAATGCATCATTAATTTTTGTATTAAGTTACAGTTTGGCTCACAGTTATTATCAACATAAAAGTAAGGATGGTTGAAAGGAATAATGTGATGGATTACTAGAGTACCAATCTCCTTTTATTCTCCTAGTAATTTAATTTACAGCTATTTCTTATCTGGTTAAACGTTATTTTCCCTTATTTATTACCATTTTAATAAAAATTAAGCAAAATTAACTAATAACTTTACTATTTTGCTATCCATTCATGCACAACTATATTGTTGACTCCTAATGTGAAATCGACGTTACGAATAATTCCTTTGACTTTTATTTATATTAGGTAAGACAGGATTGCTTTAGGAGGGACAATTATATCTTCTTCTATCATATTAATTTATGAAATCTTCTCTATCTTATTTTCTCTATTTTTTTCAATGACTAGGTGGAAATACTGAACTATCAAATCTCTTTAGAATGAATATTTGGCTTTAAACTTCTGATTTTGTTTGGATTATCCAACATCAGAATTAGTTGTCAGATATATTTAATCATCGTTAAAAGCTGCATTTACACCCTTGATAAAAATGAAAAATAAGTTAAATTGTTGTTGCTTAGAAAAATATTTTTTTTACAACAACTTGCTTGAAAACTAACTCTGTTCTAAAAGTAGATTGAATAAAATAAATCTTAGAATTTTCAAAGTCAAAGAAAACTATCTTTTCAACCTTCATTTTTTTTTGGTAAATTTAAATACAAATTTATAAAATTTCAAATTAACCTTTTTAACAGAAATATTTACTTACACCATTCTTACTGTCTTTCATTTCATAAACTTCAAAGGCTCCAAACTTGTGAACTTCAGATCCTTATTATATGTTAAAAGTAATTTAATTTTAAATATTTTATATTTTGGGTGGTTTTTTAAGAATTTAGAATCTGTAAACTTTAAAAAAAACTAAATTTAATTTACTCATATTTGCAATACACTGTTAAAAACTACAAGGCTAATATAGCAAACTTCTTATTTTAAGCAAATGGAGATAATTTTATTTTAAAACATCCTAATTTGATAATCATTATAGATTTTTCTTACATTTATTCTAGAATAAGTAAGATAGGTTACATCGTTTGCAATCAATCTTGAATTTCTAGCTTTCATTTAGAATAAAGTATTATCTTTTTATCCTTACTGTGCCTGTCTTTAAAGTTGAATTATATTTTTTTCACTAAACGTTGCTCCTATAGCTTCAATCCTTAACTTTATAGGATCAAAAATGCTAGGGTCATCTTTAGTCTTTAGAATTACCTTTTCATAATAATAATCTTTTTTATTTGTTTATCCTCCCTTTTCATATAAATTGTTAATTTCTTCTAGATTATCTATCTCCTATTCTATGAATTTAATATGAATAATAGAATTAGAAAACATTTTAGTCATAATTATAATAAAATCTATTCTATTTATAATTTAATACTATAAAAGTGGGCAAAGAAATTCAATAAGAATTTGTTTGCATTATTGTTGCATAGCGAATTAATTCATAAATTAATCATTGTTTAATAGCTATTTACCTTTTAATTTAGCAATGGTCAAACTCCCAAACGGATCAAATGTCTTATCGATCATTAGCTTTTAATACTAAGTTAGATCATTTTGATTCATTTTTCAAATAAAAAGATATTAATTATAAAATCCCTTAAATTTTAAGCTATTTTTAATGGATTGCGTGATTTATTAAAAGTCTATATAATTGTTCCTTTATTTTTTAGAATTTAGTAAATTTATTATAGCTAGCTATTAGATTAAGTAGAAAAGTATTTTATAATAAATATATTACAATTTATATGTGTTTTTGATTAATTGATGATTGTTATTGCTAAGCGATCTCAAAAAAAATTAGAGATGATAAAAATTTATAATATATAAAATCATCAAAGATTGATATCGAAAAATTGCCTAATAGATGAGTAAAAAAAGTAATTCTTTACGCAAAAAAATTGCATAATAAAAAGAGAATAGAAATAAGGGCATAAAAAATGATTGGTCAAAAAATCAATTAATAAAATATCGCTAGAGAAATATTAGTAATGTATTAAAATGTCCCATTTGTTATGATATTCTATCGCACCCCTCATGTCCTCCTTGCATGTACGCATCGAAAATTTATTTATCTTAAAAATTAATTTAAAATATTGTTCCCTTTTTTTACTTATAGACTCCTTCTACTTCTTTTTATAACCAAAATATCTATTTTATATAAACTTATATCCCAAAAATTATAATAAAGGCATACATTCTGCTTGAAATGCATCAAAAATCAAAAATCTTGCCCAATGTGCCGTGCCCCTATTAACAACCAATAGGAGATCAAAACTAATTTCAAGCTATAAGAGATAATGAAGGAATTGATTGTAGATTGTTTACACGTGAAGTGTGGCTGGAAAGGTAAGAAGAAAGATTTAGAGAATAGTCATATGAATAGCTGTAATTTAGCATAAAAGCATATAATAAATGTTGAAATAGTAAACTGCAAAGAAATATAAATAGGTTAAAGCAGTAAATGTGGTGAAGTAAGTGAGTTGAGCTGTCATGATTGCGAAGACTCCGAAGAAATATCAAACTCAGTCAGTAACTCTATTTATGAAAATAATACAAGCTAATCAGAAATATATTCTGAAATTTAAGATTATTCTGATGATGATAATATTGATGATAATTAAGGAGAAAAACTAAATCGAGAAAATAATAAAAAATTAAAATAAAAAATATCTCAAATATAATCAGGAAATAAACCTCAGTAATCAGAAAGCTCTAATAAGGACCTTCGTTTTAGTAATGTAAGAAACTTCTACTTAGTTATTATATTTTTAAATTATTTACATAGTTTTCTAATGGAATAATTTTTAAATTGGTATAAAACATTTGGAATACACAAAATACTTTCCTTTTTAAATTGATGCATTTTTTACCTTCAGATTATGTTATAGTTAAGAGATTTCTATTTTCTATTCTTAATACAAAATTTTAATTAAAAATAGAAATAATAAAACTAAAATGGCTTTTCAGAGTTAGCTCGCATGTGCGAAATACTTTAATAACAATCTAAAAAAATTATTATAATTGATAAAGAAGATAATTAGCTGTAACGTATAGAACGCATATAGACAGTTTAAAAGAAAATAATTATTAATTTAGAAGAAAATGATTAAGAATCTCCTATCCCTTAATAGATTAGACGTTTTAATCCTCCAAACAGCTCCCACCATGATAGAAATAGAGCAGAATAAAGTCATCAATAATATTAGGTAACTATATGTTTAATTTAGAATAATTTACCAATATTTTATTTTAAGACAAGTAATTCAAGTAAATTAGTGGCTATGATTGATTATTAATTTCTTTGTATATTCTTAAATTATCGAATTTTAGTCAATTTATATAAAATTATGAAATATATTTTTTAAAAAGTAAGTAAGTTTAAAATACTTTTAAGCTAAAAAATTTCCCATTGATTAAAATCACCTAAAGCTTTTAGATTATCTCAATTATTTCAAAGTCAAAATTAAATTTTCATTGAAATTAATTTTTTTAAATCTAGATTCGGATAGATTAAAATCCTTAAAATTCAGATCTTTTCAGAACAATAAGGAGAGAAGGACCAATTAATATGAATCAATAAATTCCATTATAGAGGTAGTAGTAGTTTCCTTAGTAATATGTACTTGAAGAGATGCGCTAATCTCCTTAGTAATAATTAAATTACCCTCGACCTTTGTAATTATTGAACGAAAACAATAATTCTAGTTTACCTTAAAACCCTCACCTATAACATAGTTAATTACACAATAATTACCATAATCATCTTTATCACTAATAAATTAATAGAGGGCCTCATATTCAGTATGGTGCTCCATAGCCTTTCAATCCATCACATAGTTTATTTAATAGATGAAATACTGAAAGTCCACTAGATTGATTTAATAAAGGACAACTTTAAAAAGTTTAGATTATTTAAGGATTTATAAAAAGTATAAAAGGATTTATAAATAAATAATTGAATCGAAGCTAAATAAATTAAAATACTACTACTTCTACAAAAAAACAAAATTTACTAAAACCTTGAAAAATATATATATATATTGATATTAATATAACCTAAAGTTAAAGATAAAATAATTTAAAAATAATATTTTTAAATCATCATCACTCTTATATAAATGGAATTATATTCATTAATAAAAAGAAGAGAGCTACACAAACAATGTTCAAACCTATTTCTATTTTCAATTATTAAAAATAAATTAATTCCATCATTCTAAAAATTATAAAAATCAATCATTGATTATTAAATATTTCTTTATTTGTTGCTTATTATTGTTATAAAAATTTATGAAAAATAAAATAGCAGTAATGCTTGCTGTCCAAAGTTTTAATTATCTTTGTAAACAAAATTTCACTAATTTTATACTTACAAAATATTTATATAGGTATTTAATTTAAAGTATTTTGTTTTTATTTAGTAAAATCTCTCTTAACTTATATTTATAATTAATTACCTAATTTTGAGCCAAATGAAGGAGGACCTAAGAGATTACAATAACTATGTAAGAGAAAGCTAGAAAAGAAAGAGTTTGTTTTAACAAAGATAAAACTAGAATATATTCCAAATACAAATGTCATTACACTTAGACCAACTAATAATTTATTTAAATAAGGGTTTAAATTATAAACTATAACAGAAAAATAATTACAAGCTTTAATGAGAGCTCCTACCCATCCATATTTATTCTTGAAAAAGAAGATGAGCTAAAAGTGACCTTGTTGATAGTTAAATTAATTTAATATTATAAAGATAGATAAGTATTTATTTTTATTCTATGATACTTAAGAGAAATAAACTATAATTACAAAGAGAAAAGACCAAAGGTGAATACCATTAAATATTAAAACCATTTTACTTTCCTAGAATAATAGAGAAGAGAATTTTAAAGATCCATTCCTCTACAAAAGGTGCCTTTTGTTTAAAATAAGAAGTAATTATTTATAGATTTTAGAAGGAGAAAAAAAACAAATTACCACAATATCTTTTTTAAAATGAGATTAATTGCTAAATATAGACAAAATTTATTTAAATTCCCCTTTTTTCTATTAATAAAAGTTAATATTTATTAAGTATTTTGAATAAATTTAAATTATAGTTTATGGTTATTTATTCCAAATCAAATAACTTACAAAGTTCTTATAAATCACAACTGCAAATAAGATGGAGTTGAGGAATAATGTCATAAATACATTAGCTATTTCATCAAAAATATTTCCTGAAAATCCATTCTGTTTAAGGCAATTAATAACTGTTGTTTTGCAATAGAAAGCAAATGTTATAATTGTAAGAATTAAGGTGATGATGATAGCTATTATACTCTTTGTCTTATCTTTCTTATTTTACTTAGCTAAATAATATTAAATTTCTTCTTGCTGAGTCATATTATCTTCATCAATCCCTTCCTCATTCTTTAATTTTTGTTTAAAGACTACTATTATGTTATTTTTAAATTTGGAAAAATTATTAATTATTCTAAGAGAGAAGTATCTTCAAAAAGATGAATATTTACTTCCTTTTACAATATATTTGTAAATATATGTAACAGAAACTATGCTTAATCCATAAAATACACAAACTACTCTACTAGCTAACTCACTCATTCTTTTTCCTATCTTTTTTATTTTATTAAAGAACCTTTTAATTCTACTTTAATCTTCATTTTATATTTCTATTTTTCTACCTTTTGATATCTAAATTAGAGTTCACTTATTATTGTTCGCGCAGTCTTCTTCTTTATTAAAATCTATAAAGATAGTCGTTTCTTAAACTTTGAATTAAATAATCCATAATTTGAAAAACTGCATTTATTATTCAATCCACCCACTCACTAATTTGCACAAAAAATAATAAAGTATTGGAATAAAGAAAGAAACAAATATCCTTACTCTCACAACTAAAAACTAATTGTATTTTTAATATACTACCTACTGAACAGCTAAAAGCAAACAAATTATATCATCAGAAAAAGAAGAGAAGTCTACTTTATCTCTATTGATCATAATCAAAAGCATTAAATTTCTTTGATAAATCATCCTGCTAATCAAATAAAAAGGATGATCAGCATTAAATTTTTATTTGCAGGAATTTGGATACTCTAGCTCCTATTAGAATGTGTAGAAGGAGAGAGCATTCTTGAAGCCTAAAAAAGAATTGTGGAAAGAGATTATCAAATTTCAAGATAATTTACCCTCACAAATATTGAGAGATAATATGAAAAGTTAAAAAATGATTCTAAATTCATATAGTTTGTATAAAGATCTTTTTCTTAGATGCAGAAAAAGGAGGAGACAATATAGATTTATGGATTTTTATTCTTTTTAGGATTTCTAATTGTTTACTTTTTGGTGCTATCCATTAAGAATTCAATTAAGACAACAATGAAGATGAAGCTATTCAGATTGATCAACAATATACTCGGGTAAGTAAGATATAGGAATGTTATATATTAATTATAGTAAAAGAAGGGGGAATTAAAATGATGTTTTTAATTAAGATAAATAAACCATGTTTAACATTTATTCTTTAAATAATTAATATAGGGATATATCTATAATATTGTTTATGTCCTCACTTATTCTTATTATCAATTACTATGATGGTTTTAGTTTCTTAGATAGTTATTTGTATTTAGATTCATTATGTATGGCAATTGCTATTTTCTCCATCATTTGGCTATTCATGGGTATCTATAACATTCTTGTCAGTCAAACTCAAGCTAAAATTTGGCGTGAGTACGAAAGTCAAATTCCAAATAGAAAGGTCATTAAAAACGATTATGAAAATTTACATATGCTTATCAATCATAGACGTTACTACCCTGAAAACAGAATTGAGTAAGTAGTATATACCTCCTAATAATACACCGAATTAAGAATCAAGAGAGAGGTCTTAGAATATTTTCTCATGAGATAAGAGTTCATTGCCCCTTCATTCTAACCAACAGTCACTGAAAATTTTCTTCGTGAAGATTTTGACTTTTCAAATTATCTAATTAGGTAAATTCCGAGAAAAGACTAATATTTTTTTGAATATCACAAATTAATAATTTTAGAATTCAGTGATTTATGTCTAATAAAGATAATTTAATATTAACTAATTAGGTGTATAGGAGATTTGGGAAAATCTGTGTTTAAGATTAATGGAATCAGCATGCTTATTTTAATTACATTGATTGGTTTAAGACTTTTATTGAGCTGGGTAGATGAAGATAATGATTACAGTTTCTATATTATGTCTAGTATTCCTTTGATTATTATGGTATACCTAATTATTTACCTTCGTAAAATGATGATAAATTATAGAATGCTTGTGCACATTGTAGATAGTCCAGTGGAGGTTAAATTCACTGAGTTTGAAAAGAATAGAGATCCAATGGCTAATATTGATAGATTAAAACAACCTTAATATATTTCAAATCCAATTGATCCAAAGAATTAAATCAACAAACATGAGAATCTTTTCTGGTTGAATAGACCTCACTTGTGCTTTGTATTTATGCACATTCCTCTTTTTGTTCAATCTGTTTGGATTATTGATATGCTGTATGAGTTTTATACTCCTAAAATATATCTCTACTATTTATTATTGAGTTTATCTGTAGGCTTTACTTTCATCAGCATCTTTATCCTGATCCCTGCCCTTTTCTATTATGTTACTATTGTTACAAATGTAACTAATTACTATATTATTTATTCATTAAAGACAATCACTTTATACAAAAATAACCCATATCTATTTAATATTTAGATATAAATGCTCAAGAAATAGTCAATTATTTAGAAAGTCGTTTTTGATTAAAGACGTTACAAGGCTAAATAAATAGAAAAATTATCTTAATATTTAATTGATGAAGCTCGCAATTAAGGACGTTCTAATGTATCCTTTAGAGAAGCCTATATTGAGAAAAAGTAGTATGATGATATAAGAGATTCATTTTAATTCAATTCGTAATTAGATGTAATATAGATTAAATTATTTTTTTATTTTTAATTTAATCCTCTAATTTTACAGAAAAAGGATAAGAGTGAATAATAACAAGCAGAAGAGGAAGATGACGAAGAAGCTCAATAAAATAAAGAACTTGAAGTTTCTCTTAATAGATTTGTTAGCGTTGTAAAATAGCTAGGAAGCACTTTAAATTATACAGCTTTTAAAATTTTAGTCAGACGTTGTGTGGTAATTATGAGTTATAATGAAAACAAATAAAATTATTAATGTAATTTTTTTTGGAAATTAGCCTAAAGAAGAAGGATCCACTGTAACATATGAGAGATTTATAAAATATTTAAAGGAGAAATAAGCATTCTTTGGTGTTGATACAAACGAATTTATATCTTTGTTGTTTACAGAAGTATACAATGAGTAAGTTAAATAAGAGAATAAAGTTTTAATAAGTGAAAAAAGATTTAGGTAATTTAAAAAAAATATTATAATAGATTCTAAATTGTTAAAAAATAAATAAAAGGAAAATTATAAAACAAAGTAAGATTTACACTATTTCATAGGAAATTGACGAAATTATAGATGAGGTATTTATTTGATTTTCAAGAATCGAATATTTTAATTAATTCATCATTTTTTTGAAATAGGTTAATTATTTGCATACAGATGGAGTTAATATACAAGTTCCTGTATTGGTAGATTACATAACAGATACAGTTGAATGCTATCCAAAATGATTATTTTTATTTCTATACTTAGTATGAGATTAGCTATGGTTATCTATCTATCTAACAAACAAAAAATTCAAAAAAAACAAAATTTTTACTCTATTTTTGGGAGAATTTATATTAAACTTAATTATCATTATTATTTACTTTATTAGTTTACTTTATACTTGTTCATATTCTTTTATCTATTTTTTAGATATTTCTTTCAACTAAAAAATGCTAAGTTGAAGAAAATTCACAGATCAAATTTTCAAATTATTTTATTTACAATCGACATACTATGACGGATTATACAAAAAATATTTATATAAATATGTCTAAGGAAGATTTAATTGGTAAATAAATTAGGAACTTTCCAAAGAAAAGTGGTTAGAAAATCATATCAGATTAGAATCTTTATCTAAAATATTAAGAAAGAAAACTTGACTGGTGCTTGAAAAAAAGGATATTTTATTTTCTTTATTAATAATAATTTGTAATTAAATAAAAAAGAGATTTTTGTAATTAATATTTCGTTTTAAGAAAATAGTCTAATAAAATGTTGAGTCAATTAACCAAGAGATTCTTCTCTATCAAGAGCACAATCCCCGCTACTTTACCCCAATTAAAGTATGAATACACTGATTTAGAACCTGTTTTAACTGCTAACCTCTTAAAGTTCCATCATGGCAAGCATCATTAAGCTTATGTTAACAATTTGAATGCTATTTATGAACAACTTGCTGATGCCCAAAAGAAGAATGATGTCCACAAGATTGCTCAATTACAACCTGGTTTGAGATTCAACTTGGGTGGTCATGTTAATCATGCTATTTACTGGGAAAACCTCGCTCCTGTTAAGAATGGAGGTGGTGTTCTCCCTGGTGCTGATTCTCCTCTTACCAAGGCTATTAAGGAAAAGTGGGGTTCTTATGAAAACTTCATTTCCGTCTTCAATGCTCGTACTGCTGCCATTCAAGTAACTAAAAATAATTTTTTACTAAATTACACATAAGGAATAAAACAAATTATCAACTTATAGAATCTTATTTATTAAATTAATTTCTAATATTATAGGGTTCAGGCTGGGGTTGGCTCGGTTATGACACTGTTAGCAAGTCTTTGAGATTATTTGAATTAGGTAACCAAGATATGCCCGAATGGACCAGCATCGTCCCTCTTTTGAGTAAATATTTTTAGATTTAAAGTTATAGTAAAGTATAAAAGAATAAAATAAAAGAGAAATAATCTAGCATTAAATACAATATTAGATTTAAATTAAAATAAATAAATAGCATGAATTTTTCTAATATATTTATAATTTTATTAATAGCTATTGATGTTTGGGAACATGCCTACTACTTAGATTATCAAAACTTAAGACCTAAATACTTAACTGATGTCTGGAAAATTGTTAACTGGAGAGAAGTTGAAAAAAGATACCTCGAAGCCATCAAGGCCTGAGAGAAATAATAAATAAATATAATTAATTTTATGCAAATATTCTCTTTATTCTTGTTTGATTTTACTTTGTAATTTACTTGTTGTAGTATTAGATCGTTTTAAAAGGTTGATGAATTCAATAAATTCACATTTTACGAATTATTTTAATTAGATAAGATATTGTTCTTCATATTCTTTATTTATTACATTCATAATTAAATATTACAAAATATCATCCTAAATAACTAATTTTCATATATTTATCAGAACTTATTCTTTCATTCATTTACAAAAGGATACATTCTCTTAGATCAAAACTGATTCTTTTCATATCTTATCAAAAAAATTTAAAAGATTTTCAACTTTTACAAATTTTAATATTTTTACAAAATAACAAAAAAATTTAATACAAAAAAATATTGAAAAAATAATTAGCAATACAAAAAATGGAAGAAGGCCCAACAATTTAGCAATCAAATACTTTAATCTTTGTTAACGAACATTTAGATGCTTTTCGCTTGATTAAGAGTATAGCAATTTGATTAAATATTTAGGATTCTTAATATAATTAACATTTAATAGGTATTATCCCATACTATGAAGGCAAAAATGCAGAATTGAAATAAGAATTATTAGCAAAATCATAAATAGAATAGGTTACAGAAGATAATAAATTACTCAAGCTTGAAAATAAATTGTAAAATATGATAATTATTAGGCTAAATTTTAAATATCTATATAAACTGAAATTTAACTTTATATTTTAGGGAATTATCTACAAAATATTATAATGCATAGACTAATCTTTATATTATTAAATATGATGATGCTATATAAGCAGGAGTAGATGCAATCATATAAACCTTGGAAGAGAAGAAATTATAATTTGATTCAATATTCTTCACTGTTACAGCATTAGGACCTAAATAAGTATATAATTTTAAAAATATAAAAGAAAATTTAATTCCTATTTTGTAATAAATAGATATTTGGGCATGATAAGTATTGTTAAGTAGTTGAAAAGTTTAGTTCAGCTTTTGAACCTTAAATTTAAACTTTAGTGTATTAGAAAACTGATGAATTGCAAGTTGATTTCGACTACATAGTAAGATATTTTTTAAATTTAATCTTTATTTTAAAGATCTATATCTAATTTTAAGCTAAAATAAGAATCAGAGTTAGAATCCTTTACTGAAAGCGTATATGATGACTTTAAGAAATTAAGTGAATCAGATATTGTTATTAAACCAAGAGCTAAATCAATGCTTGAGGAAACTGAAGGAATAACTAGAATTATAGATATTTTGGAATCAAATGTTTGGACTGGATCAGTATTATTATTTTAAATTATAGAATATCACTAAATAATCAAATTTTTTTAGGAAATGCTTCCATAAGAGAAGAAATAAAAGGAACCAAGTACTACTAAGCTAAATATCCATCTTCCTACTTATGAAAAAAATAAAGACATTCGTGAAAAATATGAACAGTATGCCCAAGAAGAAGATGAGGAAGAAGAGGAAATATTAGAAAAAAAGAGTAAATTAGAATTGTAAGATAGCACAGCAAATAATGATAATTAAGAATAAAAAGAAGAGAAAGCATAGTAAGCAGAAAAAATTGAGGATTAGTAATTAAAAAATTAAGTCTAGCAAAAAGATGATAAAGAGATAGTAGATACATAATAAAACGATGCACAGAGCTCTAATAAAAGTGAATCCGATTAAAAGAAGGATGCAGTTAAGGAAGAACCAAGTAGAGAAGTGAAAATTGAAATAAAATAAGAAGAAGAATCAAAAGAAAAAATTGAAAATAAAGACACTAAAGAAAAAATAAAAAAAGTTCAACCCAAATTTGAAAATGATGATGACGATGAAGTTTAAGAAAGTACTTTAAATGATTTTGTAAAGATCCTCTAATAGATGAAAGGAATGAAAGAAAATAATGTAAAATTAACTGATGATTAGAGAAAAGATTAAGCTGAAAAGTTTGTTTTAGGTTTAATGGAAGCTTTTGGTATCGATGAGGATAGCGAAGAAGAAAAGTGAAAAAACTATATTAGTTATGGTATTTTATAATCTCTCTCTATCTTAGGCTAAATAATATAATTTACAAAAAAGTTTAATAAAAGGAAATAAGAAAGTAAACTGTATGATTTATGTCTGTTAGTTAGTTAGTTAGTTAATTAGTCAGTCAGTTTGTTTGTATAAATGTAAGTATGTTGGAAGATAGTATTTAATTTGAGTGTAATAATTATTTATGAATTGGTAATATATACAAGAGTTATTATTTAAATAGATCAATTTAATCAATATTAAATTAATTAATGCTATAGCAAGTCTTGTTATTATTCTTATAATAGCTGCTTTCTAATTGAATGGAGCTTTTCTTCCATCCATTTATACCACTTTTAATTATAAAATATTATTTTAATATTCATTCTATTTTTACTTAACAAATATTACTTTGTGATAGGGGATATATTATTCCAAAACTTGTTTATAGTATCCTGAGCAATCTAAAGCAAGGATATCATCTAAGTATGGAGAATTAAGTTTAACGCATTATGAAGTTAACATAAAGAATTCCTATTTATTAATCAAATACTTAAATACATTTAAAGTTATTTATTTCGATTTACCTCGTAAGGATCTCTTCTTATGGGTTGTGGTTTACTAGAAGCAATTTTTCCAGTAGTTTTTAAGTTATTTGCATCTAATTTTATTTTATTGCTTGAATTTGATCTAACTCTAGGTGATTAACGGATGTCATTATTTGCATTTTCATTAAACATCTCTCCTTCTTTAAATTCTGTAAGTTCGGAAAGGAGATTACCATGTGCTTAAAGGAATATCTACATACTATTTTTCTTGGCATCATTTTCTAATTTAAAATAAAATAAATAATCACTATCAACAAATTATGTTAATAAATTATAATACCTTTATTAATAGGAATATTATTTTGGCTATTTGTGGTAGCAGTTATATTAGTAGTAGAAGAAGAAGTTGTGGCGGATACTCCATTTCCACTTCCTCTGTTATCAAGTAGTCCTGGCTCATCTGTGGATTTTAAATCATTAAATAATTAGTGAGCTAATTAATCTGATTTTGTGAGATTCTTAGGTGAAGAGACAGAATTTTATGTTCCCTTATTTACTAATGATGTTATATCTCTTTCTAAGGCATTATTTTATTTCTTTAATTCTTCTATTTCCTTTATCTGGATACTGCACAATTCCTCTAATTACTACACCTAAGATTTCTATTCTTTGATCTTGAACTCAAGTGTTTTAATAATATTTTTCTAATCTATTTTTTAAAGTAAATATATTAGATTTTATTTTCTTAAGATCAATTATACTTTTTGTTTCATATTCAAGCTTTTCTATGCTCTTTATTTGCTTTTCATAAGTCTTTGTCAAATTACTAATTTCATCTCTAAGCTATTTATTATCAGACTTTGACAAAGATAATTGATTCCTCAAATCTATATTTTCTTGCTAGTGTAATGCTAAGTTTTGCTTCAAATTTTCTAAGTCTTCTGGTTTCTTTTTTTAATTATTACCATTTTAATTTACTAGCTGTTATCAGCCAAATATATTTTTATTTACTCCCATCTTCTAAGATTGAGTTCTTAACTTTTAAAGTTCCTTTTTGATATTTTCATAAGCCTTTTAATTGCTTGATGATTCATTTTCAATCAATGCAATTGTATCTTAAAGTCTATTATTCTTTTCTAGTGAATCATGATATAATCTCTAAGATTTCATTAGTGAGAAATTATAAGATTACAATATTCAATACAACTAAATTAATACTTGATATTCATGAACACTTTGCTTATGGAATTCAACTTGAGTTTCAATGTCATAAATTTATTGTTACAAATTCTCGATTTCTGTTTTCTTTTCCTCTACATTTTCCTATCCTTTTTCAAGGAGATAGTCTATATTTAACCAAATTTAGTATTTTCAATTACTCATTCGTTTACTATTTAATAATATCTTACATCCTAATTAAATCAATGTTTTAATCTACTCTTCATTTTCATTTATGATCTATAAAAGCTCTATTATTTCATCTTATATTTTAAATAATAAATATTTTTAGTTAATAAATTTATATTTAACTTCATATTCTTGCTAAAATATAGTTCTATTTCATACCTTAAAGGTTTTCTTTATGACCTCCAGAATTAATTCTTCTTTCGATGAATGGAGTGTCTAATTCTTCTATTGTTTTCTTGAGAAAATTTCGAATGAAATTCTCGTCGTACACTATTTCTGACATTTGGTTTAATCTAAATTTTTATAAATTTTTTAATTTAATTGTTATTATCAAAAAAGGGGATTGATAGTAAATCAAAATTATAAGATTTTGAGGAGAATCTCTAACAAACAATCAGAAAAATCATATAAAGCTTGTAAACCTGTTTATAATTCTGCCAAATGAATTAGATATTAATCAAAAGAAGACTAATGTTGGCAATTAATTTATACTAATAAAGAGAAGAAAATTCATCCACCAAATTTTACTAATTTTCAAACCACATATGACATTGATTTTTGTATTAATTATTTGAATCAACTTTCTCAACAAATTCATATGAAATTTTGACCTGAATTGAGAGTAATTTTTTTAAAAGAGTAATTTCTTGATAATTTTTGGGAAGAATAATATATAACAAATAAATAATAAGTTACTTTGAGAATTTTATAAATTTAAAAATAATCAAATATCATAGTTAAAATTATGCTTTTTAAAGATTAATTTAACGGCTTATTCAAAATCTTTAACTATATAATCACTATTAAATTTCTCAGCTTACTTCTTTTATCCTTACCTTTTTAAAATAAATTTAAATAAATAAATATCTTTGAGAAAAAAAATAAAGAAGCAAGTTTTTACTTTACTAAAATAGTCTTCCATCCCATTTCTTTAGCTCCTAAAATATCTTGATTATAATTATCTCCAATCATATAAATCTATCCTTATTAATAATTCTCATCATCAATGAGAGCTAAACCTTTTTATACTTTATATTTAAAGAAATTTTATGTTAAATAATACTCATTTAAGATATTTATGATAAAATTATTAGATTTTAATAGCCTTTATACTAATTTTTATCTAAATATTTTATAAAATAGTTTTATTAATTACATGCTGTTTCAAAAGCAGATCTCTATGGTTTGCCAAAAGTTTTAAAGGTATTTTTAGGTACAGGTCTATAATGCATGAGTTAGTAGCATTAATCAATAGCTAATTAAAGCATTCCAGCACCAACTTTAGGTAAAAATCCTTTTTCTCTATAGATAATGGTATTACTACTAACATATACTGGAATAGTTTTATCGGGAGGAGGATAAGGGAATGCTTAAGCAATTCTTCCATCATTTGTAGTGAGTAGATCACAAATAATTTATACACATTCTTCCCATTTGACAACTTCCCCTAATACAAATACAGCATTTATCTATAATGGTTCAACTAAATTGATATCACTAACATTTAATCTTTCTGTTAATAATTTTTATTAAAATATATTGTTAAAAAATAAAGATTTTATTATCTATGTAATTAATTTGCCTAAGTTCTCCTTTAAAGATCAATTCGATATATATATATATATATCCTAAAACGAAGGATTAAATTAGCAGTAATAATTTTTACAAATCAAATTTTATAATAAATAGAGCTTACATAAAAGACGTTAGCGAGTTGGTTCAATATCAGCATGATTTCTTTTAGAAATAGGCACTAAGAAAGGATAGAGGGCAGCATATTCATCAACTGTTATATAATTTTTAATTCCAGAATCTTTAAGGAAGATATGACAATCTTCTATTCCTGCTACAAGTATTAGCTTATCTTTGTATTATTATAAATATGGTTTCATTGCAGTATAATTCATAACTAGTTAATCAGCCTTCAACATCTCTTGAGGTGTAGAGAATCCTAATTACTAATTAAGTGTTTCAATTCTATCTTACTCTATTTGATTACTATACTAATTATTTGTCAATAAGATAAAGGGTAATTATGTCTTTTAATCATTAGCATAAAGAGTTGGGTGCAACTAATAAAGTGGTTTTCTCAATTATTTCAGAGCTTCAGGTACCCTTAAAATGGCTTTTTTATCTTAAATTAGAACTCCGTCAATATCAGAGACTATAATAGGTAATAATTTCTTTATGCTTCTATTCATTTCTTTATAATTATATATCTATATACACTAAAAAAATTAAATTGGTCAAAAATAAGATTTTTTATCTGCCTTATTCAAAATAATATCTTCGTAAATATCATTCCTTTTAATGATCAAAATCCCACTAATATTTTTCATGTATAAGTAGAATAATCTTTATTTGAATCTTTAAATGCATTTCATAATTAAAAAATGATTTTTTTCCCTAATTTTTAATTTCCTTTCTACTTCATAATTCTATATTTGAAATACTCTAATAAAACATTGTTGAATATAAACTTATTTAATTTTGGTTTAATATTATTAACTAGACTATATTTAAGAATTTAACTACCAAGCTAATTCCAATTTTTAAAAATAATATCTAAATAGAATACCTTAGAAATAAGATATCAGTAATTTGTAAAAATAGTTTAAATCATAATATAAAAGTTCTTTTATTTCTATCTTATTTTTAGATATTTCAGTATTTGGATTTAGGAAAAGAATGTAGTTCAATAATATATTTAATATTTTATGATATTCTATTTTTTTATGTTTTCTTTGAATAATTAATTATAAGATTCTTTAAAATTTTGGATTGTTAATAAGTAAGGGGATATTTCAGAAAAATATAAGAAAGATTGGGTGAGAGACATATATTTTAGCGCACAAATCAAAGTTTTAACAATATATTCATTATTTAATTTTAAAGATTCTTTAGTAAATATAAACATATATTAATAAATTGAAACATATTGATAACAAAAGAAAAGGATTTTAATCAAAGAAAGGAAAATGTCAGAAGGATTATAGAAGTTAGTTATGTTCTTTTCAGATTAAGGAAAGAAGAAAAAGCGTTAGATTGATAATAAAAAGAAAAATATAGGTACTTACTTTACCATTTTAGGAAGATAGATAATATTATTTAATTATATTGGCAAAATGATCTGCAAAAAGAGTTACTTTTAACAATAATATCATAAAAAATATAGAATATGTTGATAAAGAAGTCTGGAATATCACTGGAGGATTATTCCCATTGATTCCTACAAGCAATGTAGATTTTTTTATATATATTTTTCATCGATTTAAAAATATTGATTGCTATTAAAATAATCATAATAGAATAAATCTAAAGATGAACCTGTACGTAAGTGGTCATACAGCTCAATTGTTTAAAAAAATTAATAAGCTACTTCTATAAACCATTGGGTTCCAGTTACTGATAAAGATAAACTATTCTCCTGTGAAAAATTTAATATTAAAATCGAATTAGCTGAGTTCACAGAGGAATAATATATTGAACATTTGAAGGTATATAAATTAGTGTATATATATATACATGCATTCACATACATCTAAGTGTGTTAATAAAAATATAATATTAATATTTTCATAAAATAAAAGGAATTAGATGCTAGCTGGACCTATGAAGAAACTAAATATTTATGGGATTTATGTTAAAGATTTGATCTTAGATTCATCATTATTGCTGATAGATATGATGAAAAGTATAGCAGAAGTATTGAAGATCTGAAATAAAGATTTTATTCTGTCACCCGTAGATTATTAGAAGTTAGAAATCAATAAACTCACCCTCTATATAATTATAAGTATGATCCTGAATATGAAAGAATTAGAAAATTTGAATTAGAGAAATTCCTTATGAGAACTAAAGAAACTACTGAATAAGAAAAGAATCTACTCGATAACTTAAAAAAGATTGAAATTTAGATCAAAAAGGAAGAAAGGGAACACTAAATACTTTAGAAAATGTTAAAGGAATAGATGAATGATGATAATGTAAGCTTAAGTGATGAAAAATAGAAAAATATTAATAGGTTTTTTTAATTTAATAAAGGATATTGATAATGAAGAAGATTGTGTAAAGATTGTTCAAACTGTAATTTTTAAATTAAAATAATTTTTTCAAATTTTAGAATTTATTTTTTTTTATTATAAGATTCATGAATAAGGTAAGAAAGAAATAAACAATCCTACTGAAAGTATATGCTATTTGAGAGGTAAGTGGTTGAATGAACCACTCCCTATCTCCGATAAAATGAATAAAAAGGTAATTAATTTTAAAAAATATTATGATTATACTTATTTATTTTTATTTTATATAGCTTAACTTAGTTCTTAATGAATTGTGTATCCCTAGTGATTTTATTGCAACTGAAGAAAATGAAACATACTTTGAAGAATTAAGAGAATAGATTTTCAATATGTTTAATATTCAAAAGACATTAAAGAAGAAGGAATTGGTAAATTTATAATTATATTTAATTAATATTTCTGAAACTCAAACAAACTAAAATGAAAATAGATTAAAAAGTAACTTGAAGAAAAAAAGAAAAAATTAATGGAAGATCTTAACATAGTAGATAAGGCACCTGGTAGCCCTACTTCTTAGCAGAAGAGACCTAACCCCTTCATTGCAGAAACTGCAAGTGCTAATTTAGAAAAAATTACTAAGAAAGTAAAAACTATAAACTGATTTATTTCTATTAAAGTTATAAAGAATCAGCTTGTGTAGAAGACAATTTTATGTAGATTTATAATATCTTTAAAGTATTTTATCTCTTTCCAATAAAAATTACTTAAATTTGTTTTTTCATCTCTTATTTTAAATAAATTTTATTATTCTTTTGTAACAGATTATATCTTTAGAAAATAAGGATTTATATATAAATATTAGCTTTGTTTGTTCTATTTACTATTTTCAAATTTAAAGAAAATTTGATTAGATTTATTTAAAAATATCTACTTTAAAATATTTAAGTTTGTTCAATATTTTTAATTATTTAAAATGCATTTATCAAAAAATGGTATTTAGACAAGAATAATAGTATTTAATTGATTATTCATTTTTACTTCTAATTTACACAAGAGGAGTTATAATTAGATTATTATTTGAAAACAAGCAATAAGGAAGGATTATAAGGCTATCTATTTGCAGTTTATTCTTAGTAGCATAGATTTAATATCTCAATTTAATTAGAACTTTATTGAGAGAATAATTAAATGTGAAAATAGTAAAATATGATATCTCAATAGCAAAATAAATAAACCATTGATTTAATCAATCAATAATACTTTAATTTATTAAAAAAGCACTACTAATTACTAAACAAACTTTCAAATTTAAAAACTAACTTATGGATAAGAAAGATGCTATACAATAGGATGAATAACCCGTAGATATATTCTAGCAGATTATGACAGATAATCAGTTTGAACCTTTCGGCACATTCTATACATTAGGTCGCCATTTCAATCCCATCACATAAGGTTAATTGTAAGCAAGCAAAAAGCACAATTAAATTTGGAAATTTATCATCTCAAA
The DNA here is from genome assembly GCA_000260095.1 of Tetrahymena borealis. NCBI lineage: Eukaryota > Ciliophora > Oligohymenophorea > Hymenostomatida > Tetrahymenidae > Tetrahymena > Tetrahymena borealis. Next base: position 52,509 of record JH651230.1, on the reverse strand, counting down.
ATAAATATCATCAAACGTGTAGAATAATATTTAAGTAATAAAATAAATTTAATATGTGAAAAAAGGGAGCATACTTATATAGAGGACGTTTCAAAAGATATTGATATAACAAATGAAGAATATTATCAAAACATTACTTGTAAAACTAAAGATGATATCTAGATTTTTAATCCTAAATTGGTGTATATTCCTCATATTGAAGATACGATTTTCAATTAAGATAATATAGTAGAATTCGAAGATAATTATCTCTACAAAAAATTAAAACTTTAGCATGCACAAGATATTACATTCAAGGTTTGAAATACTATTTATCATCAGCTGATAGAAAATTATAATTTAGCTTATTTAAACTTATCAAATTAGGATGCTTTGAGAAGAAAGTATCTTTATTTATTCAAGGTTAGGTGCTTACTCTATTAACCAACTGATTTGCTTTAATGCGAATAAAAACACAGTATCTTATTTAAATTTGAAATTGATTATTTATTATAAGATATTATTTCTTAATACTGAAATATTATAGAATTTAAAATGTATGAGTATGCTTCATTCGATTTATATCGTATGAAAGATTCCAAAAAGCTGGTAAAAAAAACATTTCTATTTCTTATAGAAAAAGGATTAGAATTAATTCAAATTAATTATAATTTATAGGATGAAGTTAATTTAACATTAGATTTTGTTATGATGACTGCTTAAATGACTAAAGAGGGTTAAAGCATAGATCCTAGATTAAATTTTAAAGAAATAGAAGTATAATTTAAAGAGATTTATATATAACTTTTTAAATTGATTTCTAAATAATTAAATAAACTAGGGAGCTAATGCAGGATATGTGAATGATGAACTATATCTAACTTTAAAATAAAGAGAATCAAATCCTACAGTAATGAAGTTTAAGATGAAATACTGTTTTTAGAGAGATTTTGCAGTCGAAGTATTTAATTTAGTCAATCATTTCTGTAAAAAATATCCAAGGAAAGCTACAACAACATATACTAATGATGATGCTAATCTTCACAAATAAGAACATGATAGTAAATTAGAATTTTTAAAAATCAGAAGGACTAAACTTTCAATAATCAAAAGTGATAATATTATTCCTCCTAAATCTCTACTTTCATACAAAGCAAGCTACAAATACAAGGATAAGAAAGTTGAAGCTAACTTTACAGTTGGGATAAATAATATTGTTATTCATTCAGCCTAGTATATGGAAGATAAATTACAGTAAATATTTACCCATATTAATAATCTATTTAACCTACTCATGAATTCTTAAATAAATACATTAATAGACCAGAACTAAAAGCAAAGTGTAGAGAGAAAAAGCTTTACGATTTTATATATCATGTTATCCCATTTAATCATTGCTACTTTTACTGTGATTAAGGGAGTCTTCCTTTCAGTAATACCTTAATTTATTGTGTTTGTAATAATTTTTAAATAAGTTTCCATAAAATCTAGATAAGCTACTTAAATTAAAACTCAACAGCTAAGATCTAGAATTTGAATTTGAAACTGAATTAGCTGTTTAGAATATTATTCGAGCATTTAAGGGTGTATAATCAGGATAAATTATGAGTGATTAGATATACATTCATATTTAGACCAAATAAAATGAAAAGTAAAAAAACATAAAAGAGAAGTTCTTCTTAGCAAAGTCCAAAGAAATTTTTAAGCTAATATCTTATCACAAATAAGTTGTTGAATAATTATAAAGTGCAAAGTAATTTTACTCACTAATTCTATATTATTTTAACTCTTAATTATAATAACATATTCCTTCTTACAAAAAGAACCTTGTTAGACTTCGAATATTATAAAGATTTTGAAGTGTGTAATTTGGAAGATGATAAACCTGAGAAAGGAAAGTTAAAAAATATGAATTCATAAAGTGAAAATATTGATAATGACGATGAAGAAGAAGGATATTAAAATAATAAGCAAGAGGTAAGTGATGATGAAGAGTATTGATATTTGGTTAGGAAAGTAAAAGGTATTTTGGTTGGAATTGTGTTTAAAAGGAGATATGTATATAAATAAATAACGAAGTATATTATAATAAATAGAAAGTTTTAATGTATAAAATAATTTATGATTTAATTTATCAATATATATATGTATATATTCTAGTTCATTAAATTATTATTATTATTTATTATAACAACTATTTAATCAATCATACTTACTTACTCACTCACTCACTTACTCACTATCTCACTCAAAGATAAACCAATTCAAATTTGTTTCCTTTTCTTCATACATTGTGCAAATATTGGGAAGAATTCCAAGCAAAGTGGTATTACGCTTTCAAATAATTTAAATTTAATATTTTGCATTCATTTGATTAAGTATTTACCTAAAGATACCAAATAAATATTTTAGAGATCTGTAGTTCCATCCGTCAATTACATACCAGGTTGTCAGGAAAGCTCCAATAAAATGAATGAATATTTCTTTTATTGATTTAAAGTTATTGATTATATTTAGAAATGAAAGTTAAGCTAAATATTAGATATTACATATCATATTGAAAAAATCATAAAATAGATTTCTGCCTAAAATGAGAATTATTATTTCAACAACTAAAAAGAATATAGTGGTGCCAGCAATTCCTCTTACCCTAGTGTTATCAGTTTATAAAATTAATATTACAAATATGTGGTAATAAATATTATTTACTCCGAGAGCGCTGGATCATAATGAGAGCCTTCTCCAATTTGTATGTTTATCGGAATGCCTGCGTAAATGTTTTACAACTAATGGCCATTATTAAATAATTTTTATCCATTAATTTAATCAAAATATGAACATCAAAAATTATTTACAGGAGAATAAAGTGCAATTGAGATTGCCAATAAATGGAATATTAAGAAAAAGAATTTTGCTGGAATAATATATCTTGTTCCTACACTCATTGATATCAATTTTAACTGTTTATTTTTACTAAAATTTCTTTAATGATATTACACACCTTCCTTCTTTAATTAATTACAACCAATTAGACTTATTTTAAATTATTGCTATGCGTAATTTTTAATTTTTTTAGAATCAAATTTTGAAAAGATATTTTGATGACAAATAAAATTTGATGTGCATTAAATAGATAAAACCGCTTAGTTTAATTAAAATATAATTATAAAAATTCAGCTTAGGTTTAAGAAAATGAATGATCATGAAAAATTATTATAAGTTATTATTAAGTAATAAAAGTAGTATTAAGATATAATTTATTATTAATTTAAATATTATAAATACAACTTAGAATTATATGTTTATTCCTTCATTAAAAATAAAAGTAATTTGATGGCATCAAAGCAGCATAGGGATCTTTTATTTTGGATAACCAATCTACTTAACGACTATATTTACATTAGTCCATTCATGTTCATATAATATTTTATTGAAATTCTCAGAATCTTGAGAATTGACTACTACCCATTCTTACAATTTATAAGGTACTTCTATACCTTTATTCATTACTTTTCCTTCTAGACTCCATAGGCACTGCTTAAATATAAAATCCTTTACTAGACAAAAAGGATTTGCATTCAATTCCCTTTTAATTTCATAAGAGTAAAAAATTAATATCAAAATTTTGACTGGACTTATAAAATTTAACTAATAGTTTTTAAAAGTCTAAAATAAATATGGAAAACAATAATTAATTACTTATCAGGGCACACTGGACATTTTAGTTAACTAATAAAATAATTATAATTAAAAGTGCCTAATCCTAACTATTATATAATGTTTTTGTTATAATTAAAGCATCTTTTATTTGAGCAAACAATATTAAGATTCAAGCCTTTAGTAACACTTTCTAATTTCGATGGTTTTCCTGAAATAATGTCTAGCATAGTCATATTCTTTTGATCAGGTTAACCTTTCATAGATATACTTTTAGCTTATGAGCGTGTTTATATATTAATAATTTTAACATAAATAATATCATTTTTTTATACTTAGTTTTAGTAAAGAGTTGTTGCGGGATTTAATATTCCTCTAGATTAAGAATGTTAGAAAGTAAATTGAATCTTGAAAGGATTTATATTTAAACATTTAGCTATTTTATTTTCTATCTCTTTAATTAGAGTATGCTGAGGTAATTATAAATCTATGAAGCTATCACTATCAATAATTTGGAAGCGAACTAAAATCAGAGTATTTGGAGCTTTTTTCAACATTTTGTATATATGAACAAGTAAGATAATAATAATAGGAGGATATTAGTTTTTTAATTATTACAATATTAGTTAATGAATCAGCTTTTATAAAATAAAAATTCTTAGTTTTAAGTAAAAGTTTATAAATTAATTTATGGATGGATATTATAAAATAATAGTAATGTATCCTGTTAGATATTAGTAAATTTAATCACAATCATAATCTACTTAAGAACTTCAATTAAGCAAATAATTGAAACTCATTAAATTTATTAAAAGAAATGTAAATATCTAAATATTTGGAATAATAAATATCCAAGAAGGTTTTGTTTCTAAAAGAATATTAACTTTTTTCTAATATTTTTAACACAAACAAATACCGTAAACATTGGGTAATGGACCTTCCTATGAAGAACCAATTTTTATAAATTTTTTCAAAACAATGAAAATCTGTTATTGGTCCTTAAATGGTCCTTATTAAGGACCATTATCCAATGTTTACAGTATTAAGAAATTATAAATGAAATTTTATACTTTAATTAATAATTTATTTAGATTATTATTAACTTTCCTTTAGTAAAACAGAATTTATTAAGATTATTCATCTATTATTATCATCTCTAAATAATAATTCCATTTTTTAGATGACTTAATTTTAAATGTTTAAGAGGATTAAAAGTTAGTTTGGAATTTAAGTATATATAATTTTAGCATTTTTAAAGGGGAAAACTTTGAAATAAAGATTTAATTATTATTATTCTTTTAAATAATTTAAATTATATTTAAGAAATATATAACATGTCATTAGTATCTTAGAGATTTTAACATATTCAAAATGATTTCTTCACTTAATTTTTCCTCTGGAATAATAGTAAGCAATAGATTCATGTAAAGAAGTCTTCTCCTTAAAAAAAACCAATTAAAAATGAGGAATATACCTATTAATATACCAAGGGTTATACCAAGTATAGTTAGATATTAAGTTAGGAAAGTAGAAATATCGTCTGATATTAAAGTAATGCTTGCATTAATATTAGAACTAAAGAGATGGACTACTTCATCTTATCTATTGAAACCTTTAAAAAAGTATATCTTGTAACAATCATCATTAAGAAAATTTTTAATTTAATTTTCTTCTAATTTATCTGTATTTGTATAATTAAAAATAGCTGGAAAAGTGATAAGGCATTTCTATAAAATTGAAGCTATTTGACTTAACCCCTAAGAGCTAGTTATATCATTAGCTTAGCAAGGAAAGGAGGTAACTATATTACAAATATTACCCTCAAACAGATTTTTAGCTACTAACCTATTTTGAGAAGGTATAGGATTTGATTCATCATAAACTAGCTATTAATTAGATTCCATAAAAGAATTTAATTAGGTCATACTATCATACAAACAATCTTTAAATTTCTAGAGATCATTAATATCATAATTGCTAATTTTCTCATGTAAATATCTATCAAACGCTTATATAGAACCACATACCTTTATTTTGTTAATTAAGATGTGAGTATTAAAAGTATTGAAATTTTAAACTACTGGGAATTTTAAAATTGAATTTTAAGTAGAAATATAGAAGATAATGAAAGCAAAGTAAACAACAGATATAATCATCATTAATAGGAGCATCCAAATCCTTCTAAAGATACTAAGCTTTTAGATAAATATTAAAGATTAAAGGTTTAAACTTCTTTTATTTGCGCTATTACCTTATTCTTTTATTTTAGATTTATTATTTACATTTCTAAGATCAAACTAATCATACTTGATCCAAAGTATGCCATTATAATTATATCTAAGCCAGTCCCATTTTTCATAATCTATTAATTATTTTATAATCAAAAATTTATTCCTTTCTATCTCTGCCTGCTCTTTATAAATTCTGCTTATTATCAAAAGGATTTACTCTTAATATTTGTTAATCTTATAAATTAAAGGGAAGAAGAGAAGACCAACAAAAACAAGAGAGATGATAGCACTTAATGATGTAGAAGTGAAGGAAGTGTTTAAATCATCAACTGTATTTTTAATACTCCCAACAAGGCTTTCTACTTGTAATGCAACATTATCAGAGAATTTTAGATAATTTTTTCTTAAAAATAAAAAACTATCTTTAATTTATATTTTGGTTTGATTATTCTATAAAAGTAATATTTTTGTTAAAACTTTCATATAAATCATATTTAATGCATAGTATTCAACTGCAGGCTTTTCATCTTAAAAAACAATATAATCTTCCTAAAAATATTCATCGGATTTTAATGACTCCCAACTTTCACTCACGATTTAACTATTATTTGTGTACTAACCATTATAAGCATTATAGGATCGAGTCTTAAAAGTTTCTGCCATTTTTAATTATGTTTAATTAGAATCATCAAGCAAATAACCATATTTTAATTAAAACTTTGCATACTCTCCCATTAAAGCTACGCTATATTGTCTTTAAAATTATCTTGGTACTCTAATAATTGAAACATAGTTTCTAAAGCTCTTTATTTTAAAATTAATTTTAAATTTAGCACTCTAAAAATAAAAAATAAATTCTTACACTCATGCTTGATTAAATGGTATTTAGGTTGACAATATTCAATGTAATAAAAGTAGTAAAGAAGATTAGCAGCACAAGCTAATATTATTTAGCAGCTACAGGCACTCTTTTCCCCAGAATAATTTCTATAATGATAATTTTAAATTAGTAAAAATAAATCTATGCAATTAAGAAGCTAAGGATAAATAAATGTACCTCTTAAAAATATACCACCATATCTAGTCTTTGTAGATGAATTAGTTGAGCTGACACTACCCTCAAATAGATTTTAATGATTTTCTTCATTTTTTAACCCTTTCTATTTGAGTAATTCTACCTAAATATTATGTTAAGACATTGAAACGTGAGTTCTATTTCTTGATGATTATTTATGAGATGCTTGATACTTTGCAATACTCTTTTTCCTTTATTTTTTCTATTTTTGAGTTTTTATCTCTTCTAGTTACCCATCTATATCTTCTTCCTATTCCAAACTCTTTTAAAATTTAAATTCTAAATTAGAATTTTCCTCAATATTACTATCCTGCTATAGTAGTAAATCCTTTGCTATATCTCCCTATATTTATTGATTTGCTTTCTAAACCAGATTTTTAAAAGTCTTTTTAGAGCTCATTACATCTTTTTTTTCATTTGATGAGACATCACTATCACCTAATAATATATTAATGTTAAAAAATTACATTTAAAACTCATAGTATAATAAATTGATCAGATAGATAGATACCTTTATCTAAGCCATCAATTGAAGGAGTATCAACTCTTTATAAACTTTCTCTAAAAGTATATGCTAAGTCATTTGGATTTTAAAATTTTGGTTTAGGAGAGATATCTTCTATATAGGAATTGTCTTGCTGTTAGATAAAAGATTTTATCATAGAGTCATTAGATAGATATTAGGAATAGTTCTAAACAAATTAACTCTTTCTACTTACCCCTTATTTTGAATCTTTTTTAGATGGAATAGGAGAAAGATCTTAGGAAGTATTCTTAAATAAAGAAGGAGAATCCAATCCCTAGGAATTCTATTTAATAGAATCCACAATATTTAAATCATATAAACCCTTTGAATTTTTAGAATTAATTGACAACTATTTTGCAAATGGATTAACATCTTTATTAGAATCATACTTTATTAAGCTATTTGAGCTTTCGCTTTTAAATTGCGAAAGAGGATATATTTGGTTTACAGAATCATATCTATTTGTGATAATATTTTGAGAATCTAAAACTGCATTATTGCTAACTATTTCTGATGAGTTTCCATTGTCTGAAACGGAAATTAGAGACTTCACAGTTTCCAAAAGCTTTTTCTCTTACATAAGTTCAATTTAAGCTTCTAAGATAGCATTTTCTAGTGCTATACTAAATTTACTAGCACGAGAATTGTTTTATAGAACTTTTTTGATGTGGTAATTAGGGTCAACTAACTTTATATAATTCTCTGAAAGTGTAAATTTTTTTAATACTTGGTCTGTCAATTTTTTAGTTTGTGATTTTTCAAACTCATCATTAATGTTCATTTTTGTTAAAAGATTTGCCACTTTCTTTTCTTTTTCTTATTAGGCTTCTTCATCTTCCTCTTCTATTGAAATAGCATCATCATCATCGTCTTCTTCATCATTTTTATTTTCAGTATTTTCGTCATCTCTGCTTTAATCATCACTATCGATATTTTATGAAGTTCCTACTAGACTTCTAAATATTCTATTCTTCACAGATTTTTCCTATTTTATTTGTTCTTTTTCTTTTTCACTCTTTTCCTTATTATTTTTATTTTACACTTTAGCTTAATTTGTTTGGTTATTATTTAATGCTTTGTTAGATATTTCAGTGAGAGATGATTTACTTTTTTACTCTTAACGATGCTAGCTAGATAGAGTTTTAAGCTTAGCAAGACTAGTAATCATTTTAATTGGTATATCTTTGAATCTTGATGAGCTAGTTTAATTGGAATTCATAGATTATCTTAAGTTCTAAAATTCTTTTGAATTCGTTAGTTAAAGAGTTGGCAATTTTGATAGTTAAGTTCCAAACTAAGAAAGCATCCCAATACTGGTTGTAGCTCCTAAATAAGTTATCATACTCTTAGTAAATTGCATTTTTTACCCAGTAACTTTTTTATTGATTGTGAGATCATGAAATTTAAGTATAAAATATGCATCTTTCTTATTTTTACCTTGACTTCTATTTAGATCAAATTGATTTAAATGGAGAGTATACTTAAAGAATAATCTAATTGTGTAGAATCTTAATTATTTTGATTCAGTGCTCCATCCTATTTTACTTCTTAACCCACGCGAACTTATACTTTAATTAGAATTCTTTTGTCCTAGATTTTTTTAAAGCAGTCTAAATGCTTAGAATTAATCTAGGAAATTTAAACTTTCTTCCTATAATAGATCAAGATCCTCCATATTAACAAATTCCTTGATATCTTTAGGGTTTTTCTTGCAATAATCAATATAGTTATTCAATTATTAAAACACTTCTTCATAGCTCTCATTTAAATTAAACCAACCTTTTTTGCTTAAATCAAGTTAAGCATTAGCCTCTCCTTCCTCAATATTCTTAAGAATTTCTTCTCTCTTAGCTCTAAAAGTCTTTAGAATATCTGCAAAAAAGAGAAAAGTGAAATATTTGTTAACAATTTATCCAGGTTATGGTACCTTTTTAACTTGACTAAATAGTTTTTGCAAAAGATTTTAGGTGATTCCTACAATAATCCCTTAGCGATTAAAGACTAAATAATCATAGGCCGAATTAATTTTTAGGATGGTAGCTGCCATCTAAAAGTCATCTTAGCTATTAAAAACATAGTCAATATAGATCTTAATTTATTAGATAAAGCCACTCTTATTTTGCATATAGCTGTTGAAGTTATTCTATATTAATGAACTTTTCCCTCTTTTTATATAATGTTTTAAAAATTAATCATGTATTCTTCCGATATAGCTAGGCATTAAATCATTGATTTTCCTCAATTAATCGGCTTCTTCTCTTTCATAACCAAAGAACTCCAAAAATTTTACATCTTTCTTAGAAACAATTTTACCAGTACTTTTGGATAAGCTAACAACTACTGTCTAAACATTTCCCTTAATGAGATTTGTAGTATGGACAAGTTCATTATTCTTTAACATATCTCTTGTTTTAAGATCTTCTCCTTCTTCATCAAGCTTCTAAGATTTGAGAGTATCATTCATCACAAGTAAATAAAACATTTACTTAAGCTTTAACAGTTAATAGCAGTCATACTATTAAACAAAATTATTTATTTACCTTAGTTTAAAATGAAATTAAGTATTCAATTTATCTATCTTTGAAGCTAATTCAAGGCATTTTTTCTGTAAGTCATCCATCGAGTTATATCCTAACAGTAACTTCTCCCAAAAATCAATCTTCCATTATATACAATTAAGGATTTGAGGAATATATTTCTCGCATATACTGTCTATAGCTAAGAGAGAATAGACAGTTAGTTCTTAATTTCTTTGACTAAATCCTAAAGCCCCTTTTGAGGATTCTACTGAACCAGTCCTTCTCCAATCAATTTAATTTTCAATAGAGTTAGATATAACTTTAGCTATCATAATAAAATAGTAAGAAGAAGAGCCCGTTTTTTTAGATAAATAGAGCTTCAACTCAAAGTAAGCTCGAGGCGAGTTACCAAAGAATTTAAAGAGAAAAGAAATATATTTTAAAGTTATATGCTCAACATCATCTCTATTATTGGTTATTTCTTTTAACTAAAGGGCCCACTAGAAGATGCAATTTATCAAATCACAGAAATAGCTAAGATCTGCCCTAACTTTTTTAATGATATAGCTTCTCTCACCTTGCTTGCATAAACACTGTTTATCTATACAATTCTACATATGGATATGCATTAATTCTATCAATTTACACTTGCTCTCTTCATTATGAGTACTTTCTAGGGTTAATTTCATAATATACTCAAGGTATAAATCAATCTAATTGACTATGAATTAAGATTTACTGCCCTTAGCAGAAAAATTACCTAAAATTATTGAATTAATTCTATACTACGATAATACTAATGCAAAGGCTTAGCAAACGATTCCAAATAAGATTATATAATAAAATAATTCATCTCCCTTTATTATATTATTTCCAAATATCCAAATTGTAGCAATCATAGTAATACAAAAATAGTAAGAGGAGCAGATAGCATAGAAGCTTAGTATTTATCTATCTCTAAAGGGTATATTCCAAATAGAATCTCCTAAACACACTATAGACAGTGCTATAGAAATCATGAATTTTAGAGTATTTGTGTAAGAATTATCTAAATAATAAACTAAACTTAAACAACATTTTAGAATTAACTAAACAGCCATTATCATATTAAACTTTCTCTTTAATTTATTAGTCTCCTCAAATTAATAATTTCTGAAAAAGAACGAAGTTATTAAAGTTGTGATTAACCCTAGTACACCGCCAATATAGCCAAATATTATAAATTAAACTGGAATAGAGCACCCATCTTACCTCATATCTACAAGAAAACTCCTCCTACCACAAAAAAGCATTCCAAAATTAATCTCCATAATAGGAATAAAGAAGATCCAATCATAGAGTGTAAAATAAGTATTTAATACTTAGTTGATTGCTTTAAATATACTCTAATATCTAGTATAAATGTACCTCTTTTTATTCCTCAAAAAAGAGAGTACACCTACATATAAAAAATAAGAATATACTACAGCTTAAACTACAATAAAAAAACCTACTGTCATAAGGTCATTTCCTTTTTAAAATATCACAAAAGTTAATGAGGCTATTTCATTTGCGCGAGAAACTGATCCTATCTTTTCATCAAAGAATTCTTTTGTTTCATAATTTGTGAGACTATATCCTAGAAGTTGTAGAAAGAAAACTAAAATGATAAGCTAATAAACTTGTACTGGAATTGTATAATTAGGTTTCTCCTCGATTATTTCTAATATCGTTTAGCAATAAGATTATATAAAAGCCAATTTCATTTATTTTTTAGCTATATTTCTTCTAGCTTTTTGTATTTTTGTTTATGGATAAACGAAGATTAAACTATCTACTCAATTAAATATTTTTTACCTATAATTTAAATTAGAAGAAACTAGTAATTAGTATTGAGTTGCTTATAGTAATTGCTTGTTTATAAGATTAAGCCCAATTAAAGGCATAAAAAGCTTATTTTACATTTTAAATTTCCTTCAGTTAAATAAATTTTTGAATACTGTTTATTTTCATATTTATTTATCAAATCAATAAAGAGAGTCTCTTCTTCTGCACAAATTCAAATCTTTTAATAAAAACCGAAATATTTTAAGTAAAATAGTATAATTATTAACTCAATTTTTTAAAATCCAAATAATCTGGAGATGGAGATTAAATAAAAAGTAAACAATCTAAAAATTTTTATAAAATATCATTAAAAGTTGTAGATGAATTCCTTAATTAACCAATTAACTAACCATTTAAGGTTAGAAATTCAACAATTTATTCTTAAATAGAGATGATTTCGAAAAGAAGGAGTTTGATATATTTTATTTTAAGGCTATATTGTCAAAATACTGATAAAAAATAGGGAATAATCTTTGATTGATAATTTCTCTACATCACTAATTTATTAATGAGATATAATATTTGATTTTGATAAATTATGGCAAGATTTTTTTAAATGCAAAAAAAATTCAATTTCTTTACAGAATTTTGATTTATTTATTATTAAACTATAAAGTATCTTATCAAAATAAGAATAAGAGAGTTAAGGTAAATAGAGATGAAGAAGATAATAGATTAAATTATAGAAGGAATATCAGGCAAACATTCCATTCCTACTGATAAAGCATAATAGATATCACATTTTAATAAGCTCTTTGAGTGCTTCCATTCCCTAGGAAGCTATTTAGAAAAGAATCAAAATATACTAGTAAAAGCTAACCATTTTAATTGATTCATAGCTAATTTGAAATTATATCTATTATAGCAATTTATAAAGATATTTTAAAATAAAATAGCCTGAATTAAAAGAAAATTATTCCTCATTAGAGAAACTATTGACAGATAGTTTAGGTTTCAATTTTGTAGATTATGCAAATTAAGATACATTTGCACGTGCAATAGGACGTGTCATAATGGCCACAATGAAATAAGATTCAGGAAAATCTTCAACCCTCCTAGATTTAATGGTTAATGGAATTAAACCAAAACTAATTGCAAAAACGTAAAATTTAATTTATTAATTATGAATAATATCTATTCTGAGCAATTCATTTAATAAGAAATATTATTTAATTATAAAAAGGATCCATTTTTCAGTTCTCATTTTTGTTTTGGAATTTAGAAAGAATATCATATTATCATATCCTTAATTGAATGAAGTCCTTTAAAATCTTCTTAAATCTTTGAAGAAAAATAATGAAATTCTATTAAGAGTTAACAGCATGAAAGTATTTAGATATCTAATAAGGGAATAAGTAAATGTAAATGCAAATAATAAAGTAGAAACATATAAACTGATAACTAAATTCATGTTTTCGGTAATATATTTGAGATTTTTATTTTAGTTTATCACTTTGAAATAGATATATCCTATGTCTCTTTAATAACAAACAAAGTCAATTTAATTTTTTATTTCTCATCATTAGGAAAAGTCTGAAGAACTTAGAAAAGAAGCAATGATAACACTAATTGATTTTTTAAAGTTTGCTGATGCTGCATTCATGGCACCAAATTATGAATCTCTATTAACTGATCTTTATAAAGTAGAATCATCACTTTATTTAGCATTTATATTTTAATAATATAATAATAATTTTAAAGTAATTAGAGGAAACTAAAGATTGGGTTTATAAAAAAGCAATTGCTGAATGCATTTAATTACTATTGGAACTATATGTGAACAGTGATATGGAAACTATTCTAAAGGATTTAAAAGCTAAAAAGGGAAAGAAAGAGGCACCTAAATCTACTCCTGAAAGTACAGAGCCAAAGGATAAATTTAAGATAATTCTTAATTTACTAACTGATCACTTAAATGAACGTAAATACACTATGTATTATTATAAATGATATTTAATATGATTAATTTTAATAAAAAGATGGAAATTTAAGATTAATTGTCATTGAAATATTTTACAATATCATCTACAAGCAAGAGAGTAACATGAGTATGAGCTTCTTTAGCAATATTTTAGAATTTTTCTTCTCTTAAATAAGCAAAGTAAATTATAAAGAGAAAGAATATAAAATATAATAAATATTTTTAAATGAAATTAGATGGCTTTTGCTTAAGCTCATGATACTTTTGTAGTCAGAGATATAATGGGCATGTTTATCATCAAGTTACTAGTATTTTTGAATAATAGATAAAAATTTGAGCTATATGATTACCTCAAAAAGAAGCTATTAGATTTTGGTAAAGCCTATAAAGAAATTTACTTGAGATATTTATAGAATCCAACCAGTTTAAATAACTAGAAAAATTAATAGAGCTTATAGCATTAATCTCTTATTGCTCTTCGTTGTTTTTATGCTCTTGTTTAAATCCTTGGATCAGACTTATTTGAATAAATTACAACTCCTAATCAAATGTGTGAACCTCTTTCTCCTTTCTTTTACTTTAATAATCCATAATTCTATCTGTTGGGTTCTCATGTTATGAAAGCCCTCTTTTCTGAGAATCCCAAATGGTAGACTAATATACTTTCTTTAATATTGAATCTCATGACTTTACACTTAGCAGAGTTAGAGTCAATGAAAGAAATTTGTAGCATCCAAGATCCATAATTTAAGCTATATGTCTCTTCTATGTAAATCTTTCAATTAAATTTAAATTACCTTGTTTTATAAATTTTGTTTATTATTTAGATATGGACACTCTATTGTCTTAGGAACTCTTCTTAAGCACATGGATTTTAACTTGCATTCAATTCCATATGATATTGCTATGACAATGTTTGAATTTGCAAAAGGGTAAATAAAAATGAAATCAACAAAATAACAAAATTAAATCGATCTTTTAAAAAAATAGTCTAGTGAAGAGTGAATACAAATCGGATGATCCTCAATCAGAAGAATTGCATTTTATTAACTCTATGAGATTTCAGGCAGGATGGACTTTACTTAATGCTCTACTCTGCTTAGATGTAAATTGGTTAAAACAAGAAATTAAATCCATATATAACATGTGGTAAGATGTATTGGGTTCGAAGAGAAAAGAAACAACTAAGCTTAGTAACTTTATAGCAGATTTAAATGCCAAGAGAAAAGCCTTAAAGGGTATTCATTACTTCCTTAAGAATTTGAATCGTCTCCACACCGAAATGGTTCTTAAATTTTGTGCAAACCTTGTGATCAACTTTTATCAATAATATATTGCACCAACTGAGAAGGAACTTGGTTTTACAGTTCCTAAGAATCACAATGACTTAATTCTAGCAAAGATTGATTTATACTCCTGTTTGAACCTCTTCCCTCCTAAAATGATTTCTTCACACATTAATGCTCTTATTTAAACATCAGTGGATGATATCTTTACTGTTAATTAAAGTGATTATACTCCTTCATTAAAAGGACTTATTGATAGCGATGATCTTAATATCGGTCTAGAATTATAAGAGAGCAATGTTAAATTTAAATTATTTAATAGCACTAATATTAAAAAACTTTAGGATCATAATATATAAATTAACGAAGATTATTTACTAACTTATGATTCTGTGTATTTAAAATATTAAGAGAAGAATTATGCATTTTCTATCCAGCTTTGTTTCTAAGAATTTGAGTTTATAGGTCGTGTACTTGCTTCTCACAGCTTTACTAGCAAAAATAAAATAAACTTACTAAAATATATGGCAAATAATTAAAGTAATATTCTTTAATTAAAAGATAATAACTTGAAACATTTAAAGCTCTAGCCTTTCTTGCTAGTTAGTATTTTCATAGCAAAGAAAATAAGAGAAGCATAATAGAAAAATAATCTTGAACCCGTAGAAGTGGAGTTGGTTTAATTCTTAAAATAAATGACAGAGAGCGGATTTGGTAGTGAAGATCATATCATAAGAACTTTAGCAGCAGGATCATATGCATTCTTAGTTGGGATCAAAACAACTTAGCCTTTTATTGAAGTATTAATCAAGTAAATTCCATTCTTTAAACTAATATAAATTAATTAATTTTAAAAATTTAAATTTTAGGGGATTATAAGAGAAGATTGTAAAGAACGAATTTAGTTCTTCTGTTATTTGTTGTGCTGGATTTATATGCAGATATAATAAGTATAAAGTTGTTGAGGAGTAAATTTTAAATATTGTAGAAGTATTTTAAAAAGCTAGTAAAAACCCAGACTAATCAACTTAACTCTGGTTAATATAATCACTTACAAAGGTATTAGAGTCCTACTAAGAAGATTCTAAAGAGATCATCCGTTCATGTTTCTTATTCATAAATATGCAACACCTGAGATAGGTTTTGCCTTTTGAGTATTTGTGGAATCAATTATACAAGACTATGTTGGAAAAACTCTTAAGATTGATTAGAAGAATTCCTAAATTGACAGAAGAAAAAGCAATCTTCTCAAATTTCTAGAGTTCTTTCTGGGAAGTTTAGCATTAAGTATTCCCTTATGTAGATATACCTTCTGCTGATACTTAAGTTTTAGCTAATCATTTACATTTAGTGTTTAGTTCTATATTTAAATCTCCTCAAGATGAAGAGAAAGCAATATCTGGTTTTAAACAAGATCTTGAATAAATTTATTCATACAATACAAGCTCTATTTAAATAGTTTTGAAAACAGTAGAGAAAATCATTAATGACAGAAAATCATAGAAAAATTAGAAAATAGGTAAAATTTGTTTCTATTAAATGAAGATTAATTTAAATTAACTTTTTCAAATTTAGATAAGGATTATTTGCTCAACCACTTAATTAGAAAAATGAATTATTTCAATACAAGAAAGGATTATTATATTGCTGAAAACATTGAAGTTTTATATACAAATTTAATTGAAGAGAAAGAAAAGCTCACTAAAGCAGCTTGCTAGAAAAAACTAGATATCTTTACCTTCATCTTATTTGGAGAATCATTCGAAATTAAGCAGTAAGCTGATGATGAAGACAATGCACCTAAGAAGACTAAAACAGAATAACTCTACTCTAAGGAAGATTAAATTGATATTAATTTGAGAACAAAAATATTTGTTTTATCGTGTGTTGAGAATTTCTTAAGAGAATGGGACTTAAAGGAT
The DNA here is from genome assembly GCA_000260095.1 of Tetrahymena borealis. Classification (NCBI taxonomy): domain Eukaryota; phylum Ciliophora; class Oligohymenophorea; order Hymenostomatida; family Tetrahymenidae; genus Tetrahymena; species Tetrahymena borealis. The sequence continues at coordinate 35,527 of JH651230.1, read as the reverse complement.
GTTGAGCAATCTTAAAGAGTCAGTTTCACAGGAATTATTTTTAATTTTATTTTCAAAATTGTAACCTCTTCTCATGAAGAATTTAGAGCTCCTGGTATGCAAATTCTCATGAACTTCTTAGCAGTAAATAAATTGAAATTCGATAATATATTTATATGTAATTAAAAAACAAAGAAAATAAAAAGAATGACAGACGAAGGTGAAATGATTACTGGAAAGATCAATTATGAGGATTAAAGAAATCTTTTACTTAAAGATTATGCTGCTTAAATTGATTCAGTTGTAAGTTAAAATATTAAGAAGGAAAGTGAAAACACTCCTGAAGTTAATATCTACACTTTCTAACTCTTGTCAAAATTCTTCAAAATTATTCTAAATTCTGATATTGGATTTATTAGAAAATTGATTAATTTAGTTTCTAAGCCACTCTTAAATAACATCAAAAGTAACTAAATTGATCCAAAATATGTTACCTAATATTTTACAATTTTAAAAAAGTAACTTTCTAATCATTCTACAGTGAAAAATCAACAACTTCTATTTAGATCAGAAGAATAGAATGTCTGTCAAAGATCTATATCTTTATCTAAAATAGAGTTAAAAACAAAGAACTCTAATCTAGTCTTTTTGGAGTATTCCCTCCAATGTAAATACTTTTATTTTTTAACAATTAATTTAAAGATAATTTATTAATAATTACAGTTTATTGATGTACTTATTGTAAAATGTTCAAGCAGCTATTCTAGATACCTCAGTTGTATTGGCTGCCAGTAGAAAATAAATTAAATCCTATAACAACTATTATTTGATTTATAATGGTGTAAAGACTTCATATGATGTCAAAATGCACTATTATATGATGGCAAACTTTGTTAAATATTATTTAGTGCTCAGCGAAGTAGTCAAGAATCTTCAAATTGATAATGAAGAATAAAAAGATCTCATCAATAAATTAAAATCAAATGAAAAATATCTTAACCATGGACCAAAAATGAGTCATATTTCATATTCAACTCTTCTTTTCTAATTGTGCTCAAATACAAGTATAGATTAGGAAGAATAATACATAAAGAAAATTCAAACATAAATGTTAGATATATCACTTTTGAAAAAACTAAACCACAAGTTGTAAATCTTGGGAATCATGAAATAACTTCTATCCTCTAGAATGAATGAATTATTAACTGATGAATAGCCTGCTCTTTTTAATAACGCCAATTAAAAAGTATAAACAGTTTAAAAAATATGCTTTGAAGAATTATTTTAGGTATTAACTATATATCTCGATTATGGGTTACTAGATTTTGATTAACTTTGCATAGATATAGCAACAATCACTGTTAAAGCTGGAAATCTATTATCTCAATCAGTATTAAACCAGATAGAATAATTGTTAGAAATAATATTGGCCAGATATTTAGAAAAGAAAATAAGCTCTCAAAAAGATAGTCTCACTTATTTGAATATTATCAAATCTTCATTTATTTTAAAACTAAGCATCCTAAAAACATTTAATCAAATCCCAATCTTAGCTGAAAAGTTCACTTTCTCTGCTTATATCCTATTTACAAAACTTTGTTATCATTTCAATTACATTGACATCTTTCCCTTGAGAAGAGCATTCGCTACAATATGTAAACATTTTTATCAGTCTTATTAAATTCAATATTTAAAATTTATTTTTTAAATTATATGAAGTGAAAGATAAAATTCATTCACTTCCTTAAGGAGAAGAAAGTGATAAAGCTATCTAGTAATGTGTCGGATCGCTAGTGGATTTATTAATATTTGAAATAGACAAGAATGCAAGTAATACAGAAAATAGATTGTATTTTAGCATATTGAATTATTTCTCTATTCATGATGTTCTTGTTTCTAACATCGAAAGGTTAAATGCAACTACTCAAAGCAAACTAAACTCTGGTTTTTCAATATGTGTAACTTAGGTGATGAATAACTTCTAAAATATCATATCATTTTTAGCATATATTAGAAGTGTTTTCAATGAAAATAAAATTTTAGATGATTAATTAATTAGCCCAATCTTCTTTATTTGCCAAAATGTAATGTAAAAACTCAAGATTACACTTTCTTAGGGGTAATAATTAGATGAATAGTTAAAGAATGCAGCTGTTGAAGTCTTAAAGATATTTTTACTTATAAATGTTCATGCTAGTGACTAACAGAAGAAAAATTGCTTTGAATATTTCTTAAGATTCTTCATGCTATTTGTAAACTAAAGATTCTCCTAACCTGATACTGTTGATATACTTTAATTAGTTAATTAGATATTAAAGCACTTGGTTTCTTCAGTATCCCTTCAAGATATTAGTATTATCATTAAAACTCTTCCTGCTAAATTACAATAAATCTTGTAAAATCTTTTAAAAGCAGATTCAAGAGTAATCTAAGCATAATAATAGGCAGCATAGTAGCAACAGTAATAGTAGCAAGCATAATCAAAACCAACTCTACAACTCAAAACATTTGGATGAAAAGATTTCCAAAATTAAAAACAATTAATTTTAATTAAGTAGAAATCAATATCTGTTTTTTATTTAATGTAAAAGTAAATATAAAAATACAGCTATTTTTCAAAGAATTTTCATATATTTTTTTATTTGTTAAAACTAATTAATTATTTTATGTTATCTTACCCACCAACATAAATATAATAAATATATTAATTTTCATTAAAAAATTCATAAATTCAATATGTAAACAAATTTAATCATCTAAACATATATCTCGATTGTAATTTAATTAGAAATTTAATATATAATTACATTGTTTTTTAGAAAATATGGAAAATTTAATAAAATGCAAACTCACTCACACTTATTTTAATATTGTATCGCTTATTTTAATATTGTATCACTATTCTTTTATCATCTTAGCAATGAAATACTATTCATACATTTAAAAATTATCAAAGCCTTTATAATAGAAATAACCTCTACAACCCAAAATATAGCAAAAGCGTGAGTTTTCTATTACACCATCTTTTTATTTGTAGCTGAATATATAATTTATAAAAAACAGTGCATCTATAATACTACTTAAAGCTATGCAAAATAGAATCTCTGATACAAAAGGAGTTAGCTTAAAGTTGTCGTTAAGGTCTTGATCATCTTTAATGTAATATATTGCTCTTAAGCAAGCTCCAATTTAAAATATTCCTATGAATAAGTATAATGCTATGAATACACATCTAAACTAATTTATCTAATCTATATTTATCTTTTATAAATTTTTTGTGGAGGATGCAAACACTCCTGTTAGGCATCCAAAGAAAAAGTAAGGTAAAAAGTAACTAATTAATAAGCAGGGGATTGCTCTTGTAAAAGAGAAATTGAAGATAATATTTTGCAACTAGTATTGATTTTACTCTCCAGATGTCGAGGGTATCATTAGAAGATTGGTTGTTACCAAAATGATAATTTAGCAAATGAAGAAGAAGCATTTAGTAAAACGACTGGAAAATATTTTTTCATCATAATTAAAGAGAGCGTAGATTTAGAAAATATTGAATTTGGAAATAAAAAGATAAGAATCTACAACATTTTCTATCATATGAATATAGCTTTTTTTATTTGAGATTTCATCATTTACCATAAGAAGCAGCTACTCTAAATTTAGATTTTAATCAAAGTTTTAATCTGATACTCTAGCTTTCATAAACTATATTTCTTATTCACTCAGTTGTTTGTGTTTCCTGCTGCTATTTTTCAAAAGAAGTTTAAATTAGAATTTTTCTTCATTTTAATTTGATTAATTCATTTTTTATTTTATGATTTTCTATAATCTATTTGATTAATTTTTTGGAGATTCTAAATCCACTAAACTCTCTTCTTTATCTATTTTATCCTAGTTTAATTCTTAAAGGAATTAATTATTCAGAGAAGAATCCCTTTTTCTATTTTTTGGCACATCCTTTTCTTTTAGGAAGCTATAAATGTCAGCTAATGTTTGACTTCTTTCTTCTTTCATTTAACTTTCATTACTGCTTATTAGATTTTGCTTAAAATCATATCCATTTTACTTTTATTTGTTGATTTTTTCTATTAATTAATCTCTTATTTCTAATAGAGCCTTTAGATTTCTATCAGCAATGATCTTTTTTTGGATTGAAGATATGAATTAATAAGCTTTCTTTGTTTTTAAATTATTATCATCTGGTTTAGATTGTAAAGCTAGTTCCATCATATTTAACACCAATTTCTTCTCTTCCTACTCTTTCTCTATTTTATTTAGGATAGTAGTTTTCTTTTTCTTTTTAACCTCTCCTTCAAATTGATTGATTAAATTTTCATTTTGTTTTATATTGTTTGCTAAATTTTTCACCTTTAATACATTTTGAATTGATTCCTCTATTTTTTAAAATGAATTTATATTTCTTAAATAATTTAAATTGATAATAATTACATCTTGGATTCACTCTTTTTGCTTTTTTATCATCAATAACATTATCATACTATTCCGTTTAAAGTAACATTTTTTATTCTATTGCAGTTTTTTGTTTTTTTATCTTTATGTCCTAAATAAAGTAGCCATTATTTTATTTTTGTAAATTGTAAGATTTCTATTAATCAGGTAACAAAATAGGAGATATTATATTTATTTATTATTAGTTTTTTAATTAATCTTCAATTTAATCTTCTTATATTGCTTTAGGCTGCTAAAACTCTATATCTTGTTCTATTAAAGCTTCCTCCGTATTTGCAATCTCAGTTTCTTTTGTTTAATAGTCTGATAATTAATCAATTGTAGTTTTTTTGAATACAAATTCTTTTTATGAATTAGATGGTAGTTTATTAAATATATTTTGATCAAACTATTTTAAATTGGAATTTATTTTGTGTAATTTAATTATTTATTCTGAATCTTTGTTTTCTTCACAATCATCCTCTTCAAGTTTACCATCTTCTTCTTTAATTAAATTCTCAATATAATTTTCTTTTGTCTCAAAAAATTATTTAAATTTATCAATTTAAGCTTTATTTAAAATAATATGAGAGTTTCTTGCTTTAGTATTCTATATATTTGCATACATATTTGCAGAAGAAAGTAATCTTGCTTCTGTTGATTATGTCTGGTCACTTTCTTGAGGCTCTGTAAAATTTAAAGTTTTTTATGAATCAAAAAAAGTATTTGAAGCTTGATTTTCTTGTTTAGGAGTAGAAAATATTGATTTTTTCAAAGGTATAAATCTTTTAAATGATGAACTAAAATCTGCAGTTTATTCTTGCTACAAAGTATTTGAGAAAGAAGATAGACTTATCATTTAAGATTAAGGATTAGGGCTGCTTGAAGCGATATTAGACTTATCAGTTTAGATACCAAAATCAAATTTTGGATTTTATTAAATGGTATTAATTAGATTAAATTCTAAGATCTATTTTTAATCATTTTCTTTTAGTTATTGCTTAAGAGACAGTTGAGATTAACTTTTAGGATCTTTTTCAAGTGAGAATTAATACTTTAACATTTTACACTTTCTCTAATACTATTTAATTTTTGATAACTTAAGTTTTTTAGCTTTCTTAGCTCTACAATCATGAGATTAAGTCTATTCTAGAGCTTTTTAAAGTGTAAATTCAAATTATTTCTTTTAGCGACTATTTAGTTTAATTAAACTGAAGCGGATAGGAGCCCTCATTATTGTAGGAAATAAGAAAGTGAAAATAACTAATATATAAAATATTATGTGAACCTCTTCGATAATTACTGTATTATCTACTACTGCCTCTTCAAGTTTATCTACTTTATCTAGCTAGATTTTCTCTTCGTCTATACTTTAATCATCATCATATTATTCATCTTCTTATAAAATTATTATATTCTATTTCAAGAAATTTAAAGCTCCCCCACTTTAAATTATGTTCAATTAATTCGTTAAACTTATTGATCTTTATCCTTTTGATACATTAAGATATTAATAGTAAAAAGTTTCTGATTTTTATAAAATAATACCTATAACTAATGAAGGAAGCTAAGTGACAGTTATTTTTTAAGATTAATTTTATTTTAACATTTAATTTCCTGTATTCATAGCATCTACAATCTCTACTAAGCTAGGACCAATTTTATTATTAACTGGGGCATATTAAGCAGTAAAATCTGTTAAGTGAATGCAAGAACAAATCACATTTAATATTGTTTCTTTAACAAATGTACATCCATCATTCTAAATTAATATAAAATTGATATATTTGTATTAATAAAATAAAATAAATGTTATTTGGATATTTATTTACTTTAAAACTATTTGTATCTGGATCATAAAAACTACAAACAATAGAGCCTGGATTGCTTGAAACTGGTGAAGGTAATAACTTAGGAATAGTTAGGATTATAGGTTATTCTAAATTATTTACAGGTACCTCATTACCATTATGAGATATTTATATAGAAACAGTTTTACTAATTGCATTAGGATTTTCTCTTGGGTTTTTCTTCCATTATTGAGCTTAAATAACTTATTTTGAATTTATTTAAATGATATCTGTAGGGAATGAAACTGTTAATTCTCCAACGCTGATTTGTATATTATTTTAATTGGTTGAGCTCTGTGTATTTCCTTACAATATTCTTCTCCTTCTTTTTTAAGAAGATTATGAAGAACCTCCTTTAATTAACTAAGGAAATAGAAGTGACTGACTAGAATCTGACTAAATAATAAGCTTCTCCCCAAGATTAAGATTTGAAGATGCTTTTAATTTGACCTAAAGTATGAATTCTAATAAAGGGGTAATATCTAAACCAACATCCTTCATATAAGCTGATAAAGCAGAACAACTTTTCAAAATAATCTAACTTTCAAGTTAATCAATATGATTCTTTGATAAATAAGGAGCTGTAGCATTTAAGTATGAGGTTATTAAAATAGAAACTGGAGTTGTGTCTAAGTAGTAAATTGATGAATAATAACTTATGTTCTCTATAATTTAAATTACTCTAAAATTATCGATTTTACTTAATAAAGGTAAAATTAAAGACATAGTATTTTTAATTAAATTAAATTAATCAGATGTCCATTCACAATTTTTTCCATTAAATCCCTCATTACAAAAGCAGCTTTCTTTAAAAAGATTATTGTTTGCGCACTGTCCATTTCCATAGCAATCTATCTTACTATCACAATTTGATAAATCGCTCTTGCTAATTCCAGATTGAGTAGCAACATTTCTAAGATTTATCTGAGCTTTTAAAGTATCTTCCTTTGTAGTGTCTCTTGCAATAAGAATTCTCAGTAAAAAAGAATAATTATATACTAACTATTAGATATCACTAGCTGATTTTGTATTCTTAATTTATTTTAATAACCCCTATAGTGTAGATTTGTAATCTGTAGGTTTTTAGTAACCCTTTAATTTAATTAATACATATTTATAAGCAGTATCAGTGTTATCATCATCATACACCTTTAATTCGCAAATAAGATTGATATCTCTTTCAATTGATTAGAAGATATGAGCTATTGTAAGTGATCCATCTAATACAATATGTTCATAAGATCTAAATAGATTTTCTTTAACAAAATCAAATTTTTTCTAACTATCAGAAGAATCTTCCACTACTAAATCTTACTGAATTCCTTGAAGCTCATAAAAATTGATGTCAAAATAGAGCTGCTAAAAATATACCCAATCTTAAATTTAAAATATAAATGAAGTAGAAGAATCTCCTTCTGTTTTATCAACAGAAAACTTTCCTATTTTAATAACATCTAGAGTTCTCAATAAAACATTATCATTAACTTCATTACCATCATTCAAGATGACAGTTATTTTAAAAACATAATAGTTTTAAGCTATTTATGAAAAATAAAACAAATTATTGCTAGAAATATTGAATCAATATATTTTACGCTAAAGCAGTATGAATGGAACGAATTACGTGAGCGAAAATGATTGAATAGATTCAAAGCTATCAACAAAGCTTTTTTCACTTGTTTCTATAATATCCCATTAAATTGAGAGAGGTATAGCTTTTGAATAGAGATCTGCCTTTATTTCAAAATCTTTACTTAAAGAGATAACTTGATTATTTTATGCGTTTTAAATCCTTACACTAGATTCAGGTTAATACTAGCAGTTTCTTTCTTCGTTTAAAATGAAACCTTAAGGGCATTCTTTTAAGCAATTTCCTTCATGCAATATATAATGCTAAGCACATACTTTGCAACCTACAATACAAAGATTACAAATAAATGAATCCTCTTTTTCAAGAATATATCCAGGAATGCAAGAATCTCTACAAGCATTAAGGCTAGTGTGGTAATAATTCTTTATCAGTTAAATAAAATTTATGGTAAAAATTAATGCATAAAAACAAATTACTTCTTAATTGCATTCAATACATTGATCTTAAGTTGGCCCAAAACATTTCTTACACTTTGAATTACAAAGCTGACAACTTCTTGTTTTACTGTCAGGGTAATACTACTCAGGACAAATATTGACACATTCTTTATTATTTAAAGTGTAAAGGTTTAGATCACATTAGTAATTTTAGCATTTTTTATTCACTCTGTCTATATATTTAGCTGTAGTAGGACAATTTTCTACACAAGAATTTGTAGTATAGTCCTAATATAATAAACAATCTTCAACTTTAATACAATCAGCATTAGTGCCATAAAGTAAATAAAATTGGCTTATGCATTTTGTGCAAACACTTTATTTCAAATCAAATGAATACTAACATTTCGCACATGTTTCATGACAAAGACATTACTGATTAATATCTCTCATCTTTTTATCTGGGCAAGGTGATACACAATATTTGCTATCTAATAAAGAGTAGCCTAGAATTTTTTTATATTTATCATTTATTAATTGATTTTACCATTTATCAATAAATCTATTTGTTTGTAAATAATAATTACCTTTTTGACATGCTGTACACACCTAACCATTATAGCAGCTTACACATGTTTCTGGGCATCTTTAGCACCTATTTGTTTATAGGTTAAGATAACTACCATCTTAACAACTTAAACAATTATTTTCGGATGGGCCATAACAATTTTTGCATTAATTTGAACAAAGATCACATTTTCCTAAACTTTAATTATAATAATATCTACTAGGGCAACTAATACAAGTATTTTTTGCAATATCAGGTTATACTCCTTATTAGCATTCTGTGCATTCGTTATTTGATGCACCAAAGCATTTTGTACAAAGTGAATTGCATTGTATACAGCTACCACTAATTATACTGCTTGCAAAATAATAGCCTTCTCTACAACTTGTGCATGATTTGCTAGAGTAGGCATTACAAGTTAAGCAACTTTCATCGCATTTTAAGCATTTAAATTGTGTATAATCAGAAAAATAACCAGGTTTTTCACACTATTATTTACATTATTCGTCTTCTAAAAAATATCCTTATAATTAATAAAAATATGTTATAATAGTTATAATTAATAAGTTAACTAATTTTACCAAATTAGCATTCTTAACATATAGACAATGATAAGCATTTAGCACACATGATTTAGCAAGGTAAGCATGTATTGTTAGAAAGATAATACCCGTCAGGGCACTCTGTGCATTAATCCTAACTAATCATACAATTTTTGCAATTTAAGCTACATGGTATACAAACTTAATTAGAATTCATAAAACCCTCAGGACAGCTGTCTACACAAGTGTCTATAAGCAAAGAGTATCCATTTATGCATTAGTTACATTAAATATCTGAAGTACAATAAGAGCAATTAATTTGACAAGGTTAGCATGTGTTATCTTATAACTATTTATAAAATCCATCAGCACATTAATTACATTTGTTTGTATTATCTACACATTATTAGCAAGCTTAATTGCATTTAACGCATAGACCATTAGAATTGTCAGCATAATATCCTGTCAAACATATAGGAACACAGTCATTTGTAGTTGCTGTAACTTTCTAAATTAAGAAAGGATTTTTACATCTCTAACATTATTGATTCGATCCTCCAAAGCAAGTGATACAAGTAGTATCACATTTGAGACAGGTACCCTAATCTAAATAGAATCCGTCTACACAATCTAAACATATAGATGAACTTGAACAATTATTGCAAGGAAACATACATTTAGAGCATATTTTTTAGATTGAATCATAATAATAACTATTTTAGCAATTACTAATACATTTTCCATTAAAGAGAATAAGTGAATTGCATTTCAGGCAGTTTGTCTTAGATGAACAAAGAATACAGTCACTCATTCCTAAACCTTAGATTGAACACGATTAGCACTCTGTATTATTTACTAAAACATACCCAGGATTGCATTTAGAACAATTCCTAGATGATGCATCTGAACATTCAAGGCAAGCACTATTACATACTTTGCAAATATTACTCTAGAGATCTCCATAAAATGCTATTCATTTTAAAATTAATATTAAATAATTCATTTTACTCACACAAAAATAATATAAACAATAACAGATTTAAATTACTTGGAGGGCATACAGCTAGACATTATCCACTGAAAAGGAAATAGCCCGTTAGACATTCAGTAGATACTACCATATTTTAGGAAGAATTAAATTAGCATTAGTTTGCCTAACTTGGGCAGGGATTACATACACCAGACAGCAAGTAAAAACCATTATTGCATGAGCTGCAAGTATAACTATATTTTCCTATACACTAAAAGCAACTTAGATCGCATTACTTGCATGTTCTGGTAGAGAAATCCCCATAATATCCTTTTCCATCTATTACATCACAATTTTTGACGCATTATTTGTTTTACAAAAAGTAATTCCTAGAACATTTTAGACAATTTTAGCCTTCTGAACCATAACATATATCGCAATTATTGCTGCATGGCAAACAAGAAGTTCCAGAAATATAATACCCTTGTTAACAATATTGGCAATTTGTTGATGAAGTACACGAAAAACATTCAATTGGACATTAAACACATTATAAGGTATGGTCAGATTATTACTGAATATAGTATTAGCTAGGACATCTGTAGATGCATTAATTATTGTATAAAACTTGAGGTTATTTACATGAGAGGCAGCTATACTCACTTAGTTTATTACAAGTAAGGCAAGAAGGATCACAAGATAGGCATATATTATCAACAACTGTGTATCCATCAATACAACTTAAGCAATTATTATTGCTAGAAGAAGTGCAGGAAGTGCAATTTTATGCACATTAAGAACATTTTTAAATGGTTTTATTGGTTTAAGGATCCACTTATATATCTAAAAAATATCCAGGAACTTCATTACAGAGAATTGTACAAATAGAAATTTATGGAGTAGGATTAAATTGTATAGTATCTTTAGCACATTAAATACAATCACTATTTGTAGATTAGTTACAAGTTAAGCATAATTTATCACATTCTTCACATAAATTAGACACATTATTATAATAAAAACCATCATGGCAAGTAACACAATCTTTATAGCTTGGTCCAGTGCATTATCTACAAGTATAATCACATTAAAAGCATTATTATAAATCAGTATTTAAATAGTAAAATTCAGATGGACATTTATCAAAACATTATTTTGTTTCTTTAAAATAGACATAACCATTTAAACAAGTTAAGCAATCACCATCTTCAGTACATGTTAAACAAGGTTGCGGGCATCCTTCACAATACGATTATTATGTAATTTGGTTGTATTTTTAAAAAGAAATAGAAGGAGGACAAGAAATTACGCAATAAGTTTAAAATGAAAGATAAGGATCTAAACATGTTTTACATGAACTCTCATTTGCTGAAAAGCAAGTCTAGCAAGGATGAATACAAGGCAAACACTAAATACAGGAGAATTAATCAACACATACTGTATTTTCATCATATCCTAACCCAAATCCTATCTAAGTGCATCTACACACTTTCAAAATAGGATCTAATGCAGCATTAGGAGGGCATTCAGTGCAATCTGTTTCTAAAGGGCCATTACATTTAGTACATGTTTCATGACAAATAATAGTAGATATTTTTAAATCTCTTAATGCAAATGAAATATCTTCTGTAAATGAAATCTGCATTTAATAATCAGCAACATTTAAGTTTGATTCTTATATTAAAAATTCATAGCTGTAAAGAGTACTATCTAAGCAATCTTATTTAGGGATATTAATAATTTTATAAAATGTTTGATCAGAAGCAATACTTTTTAAAAATAAATTGCAGCTGTAGCATTCACCACTATAGTAAATTCTAAAGGATACTAAAATAGTTTAATGAGGTTGTAAATTAGGTATTATAACTAAAGTTTGCTTATAAAAAAGCCCAACCATTAAATATTCTAATATCCCACATTTATAAATTTTATCATCACTGAGTGCAGGTGTTAAAAAATATTAGCTAATATATTCTGGAGTAAAATTATTTACTGAGCTAAACAATAACTCACCATCATTTTTTTAGCTTATTTCACAAGTTTTTTTAAATTCATCTTAAATAACCAATGAATTCAGCATGTTACAATTTAAATAACATTATCCCTTATAAAGATATAACCCTAAAGCACAAACAACACAATCTTTATTAGATGGACCTATGCACTCAAAACAAGAAACATCGCAAGATAAACATTTTTATTATATCTCATCTTTATAAAATCCAATATCACAATCATATACACATCTTGTTTCATCGAAAAAATAATCTGGATTACATTTAATACAATCCCAATAAGAAGGTCCACTACAAGTTTAACAAGCACTATTACATTTAAGGCACACAGCTTAAGTAGAACTTATGTCATAACTAAAATAGTACCCACTATTACATTAACAATTTCCTTTACTATTTAAATTTGCATTATCTTTACATTATGAGCATTTTGTTTTATCTGAAGACAAATTTGTGCAAAGTGGGCTCAATCTTTCTATTAAATAAATTTATAAAATAAATAATGAGGGCATTTAATAATACTTTTGTTAAAATTAGTTTTTATTATAAATTTATTGAAAATTCTTAGAATATTTCATTTAAAAAAATAATATTTTTAAACCCTCCTAAATTAAAAAATTAAAAATTACTAAATGATAAATCTATTTATCCCATAGAAGCACTCTATTAATCGACTCCTAATGCCAAACTTGCTTTAAAGACTAAATTAATATTTCCATTATCTTTATTATATGTTATAGACTCGTTGTAAATGTTATCTTGATAAGAAGAATTTCCACATGAATTTGAAGTGCCTTTGTCAGTAGCGTAAGAAACTGCCATGATAAGAAGGTCAGATTCAGTTATAGTGATTTTATCTGTAGGTTAAAATTAATCGATTGATAGGATTTAAATCTATATTTAAACCCCATAATGATAGCTTTTAAAATTATTGAAAAAATAATTAAAAGAGTAGAATTAATTTTAAGTTATTTATGGTGGATAAGTTGATCCAAAGCATTCTAACACATTTTCAAATGGAATAGAGGATTACCAAAAATCAAAATATTAGACTACTCTTCCTTCAACAAAATTAGAAAATACTTTATCTTATTTCTTTACACACAACTATTTATTTATAGATAGGTCTATTCCATAATCTATATTACAACCAGACTGACATTTTCCATCTTATAGGTAAAAGCCATCCTTACATTATAGACAATTGCCAGTAATATCTTCACATTTTGCACATTAATTAACTAAACAGATTTTACAATCAAAGCAAGGAGGAGAATAACAATTATTAAATTTAACATATTCATCTTATTAACAGGCACATTAATTTTTTATCCGTAAAGAATAAGTTGAAAAACATTTAATACAATCAGTGGCTAAGGGTCCATTTGAGCAAGATATACATGTACTATGGCATTTTTAAACTTTAGCTTAAACATTTCTTATAGCAATACCTATCCCAGAAGTTTAAATTGTCAATGAAAAATTTGAGCTATTATCTAATATTTCATAACTTACAAAAACTAAAGTTAAAGGATTATTAGTATTAGAACATATATTTGATCCTTCTTTAATCACTTTACTTTAGACTAAAATAGCCTCCTAACCATTTATTCTTACTGATAAGTTAGTTAGAATTTATGAATTAAATAGAGTTACATAGAAACTTATTTGTTTTTTATAATTTGCTGGTAGATTTGTCCATTATGTTTGTATATTTTATCCAATAGCTAATGAGCTATCCCCAAAGAATGTATAACCTTACAATGGAGAATCAATAAAACACATTATATATTTATCAGTTAAAGTATCCTAACCTTATTTTATAAGAAAGCCTTCATTTGAAGAGAAATAGCTTAATGACAGTTTAGGGAGAATCAAGTGCTCATAAATATCAAAGGTTAAAACGCATAATTTATTAACCTCATCTTCATGTTACCCTTCAGGACATATGCTTACACATTTTTATTAGCTAATTAAATAATATTATTAAGGACTACAAGGTTGGCATTAGTAGTTTTAATCCAATTCAAATCCAGTTCTACAGACTTGGCAAGTATCTTAAGACATACATTATTAACAATTTTCTTTGCAGTAATTACATCCTTTAGTATTAACATCAGGATATAAGCTGTTTATTTCTCCTAATTCATTTTTCCATCCTCCCATTTCAGCACATCCATCAACATTTATACACACACCCTCAAAGAAGCAATTATGCCCACAATCAATCTGTAAATTAGGGTCAATATTAAAAGTATACAAATCCTTTAATGTATTAATATTTTAGAGTGAAGAACTTAACAAACTTATATTATAATCGGTTTCGAAAATATACTAAGAATTGACTAAGCTATCTATATCAGTTTGATATATTAACTTTAAAGTACTCACTTATCCTTAAAAAGAACTATAGTAAAATGGGGTTTAAGTCTTACAAGCCACACATACTTATAGCTAGGTAATTCTAGAATCAATTCCATTATCACTTGCTAATTTTATATACTAGAGTGTATTTTAATATATTTCTTAGTATACAAAATATGATATTTTAGTTTTGTATTAATATCCGAGACCAAAAACAGACCATCTATTGAGATAAGAATACGTAAAAATTTGATGCACTTTCTCTTCCTCATTCAAATTATCCATAATTTGTTTTAACTCTAGTCCTTTATCACTTATAAAATACAAATTTAAAAAGTTATACCACTCCCCTTATACACTAACTGTAATTAGTGGTGTCTTACTTTGCCCTTCAAGAAATTAAGTTAGCTTAAAATACCCAATAACTAGAAAATTAGAAACTCCGTCTTCATCAATGTCAAATTTAATGTCATTTGTTTAAGCATTAGTAATACTAGATATAATCGACTTCATTTTGTAACCAATAATTAGATTATGCACAATAGGTCGTGGAGATTGGAAATTTACTTGCTAATCTGTATTGCAGAAGCCATTAAAATTAAAAGATTAAGGATTCTCTGTTGCACTGTCTAAAGGACAAACCAAACAAAACTAGAAGTTACTATTTCCAATAGATGAAGAAACAAAAAGATTGCAATTTGACATAATTATTTCATATTCATCCTTACTCATATCAGTTGGAAGAACTAAATAGGCATCTTTAAAAAAGAGAAGATCTTCAAATATCAGCATTTTTCCATTAGAAATAACATTAGTGAGGGCGCCAATTTCAAAATATTTATCTAGTTATAATTAGCTGTCTATCAAAATAGTCCCTTTCATTACATCATCGACATAGTATTTACATTAAGTTTATTTAAGAAGATTGCCAACCGCTCTTATTTCAATAGAATGACGATGTGCACTATCTCCAAATAATAAAGTTGAATCGCTTACTGAATTTATTTGAATTTTCAAAAATAATCCTAAATTGGTGATCTTCAGGATAATGACTACATTAAGGTTATTAGAACTCAATAAAATAATATCGTTTTCTCCATCATCAATGTTTATATCATATTTAAAATAGAAACTGAAAATAAAAATACTAGTACCATAGCTCTCAGGAAGAGTTATTACATTATTTTTGTTAATTATATAATTATAGTAAGTCTATTCAGAGTTCTCTAAAATAAGTAGATCGTTTTATAATTAACTTTAAAGTTTACCGTTAATTGCTTAGTTAATGCCTAATCTTACCTAATTACTTATTTAAATTATAAATTGTTATAGAAACTTAGGAAATGGAAATTTCTTTACCTGAATTTAGTTGTGGGTATATAATTAAGTCTTTGATTCTACTAGTTAATATATTCCTTGAAATCAAAGTAGTATAGTGGTTAGGTAGGAGTTTTAAATTAATATTAAGAGATATAATCAATGGAATACTCTTAATCAACAGAAAAATGGAAATATACATCCTTCTATTTTGAGCAAGAATTATAGAAACTTCTATCTGAATTAGAATAGTCAATATTTAAAAATGCCTCTGGTTAAGAAGATGCAATATTTACACTGCCTACATTAATTTCTAATAAATATTTTGACTCTAAGGAAACGTCAGATATTTGTAAAAACCCTTTTCCACTCTCTTGATAGAAGATTATAATTGCATTTCTCCATTTGTTTTAATAAGAATCCTCAAAATTTTAAAAATTTTGATTTACAAAATCTGTATTCCCAAGAGCGCTATTAAATAGTATGAATTAACCTTCACCATTATGCCAAAACCCTAATAGGTTTTCTTACTATGATAAATCGCTTTCTATTTAAATATTTTAAGGAGAACAAAAGAAAAATAAAAAAATGTTATTAAATTGAATTAGTACTATCATAGCCTGAGGTTATCCCTATTTCATATTAGAAGTTATTTTAACCTCCCTAATAATAATACCAGAGTCCAAATGAAATTGTTTTAAATGATGAGAATGAATCTCCCATAATGTTCTTTAGAGCCCAACCTCTTCGTTAATTTAAATCAGATGCTATTGTATCATCCTGCAACTAAGTACATGAAGATACTTTAAATTCTTTGCGTATTGGTATGATATCTAAACTACACTTAATATATGTTATAAATCCTATTAATAGAAAGAGTAACTTGATGCAAATCTATTGAGAATTTTATTTCTAATGCATAAAAATTTTTTCTACTTTAACCATTTCTACTTTTTAATAATATTGTTGATCTTATTTTGCTAATTAGGAATGATAATTAAAAGTAAAACTCTTTCTTCTTATTGATTAAATTAAATATAGTGAATTTAAACTTAAAGTAGGAAGAGATTACACAAAATAAGGTAATTAACCAAGATTTACTTTTACTGTTTAAATTTTGTACCTCTTTCTCACGATTTTGTAGTTTAATTACATTATTTTTTCGAAAGAAAAGGAAATAGATCTGTGTAATAATTAAGTGTGTTCTAATTCAAATGTCTTAAATCACCATTAAATTTATAAATATTTGATTTCCCCTTTTTTCTTTTAAGTTTATGGAAATAATAATATTTTTTATCTTTTCAATAATCTATGAAAAGAAAAGTACAATAAATTAGAATGCATAAATGATCCATTAATTTTAGGTCAACTTTTAAGAAAGAATATTCATTTTAAAAATATTAAATATTTATATTAAAAATAACTAAAACTATTTCATCTATCCTTTTTATTCACATATTATTATTATTAAGATTCTAGTAAATCTTAATTTAAATAGGGAATATTGTTTTTTAGAAATAGTCGCACAATTTTTTGGTCGATAATCGATCAACATGAATTGATAATAATCCATAAATTCTGGTGATTACAATTATTTTCAATTAACCACAATATTAAATTTCTTTTATATTACAATCTAAATGAATAGTTTCTTAATTATTAACAAGAAATTTAATTTTTATCTCTTATGATCTACACTTCCTTCTTTATAGACAGTATTACTCTATAAATATTTAAAAATTTTGAGGTTAAGATTTCTGTTTGTAGAAAATAATATCTAATACATAGACACCATTTTTGTAAAATTCTTAATTTAATAATTCTATAATCTTGTACTTTCTAAATTTTTCAAGGTATTAAATTATTTAATCTAAACTAAAAAAACTAAAAATGACAAAAAGTAAAATTTTTTAGGCTAAGAAATATATTTTCTGTAATTTAAAAATTAAATATTAATCATTCTAAACTAAGGTCATGATTATAGTATTTATCTTTTGATTATTTTCCTCTCTATGAAGTCTGTGATTTCTATAAACACCTCTAATTTAAATTAATATTTTGATTTTTTAATGAAAGTGTAATTCTTTTTACATAAATAGTAGCTCTGTATAATAAAATGTTTAAAAAAAGAAAATTATAGGAAAATCTTAATATGATAGTATTTTAAATAAAAAAAAACTATGGCATAATATAGTAAGAAACATTCCATACAAAGGACATATATGTCCCCAAAGTGGAAGAGGAAGATAAAATATAAATTAATGAAATTTGATTGCCTTATACCAACTTTTTTTAACTGATTAAGAATGTAAGTGTATATAAATATAAATAATAAAAATGCACCAAAAATAGGTAATGAAAATGTTTTAAAAGATATGATGAAACTATTACAACTACTGCTACTGTATTTAAGCATATAATAATATTCCTTCTAGATACAAACAAACCTAGTAAAAAAAATAAATTATAATATAGCAGTTTATCTTTGTAATAAATTGTATTATAATTTAGTTATTACTCCCTATCCTTCAGAAAGAAATCGATTTTTATCAATAGTCTAAAAAAGAAATAAAAATGATAAAAGTTTTTACTTTGTATAATTGCTATTTTAGGAGAATAAATTAAATTAAATACTTTGATTAAAAGCTAGAGGATGCTCATAATAAAATGGCGAAAAGCTTTTGATATTTTATTTCATATTGTTTTAATACTAAAATTTCTTAACAAATTAAAAGCAATTCAATAAAAAAATAAGGTAATTTGATTTAAAGATATAAATTTATTATTTTTTTTATCCCTGTATTTATTCATAATTAATGTGATTAATCTCCCAATAATCTTTCTCATCTCTTTCCTCTTTCTATTTATTCATTCATTCCTATTAATTTGGTAAAAAACATTCAATTTATCTAACTAAGGATTAATTTTTTGATATTAAAAAGCTAATTTTATAACTTGGATTCAAAAAATCTTTAATTAAATTACTTAGTAGTTTTACTTACTCTTTTTATAATATTCCCATTAAACCCTAAATATAATTAAAAATACAATGCTTAAAATATAATACTTGAATGCATCAGCAATTAGATAATTAATATATATTTCTGAAAGGTAAACCAAAACTTTATCTTAAAAACTAATGTTTAGAATTTAGAATTGAATGGCAACTATAGTTTTCTTTATTGATTTTGTATTTTTAATTAACAGTTAGATATACCTAAATCTAAATTCTTACCTTTTCTCTAATAGATTAATTAAAAAACAAAAGAATATTAATTTTAAAAATAATATTTGATAATAATAACTACTCTTTAAAATTCTTTTAATTAATAGTAATGCATTTTTCAAATTGTACAATTTCGATTAAAATACCTTATAATTTTAAAATTGAAACCTAAATAAGCAATAACATGAAAACTATTTAAAAGTTTTTGTAAATATTTGCAAAACAAAATATTAATTTAATGTTACCAGAATAAAAATTTTTCATGAAAAATTTTAAATATCTTGTTTCAATATGTACTAACTAATATGAGAAGATGTATATGTAGGAACAATTTTATAAAAATCATTTTTAAATGAAACAATACTACTAATGAGAAACAGTCAATCATCCTCAATTAATTGTGCTAAATAATATTACCTATAAATATTAATATTATCAAATCCTTTATAATAATAGAATCCTCTACATGCTAAAAAGTTATTTAGAGTACCATCTTCTAACTTCTCTGTTTCTGATAGGTAATAAGTGTATATCAAGAAAAATATTCCATCTATAATGGTTCCACTCAATATGAATGAAAATATTACTTCGAAAATAAGGTAACTAAAACTTAGAATTTCTTGAAGCATTTCATCTGTACTATAATAATATATTCCTCCTAAGCACAAACAAACTTAGAAAACTCCAATAAATATATAACTAATCAAAAAGTGCTTTCTTATTTGATTTATAGTAACAAAATCTAGCTCTTATAAACTTTTTGAGCTCGTAGCAAATATTTTTGTCAAGCATCCAAAAAAGAAATATGGAATAGCATAACTTATTAATGTCGTAATTATAATTCTTGGCAAATATAAATAAATTATACCAAACATAGTTATAACTTAAATATTTTGTGTTAAAGAAGAGTAAAACACAAGGTTAGTCATAATAGCTAAGACTAGTTAGCAACATACCTACATGCACTTAGTGAAACGATTGCTAAATAGTCTCTCAGTGTACTAAACTAAAGAGTAGAGTTAGAAAATGTTAAATGAATTAATTTATAGATAGCCATTCAGAATATTGCTCATCATTAAGATAAATCTTTGTTTAGAATCTATTTCTTAGTTTAGTCTTTTAAGAACTTCTTTCATCTCTCCTTTTAATACTTTACTATCTCTCTTGAGTAACTTAGCATTTCTCTACTTAGGATCCTATCCATTTTTATCTTAATTTTCATAAGTAAGGAATTTAATCTATTCAATCTATTGCTTTTGTAAGGTTAATTAAATTTAATATTCTGAGAAATATACTCTACCACGAGAATCTATTTCATATAGATTATTATCTCCAATTTTAGACTCATTCATATGCTCAACAAGGATATCTCTTTGCTCGATTAGTTATTTTATCTATTAACAGGCATCTTCTTACTTTTAAATAGTCATTAAAAATTTAAATCCACTTTTTAACTTTAACTTTTATTCCTATTGCTTCAAATATGATAGGGAATGCACTTCATCTTTCTTATATTTTGATAATGATTTTTAGAGTTAGTCCTTCTTTTGGATTAAAGTATTTTGCATTGATAAGATTTCTGTTGGTTTTTATTTTTCATATTAGATTCCATTCAATAATTCTTAATTTCTCTTTAATTTCTTAAGAAGCTTTGTAACGTTCTATAGATTTTTTAGCGATTATACTGTTTTATTTATAAATTAAATAATGTTTTAATATAAAAAATTTTAAAAAGATTGTTTGATTTACTTCTTGGATTAATTCTCTTTTCTTTTGAATCTTAAATGTGATTTTCATAATCCTTATCAACATTTTTAGGTACTTATTTTTCCATTGAAGAAAATGATAACTCTTTTTATTTCTCTTTCCTCTTCATCTAAATATTCTTTAAGCTTAGAGTATTTTTTAACTGAACTTTTTTATTTATTGAAACTTATTACTAATTTTCTGAATTTAATTCAGTCTCTTCCTCTTCATCTATAATAGTATTTAGTTTTTCATTATTCTACTCTTTAAAGGAAATATGCTTGTTTTGTCCACGTGAAAATATTTCTGGTTTTTTAAGTATAGAGCTTGAACAATCTACACTGCCTCTGAAATTTTCAGATTTACTTTAATTATCACAATCTTCTTCTGATATTATTGAAGTTTATTAAGTTTTTTCTAGAAGATTAGCAGATTATAATTTAGAATAAGAAAATGATGATTTCTTAGTGGTTCCAAATTTACTTGAAACGTTAGTTGTCATCTAAGTTAAATTAGATTTGCTATTAAATTTATCATCATCATCATCATTGCTTATAATCGATATATAAGAAGAATTTCTTTATCTATTATCTTCTGCCTATAATTATTTTTCTATGAGAGATTATTATTTCTTATTGTATGACTAGGAATAGTTTTCAGAGTTATTGGTTGTTTAGTATTTTTATAACCCAATTTATTACCTATCAGTTTTTTTATTATTTTATACAACAGTTTGTTTTCTTTATCCTTTTGAATCTAACTTTGGTTTCAAGCTTTCTTCAATATATTTAAAATAATTAGCTTCAAACATCTTAATTAGTCTATTGTTTAAATCAATATATTTGAATTTTGGTCTTGCTCTCATACAAAGGAAAAAGAAAACAATAATAGCAATTAAAATATAGAATAATAACTCTATTTTATTCATAAATACACTTTCTGCTACTTTTTATTCTTCCTTAGTTTCGCTTACTTTGACTACAACAGAATCAGAATCCCAAAATTCAGAGATATCCTCTGTATATAATTCATTTTCTAAAAGGATAATTGTGTTCTTTTTAACTAGATTTAAAGCACTTCCACTTTATAGAATATTCAATTAATTAACCAGATTTACAGATCTTTAGCCTTTAAATTAAAAAGTTTTTAAATATGAATTAATTTTATAGTTAATAATTACCTATCTTTAAAGGAGGGAGAGAATTAACTACAACCTTTTTGCCTGCTCTTGACTGTAGTTCGGAATTACCAATTTTTATGCTATTAGTGATATCTGAAAGTTTTACAGTTGATTTTACTTATTCAGGTAGCATTTGGGCAGTAAAATCTGTTAAATGTGTACAAGAGCAGATTATATTAAGGATGGTTTCTTTTACAAATGTACAACCATCAGACTAAGAATAAAATAAAATTTTTAAATAATTTAAATGCAAAACAAATTAAATACCTTGAAAGAATTGGTTGCTTCATCATAGTAAGTACAAGAAATGGCCTCTGGATTAGCAGAAACAGGCGAAGGTATAGTTTTTGGGATTGTTAATAATATAGGTTCAGATAGATTATTTACAGGATTTTCTTATCCTCCACTAGACATTGAAATAGATATTGATTAAGTGATAGCTAAAGGATTATCTCTTGGATTTTTCTTCCATTTTGAAGCTTAGATGACTTATTTTTTATTTACTGAAATAACTTCTGGTGGGAAAGAAACTGTGAGTTCTCCAAAAACTACAGGAACGCTCTTACTACTATCTTTATCTAAAAAGCGCACCTTTTTTAACCTTCTTAATGATCTTAATCTAGAAGCATTACTGCTTGATAGTTATTGGAGCAGGAAAGGATAAGACATAGAATCATTAGAATCCGAGGAAGATATAAGTTTTTCTCCAACATTCAAATTTGTTGATATTTTATTATGTAGGGAATGATTGCTACTTATCAAAGAAGAAACATCTTGTTTAATTAATCTCAGTTAAGATATAAGCAAAGATAAACTTCTTTATAAAATCTATCCACTAACTTAACCTAATGAACTTGCTAAATATGAATTTAATAAATTATTGTAAATGTTAACTAATCCTGCCAAGGTTTCATATTTTAAATAATAGTTATTAAAGTAATAGGTCAGGTTTTCTATTATTTAAACTTAAATAATTGAAGATATTTGAGATTATTAAGAAAGTATTGTATTAAAGGCTATAAAGGAATCTGTGATTATTTAATTTTGATCTTTATTCCATTCACAATTTTATCCATAAAATCCTTCTGAGCAAAAACAAGTTTCTTTATAAAGCGCATTATTAACACATTAACCCTATGCAAAACAATCAATACTATTTTCACAGCTAAGTAAATCAGAGCTTGTTACCCCAGACAACTTAGCAGTTTGTCTTAAATTAACTTAAGAATTAAAATTATCTACTTTAGTGCTATCTCTTTTTATCATGTAATTTAATAAGAAAGAATAGTTAAACATCAATAATCCAATCTTCTCTTAATCAACAGTAGATTTTATGATACTTAGTTAATCTTAAAGTAACTTAATATTATTAGTTTGCCCTGAATATTTTTTCAATTTTATCAATAAGTATTTATAAGACTAAGCACTGTTATCTAAACTGAATACTTTCAACTCACATATTAGATTTACATCAGAATCAAATGCTTGGAATTAATAAGGGATTTATTTGCTACTACTTAGAGGCATTTTCTCATATAATTTGAAGAGTTTATCTTTCACAAAATCAAAATTTGATTAAGAGCTTGAACTACTACCACTAAGATCAGGTTATTAAACTCCTTAGAGTTCATAAAAATTTAAATCAAAATAAAGCTATTCTGTATAACTCCAATCTGTTATCTAAAACACAAATACTTATTTAAAAGATTCACCAGAAGTTAGATCAACACTAAATTAACCTTCATGCACAACATCAGGAGTTTTAATTCGAACTTTATCAGATAAAACGGTGCCGTCCATTAGTGTGATTGTAATTTTTATAATAAAACTATTTGAAGCTATTGTTATAAAATGAATTCGATTAATACATCAAATATAACTCTCAAAATAAATTACGTGATAATAGAATGAACGGTATAACTTGCATTAGAGAGCCTGAAGATATTTCAGAGAAATCAGATTAGAATTTTTTATCTAATGATTCTAATACTTCCCAAACAATATATTAGGCAGGAGAAGCAGAAAAGAGTTCTGACTTTATTTCAAAGTCAGAGTTGATAGATATAGTTTAATCATTAACTACATTAGAAATCTTCACTCTTGCGTCTGGAATAAATGTACAAGTATTTCCAACTTATTAATACCCAACTGGACATTCTTTAATACAAGATCCTTCATATAATACTAGAGTTGAAATACAGAATTTGCAATTAGTTTTACATTATGTGCAAACTTTTTAATCACTAGTTAATTATACATACCCTGGTAAGCAAGAGTCGCTACAAGTAGATATTTCAGGATGATAATAATTCTAAGGTTATTAAATACATGAGTTAATAAATTAAATTTAAGTTTTACAATAAAATATTTAAACTATTATTTACTTCATTTGTGCAAAGCTAACATTAGTTTTCTTAAGGTCCTTTACAAACTTAACATTTAGAATCACATTGTAGACATGTTTTGCTCTAATCTGATTGATAATAACCATTTGAGCATGAAGATCTGCAATAAGTTATATTGTCTTGGATTTATGTATATTGCGAAGCCGAACAAGGATTATTAGAGCAGGTTTTATTATCAATATCTATATACTTCGATTATGGAGGACAACTATCAACACAAGCTCCATTAATAATATCTTTATAATTATTACACTCACTTTAAGGAATACATGCAGCATTTTGACCATTTAGGAGGTAATTATTATTAATACACCTAGAACATGTAGTTTATTTTAATATTTCATCATACTTACATCTATTGCATGTAATATGACACAAGCATATTCCATTTTCTTCTCTCAAACCATCTGGACATTTATCTACACAGGTAGAATTGTTTAGTAAGAATTTTCCTAATTAATTTTTAATTAATATTTTTATATTTTTTGGGTTATTTTAGAAAAGTTATATTTATTTATTTACCTTTTTAGCAACTTGTGCAAAAGCTATTATCAATACAAGTTATACAAGTATCAGGGCATTTAGAACAAGTATTAGTATTCAAATTTATAAAATATTCATCTTTACAAGTTAAACAATTATTTGCAGATGCCCCAAAGCATGTCTAGCAAAGGTTAGAGCATGAAACACAATTTGTACCATCAAAGAATTGAGAAGTAGGACAAGATACACAAGTATTGGGAATTACAAATTGTGTACCCTCCCTGCACTTTGTACAATCTTATGAGGAAGGTCCAAAACACTCTGTACAATTTTCATTACATTTGACACAAGTTCCAGATGGTGCTAATAAAGAGGAAAAATAATACCCTTAATTACATGTTAAGCAATTTCTAGAAGACGAACCATTACAAGTCTAACAACTGGAATCGCATTTCACGCATTAATACAAAGTGGTATCCTTAAAATAACCTGGTTTTAAGCAATCATCTTTACATTATTCATCTTCCAAATATTTACCTTTTTTATAAATTAGATTAATATCAATAATTATGTTTCATATTTCTATATTTACCTTAAGAGCATTTCTAACAAGAAGTAGCAGATGTGCATTAATCACAGTACTAAGTACATTTAGTACAAATAGTACCAGATTAATAAAATCCATCAAAGCAAGAAGTACATTAATTTGCTTGAATTGTACATGTTTTACAATTAGGATCACATGGTATACATACTCCATTATTACCAATTTACCCTTCAGGACAAGAAGATATACAATCCTTATTATTTAAATAATTTCCAGCCTAGCACTAAAAGCAGCTATCAATAGCATCACATTCAGTACAAGAATCTTTGCATTTAGTACACAAATCACTTCCTATAGCTTAATAGTATCCACTTTTACATTTAGAGCACTTAGTTGAGTCAACACACTCCAAACAAGACTAATCACATTTCTTGCATGTTAATGTAGATTTATCAGCAAAATACCCTTGGTTGCAATTTAAAGTACAGCTCTTTTTTGTAACATCCAATGCTGATTCTTATAGATAAAATCCTGTATTGCAAGATAAACAATTATCAAAGCTTAATCCATCACAAGTATTACACTAAATATTACAGGGATCACAAGTTTTAGCATTATTAAGAATAAACTTATTTCCACACTAAATACAAACACTCTAACTTTCACATTTTATACATGGACTTACACAAGGTTTGCATTCCATATTACTAGTATATAAACCCCTTTCTTTATCACATTCAGTGATACATTTTCCTTCAAACAGAATTCTATTTGAAGGGCATTTAATACAATTTGTTTTAGATGAACAAACTTCGCAAGAATCTAAAAAATTAGAACAAGGTTAACAAGAAGAAAGTGAAGCCAATACATATCCATCTTAGCAAGAAGAACATTAATCAGATGAGGAATCTAAGCATTCTTTACAAGCACTATTGCAAATCTTACACTGTTAAGATTAAGCATCTTAATAAAAACCTTTTTTAAAAATAAAAATTTAGTTTAAATATGAATAATCTTTATTGAATTACCTTTTGGACAGCTACTAACACATTATTTATTGTAGTAAAAATAACCTACATTACAAGAAAGCTAATCAACGGTCTTATTTGTTTCATTAAATTCACAAGTTTTAGATTAAATTGGGCATTTGTAGCAAGTACCTTGGAGTATATAGTATCCATCATAACAGGAATTGCAAGTATACGAGTATTTATTAGAGCACTCAAAACAAGATTAATCGCATTGCTTGCAAGATCTTGATTAGGCATCACCATAGTATCCTATTTTTTCGATAGTTTTGCATTATGTTAAGCATACTTTGTTCTACAAAAAGTACCCTTGTGCGCATTTTAAGCATTCAGATCCATTTTCACCATAACATATTTCACAATTATTCTAGCATATTAAACACTTACCATTACTCAAATAATAACCAAATTAACAAAGAGTGCATGTATCTAATGAAGTACAATCAGTACATTCTTATGGACATTATTAGCATGTATTTAAAGTTGAATCAGAAGTTACTTCTGTTTTTATGAAAAAACTAGAAGGGCATTTAGATAAACACTATCCATTAGATAGGGTCATTGGATATTTACAAGAGAGACAATCTTAATCAGTCATCCCACTACAAGTAGAGCATGATGCATCACATGAAGAGCAAGAGCTTTCCTATAAAGTATAACCTTTCATGCAGGAAGTACAATTATCAGCAGCTTGAGATGAACATCCAGCACAATTAGGAGCACATTAGATGCATTTAGGAATATTATTGGCATCATATCCTTAATAGTAACCTAATACTTCATCGCATGTGACTGAGCAGTATATATCTGTATTATTTGGTTTAAATTCTATGATATCAATCGAATCAGAGCATTAAATACATTCCTTATTAGTAGGCCCTTTACAACTCTAGCAACGAATATCGCAAGCTAAACATTTTATTCCTGTAACAGGATCGTTAACCAAAAAATAACCATCAGAGCAATCTATACAACTTGAACTAGAGTTAGCACACGTTTTACATAAATCATCACATTTGAGGCATTATAACTTCTAAATAGGTTCTAAGTAATAGCCAACTGGGCAATCATTTTAGACACATTATTTTTAATCAGGTACAAATAAATATCCATCTTTACAACTAGTACATTGTTTAGATAGAGTGCATGTATTACATGGATGAGGGCATGGAGAACAGACATTTACTGAATCGATTATTTCAGGTATAGTTATGTCAGATGGGCAAGAGTCAACACAACTAGAGATATATAATGCAGTACCATTTGGACATGTTAAACAAGATTAAGCATCATTCTTAAAGCAAGTAGTGCAGGCTTGGGAGCATTATTTACAGGATACACATCCGAAAGGGTTGGTACAATCAATAGTTGTTAATCCTAATCCTTATTATACTTCATTGCATCTACACTCTCCAATTTATTATGAATTAAGAATAGAAGATCCAGCAAAGCAATCAGTACACTAGTTACTATCAGGGCCAACACAATATAAGCAAGATGGATGGCATACAATAGTATTTAATTTAATATTGCTTATTGCAAAATCAGCGTTTTGAATTTGAATTTAAAATGTGTAAGTTTTTATATCTGCTTATAGATCTTTAATAATAAATGAATATGGGTAAATTGTATCATCTGAACATCCTTAATTATCACTAATGTTAATATCTTAAGTAGAAAAGGATAGGTTATCCGTTATTATTGCTTTTAATTAGCATCCAGAACAAGCTTATCTGAAAAATATTAAGAAATCTAACTTTAATACTGAATGAGGCATGATGTTTGCGATTTCGAATTTTATGTCTCCAGGAAATACACCTAACATCTACTTATTATTTAATTGGCAAGTATATACATTATTATTATCTGTTCCATATGTGCTACTAATTTTATATTATTGTATCATTTCTGTAGTAAAGAAACTCTATGAAGAGAAAAGTAAAACTCCTTATCTTTCTCTAGGAGTTTCGCATACTTTAGACCATTGATCTGGAACTGTATTAGGATTAGCATCTTAACAATTTTAATAACATTTTGAGCTGTAATAAAAATATCCAGATTTACAGCTTGTACATTAATTATCTGCAGGTCCTGTGCATCCAAAACATAAATCATTGCAAGGTACACACTAATTTTTATCATTTTTATATTCTCCTTCATTGCAATCGTTTCTACATTTTTATCCATCATTAAAATATCCTTCTTTACATTTAGAGCAATCATATACAGTAGGACCAGTACAAACAGTACAAGCTTCATTACACTATAGGCAAACTCCATCAAGTAAATTTACATCATAGAATAGGTAAAATCCTTCATTACAAACACAAGAGTTAGAAGTATTCAGCTTGGAATTGATTATGCATTCTGAACAAGTGGCAGATTAAAAGTTTGCAGTGGTTGTATATTTTGAACATAGAGGTTCATTTACAACTAATTGATAAAAAAAATTATTAAAATTTTTAAAAAACTTAAATAATAAATTCTTATTAATGAAATTAAATTTGTTTACTGTAATACCCTTTGAAATTGCCCATTGTGAAACTCTCATTATCTTTTCCTTCATTAAATTATCCTGTTATTTTTAAATTTATATCTCCATCATTTTTAAATGCACTTATATTGTATAATTATTTTCTATCTCCGAAATTAGTTGCTCCACAAGTACTTGGCTAACTTCCATCGTATGGAAATGTTGCTTTTGCAATTTATTAATTAGAAAGAGCAAAAATTATAAAATCTTAATTAGCATCTAAGGAATCAACTATGATAATTTCCATATCAAAATAAAACCCTTAATATCTACTCTAAAATTTTTGTAAAGTAATCCTTAAAGTCATAAATTCATTTCCAAGATTGGGAAGAAATTTTTAATTCAAACAGGAAAGCAAACCTTAAGTGGTTACATAATCTGGCTATTCTTTCCAAAATTCGAGATTTGAATAAATTAAGTTTTTCTAAAAATGATCAAATGCTAGGGATTTAGATAAATAACAGATAGAAGCAGATTAGTGTTTAATAAAATTAATTTAGGTTGTACAATCTGAGACACAAGTACCATTAAGCAGATTAAATCCTGTTTAACATTAAATACATTGTCCTGTTTCATCCTAGCATCTTAGGCAGTTGGCCACTGAGCATTTTATACAATTATAACAAGGACTACTATAGCAACCTTCTGATTTATAATATTCATCTTTTTAGCAGATACATTAAGTATCTACTCTCAAATCATTCTTGCTTAAACAATCATCACAATTCCATGGATAAGGCCCATCTTTACAAGTTAAGCAAGAAGAGTGACATTTTTTTAAATTAAGAGAAACATTTCTGATTGCAAATCCATCTTTGCTAAATTTAATAACTAAATCTAATTATTTATTATTATCAATAATTTCATATTCAACTTAAGAAACTGTCTACATTTAATCCTTAATACTAGACATACAGATATTTTTATCGCTTTTAATAATTATAAACGTTTTGTAAGTGATAGTTTATCCATTAAAAGTTACAGAAATATCATTTACTGAATTTGAATCATAAAGAGCAATAATAAATGTTACAGTCTTTTAATAGTGGTTAGGTAAATCAACCCAAGATTTTTTAATAGAATGAGTAGATGTTACCTATTACCCTCCATAGAATGAGAATGAAATGTATGGAGCATCTACTGAACATTTTACAAAATTATCTACCTAAGCAATTAATTGTTAATCTAAAATTTAGAATCCACTGCTATTTGTCAAGTATTATACATTAAGTAAGGGTAATGAACTATGATTTAATAAATCAAATTAAGAAGCACAGATTTTATTCATAAAATCAGTAAATTGTGGGCATACAGTAACACAAGATTATGTGGTGCCTACTTATTAATAATATTAATTCTAAGGGCAAGGAACACATTTACTAGTACTATCAAGAATATAACCTACTCTACAACTTAAACATTCAGTATTTGAATTACAACTGAGACAATATTAAGGACATATTTCACAAGAACCTAATGTTGTATCGCCATAAAGAGCGTTATAATTCCCCATCACAGATGGAACACGAACTATGTTTGAACATTAATTTTAATCAATACACATTCCTTCGAAAAAAAGGTATCCTGGTAAGCATTAAAATGCTAATCCCGGAAGACTAAGTGTAAACATTTCTTTAAGAGAATTAATATTTTAATAATTTATATCACTAGAACTTCTTTCCATAATGTCTCTATCTATATGTTTATATCTTCTAAAATTTGTATAGTCATTGAAACCTTCAATAAGTTTAACATTCTTAATTTTACCAATAAATGTATTGTATACATCAGGATTTGGTAAATAGCAGCCTAAACATACATTAAAAGATGTTGTTGGAGTACCTACTTTTTTGCCTGCAGAACAAGTAAGCTCAGAGTATGAATTGATTAAATTAGATAATAAATCTTAATAAGAGAAATATGCTTTCGCTTATAAAGTTTAATATCCAAATCCAAAAAATACCCATTTATTCAATAAAGATTAAGAATAAGTAACACTAGTACTGCAAACCAAATTCTCAACATCTAAAGTCATTTTCAAAGTAACTTTAGTCTCACTCTCTAAATACAAGTGTAAGAAATAGTACTAAAAGCCTTAATCTACATTTAAATAGGCTAAAGTTACCTTTTTTGTAGAGCCTGCCTCCCATTACTCCAGCTTATAATATCCAATGATTAAAAAATCAAAATTATTATCATTTCTTGAGTAGTTATATATAAGTTGTTAAGACCTAGGATCAGCTATACTATCCACAATTGATATAATCTTTGATCCAAAAAATAAATCCTGTATAACTATCATTTTATCTTAAGCCTCAATTTGACAATCTCCTAAAAAATCCTAAAAATACCCTGCAGGACAAACCAAACAATATGCCTAATTATAATTAAATTAAGCATATAAATCACAATTTGATTTAACAAAGTCCGTTTCATCTGGGTAATCATCCCCTTTTTTTGCATCAGCATTAGGGTAAATATAAAAATCTTTAATTTAAAAATTATCCAATGAAGGATCTGTAGGAGCAGTTGAAGTTCCTATTTAAATCTATGTAAATGGAGTTAATTTAAATGAGTATTATATTGTACTTATAGCAGTTGAATCTACTAAATAAGTTATCTTTGTTTACGATAAATTACTTCCAATTTTTATAACTAACGTATGACGGCTACCTGTAGCTCCAAAATCCCAACTATCAGTTTGAACTTCATTATTATATACTACTTAAAGTTTATTTTAACCTGAAATATTTTTTGCTATAAATACTAAGCTAGACCCATTAGAGAATAATGTTAAAGCATCCGTGATCACATCATATTTCACAACAAAACTTAAAAGAAGCTGATATACATTTCCTTCCAAAGGTAATGAAACTATAGTTCCTGGTACCATGTTAATTGCATAAACTTTATCATCATCACTAAATACTTTATAAGAGATATCGTTTGCATCAATATTGCTTGAAGATCCATTAATAAACTCACTCCAGTTTATTTAATACATATTCCTTTTTATTTTAATTGAAAAAGATAATCAGTGAAATATTGAAGTCAATAGATTTTAATCTTACTTAAATTTTTAAGGAGCTTGGGTAACTGAAGTAAATTAACTTTAGCTATCAGATATTCTCTTGAAAGAAAAATAATAAAAAGGTTTATATCCTTAGTATTTATAATAATCAAAATAAAGTGACTAAATTTTGTCAATACCAAACTCATCATCATTAGAGTAGTGAAACATTACATATTTCTACTTAGAACAAGAATTTGTATGAGTGGCTTATTGTTATGCGTGGTCAATATTTAGCCAAATTTAATCGTTTATAGTTGCTCCAGTATTATCTGTATAGTGAATGATATATGGTTTGTAACTACTTAAATTCATAGTAAAATCAGCAGTAGTTACTCCATCCGAAACTCTCAAATAAGCTTTTTTCTAGTTAGGTTGATATAAAATTATAGCTTTTCTCCAAATATTCATGTACGCGTTGAAATCAGCAGCTAATGCAGAAATAGACTTATCACTATAAGCTGATATAGTAGTACTTTAAAATAGCAATCCTCTTGGATCTGTAGGATTATTCCAATAATTTAATACCGTTCTTGATTGCTACAAAGTATCTTTAAATTATTTATATATTGTTAATGAAAATGAAAGATGTATTATAATTTAATTACCTGCGCTAAAATTTTCAGATAATCCAAAGATGCTATTCCATTCATTATTATATATACTATATTTATACCAAATACTAATGCCAAAAGCCTTATAATTAAGGGTAGAGGGATTATCTAGTAAATCTGTTAATAAATACCCTTTTCTCGTTAGTTTAGTAGAAGGATCCGCTTAAGCACTAACACAAACGGCATCTTTTAAATCTGTTTGAAGTGCTTTTGTTATTATCGTTGAGAAACTCCTGTTAAATAAAAAACAAAGAAGAAACCAAATAATATTTATGACTACTTTTTTAAGCATCTATATTCTTTTCCTTAATTTATAAAGATACTAATTGTTGTAAATTTTTAATAAATTTGTTTAGTTTAAGATGATTCTTTTTGCAATATACGATTATTTATTAATCATCTATATTTGTATTTGGTAGCTCTCAATTTTCCTAATCAAACTTATTTTTTACTCACAATTTCTATCTCTATTATATATATTCCTCACATATTATTTTATGAAAAACCTACCATTATTTTAGCAATAACAAATCGTTATTAAACTACTTAATAAGCCTTAAAATTTCTTAAAATACTTACAGAATACTATTAAATTGCATATATATTGTAATTTTATTTATATAGCTGGAGATTGGATATTTATAAATAATCCCCTTTTTAAAATTATCCAAATATCATTTAAATATAAAAATCTTCATTATTTATGTAAAAATAATAATAGTTGTAGTATATATTAATATATATTTTGATACTCATTTTCATAAATAATTATTCTATTAAATAAATTAATTTTAAGACTAATCTATTTTAAAGACAATAGATTATTGTAACTTGGCAGGCATTTTGTGTGTGCATTAACTAATAAATAATATTGTATTGTTGGTAATATTCTTTTTATTCAATTTTTTACCACAAAAAAATAGCTTTACAGATTATATTATATGGTTTTTAAATCAAAGTTTGATTTGTAAATTCTTTAGAAAAATAAAGAAAGAATATCATTAAAATTCTGGGTAATAAGCGATTGAAGATTGAAGATTTAATTAAATAAATTCAAGGACTTTTTAAAGCGTTTATTTAAAGATCACAGAAGGTAAAGTCTTAACTTTTATTAATTATCTTGATTTTCATTTTTTCACCTTAGTTTGATATATTTTTAATTTATTTTCTTAAAAAGAAAAAATGCTGATTTTTTAAAAAACTGAAGAAATTAATAGACTTACTTAATAAATTAATATTTATATTAATGGATTTTTATTAGTATTTATATCATTCCAAATTTATATATTCTTTTATAATTCAAGAAATTAGTAATAGCTTCAGTAAAGAAATAATAAAAAATACTACTAAAAATTAAATATATCCTAAAAAATTGAAGCGATCACATAAAATAAGTAGGTAAACATCATATTACTTAAAATAATAAGTATCTTAACAATTACTTCTCCTTATTTAATACAAAATTAAGATAATACAATAATATTTTGTTACATACGAAATTGTATATTTAATCCCATATTTTTCTAAAGTGTAGATGATACAAATTAATGTTTATAATCCAGTAATTTTAAAATGTGTAATTTAATAAAATAGTTGGTCTTCATAAAGATTATTAAGATGAAGCAAAAATACTAAACATTTAAAATTAAATTTTTAATATTATTTGCTTATATAATCTATATATTTTTAATTTCTTCAATAAAGCTAATTATTTCTTAAAATTAAAAATAAAATTTTATTTTTTCTTTAAAATTTGATTATAGTTTTCAATATTCATTTTAAATCTTTTTATTTTTAACTTTTAATCAATATTTCATTTTAAAAATATTAATAAATACAAATGGTTAAATTTTTATTTCTAAAAATGATTTAGTAAAAGGTAATAAGAAAAAAGAAAAAAAATACATAATTGATTCAATTTTACTGTTAAATTAAATTTTGTAGGAATGACAAATTATAATAATCTATATTTTCACTTATGTTTGATTCAATTATAGAAGATAATTATAGTGAAAAAACCTATTTAGATTACTAAGACCAATAAAAAGCTGTTAAGCTTTGGATGAAAAAATCATTAATGATTATTATTAATTCTCTGATACTTTTAGATAGGAATTTTTAGGCATATTATCATTTAAAATTATATTAATTTAACAAATTAATATAGGATAGGATTCTCCATCATCTTCAACACCAAAAATCTTTGTAGTAAAATAAAAGTAATTAAATTAACATTCTTTTTCATTTGACATGTTTTTAATTCTTTAAAATTTTATAATACATTTAATTTTCTTTGTATATTATTTTTAGTGAATCTAAATATTATATAACCTATATAATTACTTGAAATTACTTATTCAAAATTAAATTAGATTTTTATTAATAATTGAAATAAATATGTAAAATAATTACTAAATTTTATTTCTTTCAGTTTATTATTGAAGATTAAAAATTACTGGGATTTTTATATCTTAAAACTAAATGTTTTAGTTTAATATAATATTAATATCTTGTATTCTTTTTCATTTAATTAAATTATTGGGGTTGGGGTTGGGGTTGGGGTTGGGGTTGGGGTTGGGGTTGGGGTTGGGGTTGGGGTTGGGGTTGGGGTTGGGG